>JAXCMG010000039.1:4458755-4592723 GCA_034642415.1 Podarcis siculus | reverse complement strand
ATAATAATAATAATAATAATAATAATAATAATAATAATAATAATAATCCGTCCATCTGACTGGGTTGCCCCAGTGACTCTGGGTTGCTTCCAGCAATATATAAAAAACACAATAAAGCACTCCTGCACTGCAGGGCTCTGGACTAGATGATACTCAAAGTCCCTTCCGACTCTACAATTCTATGATTCTATGATTATGCAGATCAGAATCTGATCTGTTAAATCCCAATCCCTACTTCACCTACATTCACTATAATGGGCAACCAAAAATGGCTATAATATTTTTTTTCTCCTTTTTCACATAAGTCAATGAAATTTGCAGGCAAGGGGGAGGTCAAAAGTGAATTAAGCTGGCCAAATTTTGGGTAGATGTATCTGGGGGTTTAGGAGACCTGCCAAAGTTCAAAGAAATAGGTCCAGGGAGTATTACATTAGGTGATTGTACCTTTGTGGCTACCTGCCCCCCAAAAAACCCACTATTATTTTAAAAGTCAGATTCTTTTTACTTTGCCATCCATTCCATGAAGAAAATAGTCAGAGAGCTCCAATTATTTTGCTTACGTAAAGGAACAGTTGGAAAAATGAAGACCACATTATTATTCCAACTCCACCACTGATACCCTGCTCTCACAGCCCAGCTGAAAGGAGAATAATGACCTATGTGAAGAAAAATTATGGTAATAGATTAATGTTTTAGATTTCCAGTTCAACATTTTTCTACCAGCATTCAGTCAGATGCCTATGGGAAGGTTATAAGCAGGACCTGAGTGCAAAATCACTCTCCCCACTTGTGATCCCCAGCATACTGCCTCCGACCGTAGAGTTGGAACATAGCTACCATGGCTGGTAGCCACTGAGAGCCCTATAACCCACAGGGGTTTGTCTAAACCTGTTTATAAGGAAAATGCTATCAACTACTTGAATCTCAGTTGCCATCATATTATTCCCACTCGATATCCCAGGCCTGACATGTTGACTTAATGACAAATGGTGTGTTGGTTGAATGTTTGTTACTTTTCAAATGTAATTAACCATAAGCCTCCTAAAATCACATGAGTTGCTGATTCCCCCCCCCCCTCCATAATAAGCAGTGTCCTTTCACACAAGTAAGGAAAACTGACGCTCTTGTGCCTCTTAATGGATGTTTGCTTAAACAGGTCAATTTTTTTTCTGAAGATGCTTCCTTGACCTTTCTTCTAATTAACAAATTGTTCATCTGACAACCACAACTGCACTCTGTTAAGTGAATGGTTGTTTCCTGCTGAAACTGAAATAGAGATCTGCTTGCGTTGGTGGAAATGAGAGACACTTCTAAGCTGCACAAACTTAATGGATAACCACAAACACGGATGTCGTAGAGTTGGCCTCCGCCATTTGTAACAGTAAACCTTCTATAAATACTCTGGTTAGGGGTTCTTGCTCCACTTCATTCAACACCGCATGCCAAATAAAAACTCCAAACCACATGTTCACCAGACAAAGGTGGGTTGGTTTATTCTAGCAGGGCTGCACCAAAATTTGTCCTACTGTTTCTCATAGGTTTTCTTCCCTTCTGCCTTCTTCTCAGGTCCCTAGAATGGTTTTTTTGGTTGTTTAGAATTCTATTGAGTACATAGGAATACTAGAAGGTGCCTTATACTGATTCAGACCATTGGGCCCATCTAGCTCAATATTGTCTACACTGACTGACAGCAGCTCTTGAAGATTTCAGGCAATGTTTTCTCCCAGCCCTACCTGGAGATGTCAGGGAATGAACCTGGGTCCTTCTGCATGCAAAACAGATGCTCTACCATTGGACTACAGGCCTTCCCCTCCCTGGACAAGGAATGCACTACATGTCACATGAACCTGTCCAGTGACTTCACCTCCTTCTCTAGGTACTTCACAGACAGGTCTCCCACAGTCTGAGGACCCTTGACCGGGTAACAAATTGGTCATACATGAGTGTTCCCTTCTACTCTAAGGAAGCGAAATATTGCTCAACCAGGTGAGGACCAAGCCTAAAGGTAAAGGTAAAGGACCCCTGGATGGTTAAGTCCAGTCAGGTTTGACCATGGGGTGTGGCACCCATCAGGGCCATCTTACCCATAGGTGCTAGGGGTGCTGGCCTCTCCCAGGTGCCAGTCTCTTAGGGGTGCCAGGCCGAGAGTCCAGGGCCCGAGAGTTGAGTCCAGAAAAGAGCCTGCCCATAGGTTGGAGCACTGCGGTGGGCTCTTCTGCTGCGGGCGGCTCTACGCTGTGAGTTTGGGGGCGACCGAACCAGCAAGATGCTGAGGTGGCCAGCCAGCTCTGCCCACCTGTGCGCTTGGGACTAGGCAACCAGGGTAGGCGGCGGGCAGATCTTTGCACCCCGGTGCCACATATGCTTAAGACAGCCCTGGCACCCATCTTGCTTTAGGCCGAGTGAGCCGACGTTTGCCCGCAGACAGCTTTCAGGGTCATGTGGCCCATGACTAAACCACTTCTGGTGCAATGGGACACCATGATGAGTGCCAGAGCACATGGAAACAGTGTTTACCTTCCCACCGCAAAGGTACCTATTTATCTATTCGCGTTGCTATGCTTTCAAACTGCTAGGTTGGTAGGAGCTGGGGCTGAGGAATGGGAGCTCACCCTGGCACGTGGATTTGAACCACCAACCTTCCAATCGGCAAGCCCAGGAAGCTCAGTCGTTTAGACTACAGCGCCAGCTGCTCCCGTTAGACCTTAGCCCAAGCCTACCATGAGCACTGTGATGATCAGGCACATTGCAGAAATGCATCCTTGGAAGATACCCCTTGGGTCACCAAATCCAACCACCTGTCAGAGGCAGCCAAGCATTATGAACAGAACACGGATGTCAGAATCTGCCCTCGGAGATTTGTGTCAAAGGGGATAATCTGATTGTTGTGTTTCCTCGAGATGGTAGCTGAGGAGGCAGCTGCAGCTTCATCCTCCCGAAATGGCTGCTGACATGCACCGAGGAGCTTCGAGGCAAACCGATTACGCTCCTGCTCCATTAGGACGAAAGCGTCAGGCCTATGTGTTGAATCTGTTCTGGCACCACTATTATCCTCACTAATGATGTTTCCATGAAAACATAAAGATCAAGGAAAGAAAAGGGAATAACAACATCTTTCATTGTGTTGCTGTATGTCTGATAAAGTCATTAGGGAAAACAAGAAAATGGCTTTTTGATGCTGATGTTGCATAAACATGTTTTCCGAGGGAAAATGTTTTCACATTATCTTAAGAGATGAAAGAGGGCGGGGGAGAGAATAAGCTCTCGGGCTCTCCACACCAAAGGCTGGAGAGAATCAGAGAGGTTCTCTCTGCCACTTGCTATGGCCCAGAAGGTTGGATTTCCACCCTGTTTTGCCAAAAGAGAAAGGTCAAGGTGAACGTTGAGGTTCCTAGTTGAACGAAACATCTACAAGTTGAGGGAAGCCACCAAATTTTCTCAGGAGGAAGTTTGCCACACATTTCTGCACAGTTTTGGGGTGAACCAACAGCACTGGTGGTCAACTGCTGGACCATGGTCAAAATCCACATATTTATTCATAATGTTTATGTACCTCTTGTTTGGAAAAAAGGAACCTCAGAGTGGCTCACAAAAAACCAATCCAGTCTGTGTCTTAGAGGCCAGTGACCCAGTCATGGTACAAAAAATGAAAGAGACACTGGGTAAACATTAAATCATAAGAAGAGCCTGTTGGGTGATCACCAATGGCCCATTTAGTGCAGCACCTTGTTCTCACAGAGGTCAACCAGATGCCGGAGGAAAACCCTGCAAAATTTGTTTCATATGCCCAGGTTGCATTTTGTATGTTTTCAGGAGTATTGACATAAATGTTTTTTGCTTGCTTGCTAACATGCATATAAAAATACTCTATTTATGAAATGCATTTGAGTTGGAAAAGTATAAATGAAATGATGATGTTGATTATAAATGGATATTTTGGCAAGTGGTGTGTGTCACATAAAGCTGCATTTTAGGTGCACCGTTCCTGCATTAAACACATTTTGTACTTCTTCTTTTTGCCTGGAGAGTTGCTTAAAAAAACTCAGAGGACTTCAGATATCAAAGGATAGCTGTGATCTGGTTTGCCCATTGTTTCAGGAAGTGAAAAAAAGGATGTTCACAATAAAATGCAAACTGAACTGAAATTTCCTCCTATCCTAAGTATTGCTCAAGCAGGACCCTGAAAATACATATTTAATTCAATCTGGGTCCCATTCAGTGGCAACTATAGCTGTAGTGTGATACAGTTAGCATACCTACTGGAGCAGCCTTAGACTCAGCTGAAGAGGCTGGTGACTTGTTTTATATGGATAGTCTTTGGGCATTGTTGGAGGGACAGGGCTGGATAAAAGTTTTTGAAAGCAGAAATTGAGATTTAGAGGAGGAGAAACAGTTTAAGGGCCATTTGAAACATGGTTGCTGAAATAGACGCATTTGCCTCACAAGAAGCATCTGAAATGTGTCTCATATTTTGCTTTAGGGGAAATGTGTGTTTTTTCTTTTTCTTTTACACATTCACACCTTCAAGAATGTGGATAGGCAACGAATTTCAGATCTCTGTGTTTCCTTTCTAAGAAGGTGTCTGGACTGTTCTGTACTTTCCCCCCTTCTATCCATGGAAATTACATTAAGGATGTAAGAAAGCAGTGATTTATTATCTGACCTGCGTTCTTCACAATCATTACTGCTTCCATTCTACTGCAGGTTGGTTTCTACCAAAGACTCTGCTATTTGTCTTGCTTCCTACTATTTAACATAACTTACATAACTGTTTATACGTGGCTGGTGCTGTGGTCTAAACCACTGAGCCTCTTGGGCTTGCTGATCAGAAGGTTGGCAATTCGAATCCCCGCAATGGGGTGATCTCCTGTTGCTCTGTCCCAGCTTCTGTCGACCTAGCAGTTTGAAAGCATACCAGTGCAAGTAGATAAATAGGTACCGCTGTGGCAAGAAGGTAAACAGTCTTTACATGCACTCTGGTTTCTGTCACGGTGTCCTGTTGTGCCAGACATAGTTTAGTCATGATGGCCACATGACCCGGAAAGCTGTCTGTGGACAAACGCCAGCTCCCTTAGCCTGAAAGCTAGATGAGTGCCACAACCCCATAGTCACCTTTGACTGGACTTAACTGTCCAGGGGTCCTTTACCTTTTTACCTTTATAACTGTTTATACAACTTACATCAATTTCAACGTAAAGGAACCATCAATACAATGAAAAACAAAATAATCAATTGTGTATCGTTGGCAAATTTAAAACTAGTGAACAATGTGAACAAATAAACATCATATTTACTAGACTTTGATCCATTCCTGATGACAGATGAATTCATGGCCTGCAGCAATTTCTCCTTCCTTTTGCATTTCCATTGGAATTCTCTGACATTCCTACCCACAACATAGCATTCCACGAACGAAACCTACTTATTCTGTGTGTTGATATAGAAAGGAATGGTCCTTGCTCTGTGATAGAACATCTGCATTTCATGCAGGAGGACTCAAGTGGATTTTTTTATATATATAAATTTTTATTAGGATTTTTTATAACAAACAAAGACAAAACAAAACAATACCATAAACACCACAAACATATAACAAGTACAATTTCAAAATCTTATTTTCTTATACCTTACTTCCCCGACTTCCTCATACCTCCCCTTTCTGTATTCCAATTTCTAGTCAGCTATTCAGCAAATCCTTCCCTTATTTTAACTTAAATTTTAGTTTTACTCTCTTTACCTTATCCAGTACTGCTGATAACCACTTATTTTCAAATCCAACGTCATTTTAATATTGATTGATTTTACAAAATTTCTTTAAATAGTACTTAAATTTTTTCCAATCTTCTTCCGCCGTTTCTCTTCCCTGGTTCCGGATTCTGCTCGTCATCTCTGCCAGACCCATATAGTCAATCACCTTCATCTGCCATTCTTCCAGGGTGGGTAAATCTTGTGTCTTCCAGTACTTTGCGATGAGTATTCTTGCTGCTGTTTTAGCATACATAAAAAAGTCATATCCTTCTTTAACACCCCTTGGCTGACAATGCCCAAGAGAAAGGCCTCTGGTTTCTTCGGGAAGGTATATTTAAATACCTTTTTCAATTCATTATATATCATTTCCCAAAAAGCCTTAATCTTAGGGCATGTCCACCAAAGGTGAAAGAATGCACCTTCATTTTCTTTACCTTTCCAACACTTGTTATCAGGCAAATGATAGATTTTTGCAAGCTTGACTGGGGTCATGTACCACCTATAAATCATTTTCATAACATTCTCTCTTAAGGCATTACATGCCGTAAATTTCATCCCGTTGGTCCACAACTTTTCCCAGTCAGCAAACATAATGTTATGACCAATGTCCTGAGCCCACTTAATCATTGCTGACTTAACCGTTTCATCCTGTGTATTCCATTTCAGCAGCAAGTTATACATTTTTGACAAATTTTTGGTACTGGATTCTAACAACTCAATCTCCAATTTTGATTTTTCCACCTGGAAGCCGATTTTCCTGTCCACAGGAGGACTCAAGTTGAGTCCCTGGCATCATCTTCAGGTATAGCTGTCCGAAATCCTGGAGGGCTACTACCAAACAGGGTAGAAAATACGAAACTAGATGGACCAATTTGTTTGACTCGGGTTACAGCAGCTTTTTATGTTTCTCAGAGTGCTTTCCCCATAAATTTCTATGCGAAAGTAAAATTTGGCACTAGGATGAAATCAAAGCACTTATTTTTTTCCCCTCCCATTCTTTAGAAATGTTCATTGTTTATATTCATTGTTTCAGCTGAGCACTCAAAAGTACTTATTATGTCCCAGATAGGCAGGAAATGACACAGACACATAGGTCAAAGTATCCCCTTTTCTATTGTGTTTTTCCAGGCTGCAGGGATCCATGCCTGCAACAACCCTCTCGAAAGAGACTAATTGGATGCCCCTCCCCCCATCTCCAGGTTTAGGAGGTGCGGGCTGAAACAATGTTCAATCAATGACAAAGCAAACCTGTTAATTTCAGATTCACAGGTTTTAATTATTATGACTATAGAAGAGGTCCCAATTTGGTCTAGGGTGCAGAGTGGATAACCCAACATGGAAATGATTGTAATTATTTAACAGAATCAGTTTTTCTCTCCCCCTTTTTTCTTTTAAAGCAGGATGCAAAATGGCACCTATTCATTAAAACTGAAAAGAATGAAAGGTTATTAATCATTGTAGTGGAAGGCAGCATAAAAAGGGGGAAGGCTTCATAGGAACTGAGTCCTCACAAATACCATCCTTCTCATAGGGCCCAGCTTTGGAACAGCCTTCAACCCTTCCAGGTTAAACATCCCCAACTCCCTCAGCCGTTCCTCATAAGGCTTAGTTTCCAGAGCCTTCCTCTGCACATGTTCTAGCTTATCAATATCCTTTTTTAAATTGTGGTGCCCAGAACTGAACACAGGACTCCACGTGGGGCCTGACCAAGACAGAATAGACTTGTACTGTTACTTCCCTTGATCTGGGCCAACAGATCATGGAGTGACTTGTTTGCATGATGGGTTTCTTTAGGGCTGTGCACAGGATTTGGCCAAGGATCACTGTGGATCTGGTTGGATGACCCAGAGGGATCCAGGGTATGTCAAGGGTGGGACAACAGGGAAGAAGGAAATGCATGCATTGGGTTTCCCATGAAAAGCTGAGACCACCAGCTGAACCTTCCCATGAGAAACGTGCACCACCCCAGTGCAAAGGCTCTTCCCTTCCCCTTCCCTGTGGAATCTCTCCCACTCACGACACACATAGGGGCCACCCAATATTTGTGGATGGAAATTCTCACCCTTCTTTAGTGTGGAATCACATCTGTATCAGCTGTCATGAAATCGTCTTGAGTATGTCACTAAATTAAGTGGCAGTTGCATGAATGCATAACCATGTTGTTGTTGTTGCTGCTGTTGTTGTTAATATCCCCCCATTTCTCCATACTGACACTCAAGGTGGGTTACACAAATTAAAACAATACAAATAAAATAAAATAGAAGCAGCTAAAAACATGTAAAAATGAATTAAACACTAATCAAACCTCTCTCTCTCTCTCTCTCTCACACACACACACACATACAGCCAACCCAAGGGGACTTGTGCAGGAGGAGTTCCCAGTGCCAGAAGTTGTGGCCAGGGTCCAACAATAATCCTTATTTGCAAAACCAAGGCTGCCGTCTCTCTTCCCATCCCAGAGCCATCTGCACTTGACTGCAAAAGGTGCATTTGATATCTTCCCCACTCTACAGTTTGCAACCTGCTTTGGAAACCCTTCAGATGAGAAAAGGGGATGGCTTCTACTGCAACCACATTAGCTTGTAAAGTAAACATGGAGGAATGGGTTACTGATCATAAACAAGCTGTTTGCCATTTGTCATTTGCAGTATATCCGTTGGATCTCATTCAGAAGAGCAAGATGCCGGGGTTTGTTTTCATAATGGCGCTCACCGTTGCCAGGGACTCGTTACGATCCCGAACATAAATAAACGCAGTAATATACACTGTATGCCATTCTGTTCACTCAATCTTCCGTATTAGATCCTGAAAAGTATTATGGTATGCCTATACCTTATGTCCTATATAGCTGAATGGTAACATTCCTGCTACTCTAACTGACAAAGGGTGGGTTGGTAGAAACTCAGAACGACGAACCTTTTGGCATGAACAGAAGAGCAGTTCACACAAACAAACGCCCCACACATTCACAGCAGAATGTAGATTGCAATAATAGTAACATCTGCCCTCCTAAGTATTGCTGTGATTGATTGATTGATTGATTGATTGATTGATTGATTACCCATCCTTCACCCTAAGGTCTCAGCGTGGGTTGCAATATTAAAACATCTTTAAAAATTGTTCAAAACTACTTACAATAATAAAAATAAGGTGGATCCAACATACAACTCAAGTGTGTGTGTATTTGTTTAATCATTTTTTTGATACAAACATCAACCACAAAAGACATATACAACTCAAGTATCAAGAGGTGTGCCTTCACCGGAAGCTATACAATGAAGGTGCACACCCTCCAATATTCTCCAGCCCAAGATTCAGGATGTGTGACTTTTGATGCTGCACTGCCATGTGTGTCAGCTGGCTCACACAGAAGCACAGGCACCAAAAGATGCGCCGGTCAGCTGGCCGCCTCCCCTGATGCAACCCCCACCTGACAAGTGCTTACTCTCTTCCTCCACCCAGGGGCAAAGGAAGGAGTGTGTGGTGGGTGCGGTCCGCCCTGGGTGTCACCACTGAGGGAGGGTGATAAAATTCCAGGCGGCACTCACCGCGGGGCCTGCAGCGCACCCGAGTCACACATCTCTCCTGGGAGAGACACGGTGGCTTGGGCACGCGCAGGCTCCATGTTCCCCAAATGGTCCGCCCGCTGCCTCCCCCCCCCCAGCTGTAGGGCGGCTGAGTGGGAGGAGGCAGATTTCAGAGGCCCCACGGTGCACCTGCCCTAGCCCTGCCCCTATGGACGGTTCGTGCTGTCTCTGGGCGTGCCGCCTCAGGCACCTGAGTGGCTTCCTCCATCACTGCCTCCACTCCCACCCCACCTAATGCCACCATGACAGTGGAAGTGACTTGGGCAGTGGCAGAGAGAGGCCAACAACCGTGTCGCACGCATTTGCCACCTCTGCTCTGGTGGGGAAATGCCTGCCCTGAGCACAAGGGTTCCACTTGTGGAAGGTTCCCCTACTGAGTGCAAGCACTGGCTGCAAGCACCAACTCATCCTCCTCCCATGCTTGGTGGTTGTGGCGCTGGAGAGGGAAAATGGGACATTCACGGATGAAATCAGAACTTCTGTAATTCCATGAATGTCCCAGCTAGATAGGGACACTTGATGGTTAAGAAGATGACAGATGCAACTCTGTGGGGAGTGACAGTTTAGGGGCCACCACAGAGAATGCCCTGTCCCAGGTGACCCACCCGCACCGATCCCCTCTGACAATCTCAGTAAACAAAAGGGTCTTTCAGGAATTTGGGCCTGAGTCATTTACGGCTGGAAATATTGGTCTGAGCACCTTAAATTGGGCCCAGAAAGGAACTGGCAACTGGTGGAGCTGTTTTAAAACAGGGACTAAATGAAATATAAATCGGACCCCGGCCAGTAATCTGTCTGCTGCATTTTGGACCAGCTGAAGTTCCTCAGCCATCTTCAAGGACAGTTCCACATACAGTGGTACCTCAGGTTAAGAACTTAATTCATTCCGGAGGTCCGTTCTTAACCTGAAACTGTTCTTAACCTGAAGCACCACTTTAGCTAATGGGGCCTCCTGCTGCTGCCGTGCCACCAGAGCACGATTTCTGTTCTCATCCCGAAGCAAAGTTCTTAACCCGAGGTACTATTTATGGGTTAGCGGAGTCTGTAACCTGAAGCATCTGTAACCTGAGGTACCACTGTACAGTGCATTGCAATAATCCAGTAATCCAAGTAGTTTGTGATAATATTAAGAATATAAAGAATCCTCTTTTTGGCTATTGGCAATTTTGGCTATCCTCTGCCTCCAGTGTCAGATGTAGTGAAGCTCTGAATACCAGCTGCTAGGGCTCACAAGTGGAGAGAGTGCTGTTGTACCCAAGTCTTGGTTCCAGGCTTCCCCTAGGCACCTGGATGGCCAACATATAAACAAGATGCTCAGCTAGGTGGCCTGATTCAGTAGGGCTCTTTTGATGTTCTCCCCAACTGCTCTTCCAGCATTCCAATTTCTCCACCTGCCTATGTCTACTGTCTTCCTCCAACGTGCTTCTGAATACCAGTTCCTGGAAACCACAGGGGGGAAGAGAGCTCCTGTGCTCCGGTCCTTCCTTGTGGGTTTGCCACAGGTGTCTGGCTGTGAAAACAGGATCCTGGACTAGATGGGCCATTGGCCTGATCCAACGGACTCTTCTCATATACTTATTTACTCCCTCCTCCTCCCTGCTTCCCTTCCTCCTCTCAGTCCCCATCACATCTCTCTCCTGCCTCATGTCTGTTGTTTCCCTCCCTTTCCCCACAGACAAATGCTCAATGCTCATGTAACAGGCAGCGGTGGCAGCAACTTGGGTGAATGAACCCCAGTTGCCTTTTTCATACCTCTTTCTCCAAATTCTCGCTTTTCAGAGGGAAAAGCCTTAAGAAGATGCTGGCATCTGATCTGGAGCATCACAAAAGAGCTGCCATTTGTTACTCACTTAACTGATGATGTGTGGGTGGGTGTTTTGGTCAAGGAGGCAGAGAGGTACTGTAGCTCAATGGCATTCTGCTTTGAATGCAGAAGGCTCCAGCTTAAATCCCAGGTAGATATGGGAGAAACACCTCCTAAAATCCTGGTTGGGTATTACCAGCCAGTATTGTGGTCGTTGTTGTTCTTTAGCCGTTTAGTCGTGTCCGACTCTTCGTGACCCCATGGACCAGAGCACGCCAGGCACTCCTGTCTTCCACCGCCTCCCACAGTTTGGTCAAACTCATGCTGGTAGCTTCGAGAACACTGTCCCACCATCTCATCCTCTGTTGTCCCCTTCTCCTTGTGCCCTCCATCTTTCCCAACATCAGGGTCTTTTCCAGGGAGTCTTCTCTTCTCATGAGGTAGCCAAAGTACTGGAGCCTCAGCTTAAGGATCTGTCCTTCCAGTGAGCACTCAGGGCTGATTTCCTTAAGAATGGAGAGGTTTGATCTTCTTGCAGTCCATGGGACTCTCCAGAGTCTCCTCCAGCACCAGAATTCAAAAGCATCAATTCTTCGGCGATCAGCCTTCTTTATGGCCCAGCTCTCACTTCCATACATCACTACTGGGCATATTTTAATTTCGTGGCTGCTGTCGTCACCATCTGCAGTTATCATGGAGCCCAAGAAAGTAAAATCTCTCACTCCCCCCATTTCTTCCCCTTCTATTTGCCAGGAGGTGATGGGCCCCGTGGCCAGACAGCTACTAAGCTAGCTGGACCAATGGCATAATGTGGCTTCCTAGGTCCCTCCAGGCATATAAATGAGAGCAGCAGATGCATCACATGAGTGTAAGGCTCCAGGATATGGAGGGTGGAGATCCCCACCTCCTTTAATTCAGCGCTGCCTTCATATATTTTGGACCATGCCACAGAATCCCTCAGGAGGGATACAAACCTTCAGAATCGAAGGTTTATGACTCTTAGGTTTTATGTTCCTTCCCCATGAGGTTAATATAGGTGCAACAATGGCTTGAAAGTTGTTTTGCAGTGGTGTGCAATTAAAGGCCTGGCAGGTATATAATTTAGTGTGGCATTAATTGGCTGGAGATGGAGCATAAACGAGGAGCACAGCGCGTGAGAGTGCAAGTCTTGCCTAGTTTACTTCAGGAAGGACAAGCCGCTAATATGATCCCAACAATTCAGCCGTGAAAACCAGTTGACTCTCATTCATCTGGGCTGCCATTTTTCTTCAACGAGCTGTTGGATCAGACAGCTTCTTTTCCTTTCCTCTTTTTATTTTTATTTGCTGGGAGTAAATCAACAGAGATCCATTTCAGGAACCACATTGATGTTTTTTAAAAAAATAGTTTTTTTATATAAAAATGGGCAAGGGTTTTATTTTCAGTTGTGTGTTTAGTCAGCTATTCCCTCCAGGAATCAATGCAGAGTTTTGTTTTTTTGTTTTTTTTTAAAGGAGAACAATGTCTGGATCATACCCTCAGTGTAAAAGACAAATCCACTCTGTAAAATGTGAAATGTGTCCTCACAAGATGGGGTGGGAAGATCCACTGTAGTTGTCTCCACGTAGTTATTCAGCAGCAAATGGTCCTGGCTAGGAGCCACCAAGGTTCTACCTAACATGTATTGTAGAATAATAATAATAATAATAATAATAATAATAATAATAATAATAATAATAATTTATACCCCGCCCAACTGGCTGAGTTTCCCCACCCACTCTGGGCGGCTCCCAATCTAGTGTTAAAAAAAAATACAGCATTAAATATTAAAAACTTCCCTAAACAGGGCTGCCTTCAGATGTCTTTTAAAGATAAGATAGGTGCTTATTTCCTTCACATCTGATGGGAGAGTGTTCCACAGGGTGGGCGCCACTACCAAGAAGGCCCTCTGTCTGGTTCCCTGTAACCTCACTTCTCACAATGAGGGAACTGCCAGAAGGCCCTCAGCGCTGGACCTCAGTGGGGGTGAACGATGGGGGTGGAGGTGCTCCTTCAGGTATACTGGACCGAGGCCGTTTAGGGCTTTAAAGGTCAGCACCAACACTGTATTGTTATGTAGGTGTGGAAATGACATTCATGGTACCCTGAGTTCCTTGGAGACAGTGTAAAGAAAGATTCATTCCAATAGGCATATGTATGTATGTATGTAGGCATGCATGCATGCACGCATCAAAAATTCAAACAATCATTTCACTGGGGCCCAGATCAGCACCACTGTGTTTGACCACAAAATAAAAATATGCAGAGTAATTCTGTATTTCTCAGAGTGATCTCTAATTGGTTGGGTTGCTCCCTGGTTTGGGTTGCTTTTGCTATGCTCCAAGGAGGCCATTGTTGTTTACTGGGAGGAAAAGGAAGAGGTGAAAGAAGGTCCCTTTAGTAATGGAAGCTTTTTTCATAGAGGATGTTTTGGACTGATTTCAGCACCACATGATTAGATAGATAGACAGATAGATAGATATAGACGGAAGGATAAATCTGGACTTCCTACACAGTTATAAACTCCCTGTAATATCTCCCATTCGAGCTTTGAACTGGGTGGCGTTTGGCATGCATAGTTCGAAAAGAATGATGTTAATTTCTGCAAAACATCAGCTACCTCATAACTCTCGTGATTAATAACAATCTCCGAAGGCTCCATCTTCCCATGATACTTTCATTTGTGCAGTAATAAAGCTCCCCTTTTCTTGCTTAATAAAAACAATGAGGAAACAAATGAATGTGCAAACAGTGGAACTTTTGAGGAATTAATTCCATGGCACGGAGGAAAGTTTTTTATCATGCTGCAAGCACCCGAAAGGTGCACATTACTCTTCCCTGGAACTGCTCACCATGCATGCGTTATACTGAGACAGCACCAGGTTCAGAGCCAGATGCTCTCAGGAATACAAACCCCTCAAGGGATTATATGTGTGATATGGCCCCTCGCAACCCGAGTGAGTTTGTAGGCACCAAACAGAGCTGGGCTGAGGCCGGCGGGGGAGACACAGATTCTGACCACTCATGAATGTGAAAATGCTGTTCAGATGCCAGTGGACGTAAGAATATAAGCAGAGCCTGCTGGATCAGGCCAATGGCTCATCTAGTCCAGCAACCTGTTCTCACAGTTGCCAGTAGATGCCCCAAACCCAGAAGCATCTCCCCTCCCATGGTTTCTGTTGTTGTTGTTTAGTCGTTTAGTTATGTCTGACTCTTCGTGACCCCCTGGACCTGTGAGGTAGGTTAGGCTGAGAGACAGTGACTGGCCCAAGGTCACCCTTTGAGCTTCATGGCTGAGCATGGATTTGAACCCTTATTTCCCAGACCCAATCTGACGCTCTTACGGTTTCTCAAAAGAGTGTATGAGCTTTTTGGTCTCCCAGCTGTTCTACACTTGTTGTTGTTGTTGAGTCATTTAGTCGTGTCCGACTCTTCATGACCCCATGGACCAGAGCACGCCAGGCACTCCTGTCTTCCACTGCCTCCCGCAGTTTGGTCAAACTCATGCTGGTCGCTTCGAGAACACTGTCCAACCATCTCGTCCTCTGTCGTCCCCTTCTCCATGTGCCCTCCATCTTTCCCAACACCAGGGTCTTTTCCAGGGAGTCTTCTCTTCTCATGTGGTGGCCAAAGTATTGGAGCCTCAGCTTCACGGTCTGTCCTTCCAGTGAGCACTCAGGGCTGATTTCCTTAAGAATGGAGAGGTTTGATCTTCTTGCAGTCCATGGGACTCTCAAGAGTCTCCTCCAGCACCATAATTCAAAAGCATCAATTCTTCAGCGATCAGCCTTCTTTATGGTCCAGCTCTCACTTCCATGCATCACTACTGGGAAAACCATAGCTTTAACCATACGGACCTTTGTTGGCAAGGTGATGTCTCTGCTTTTTAAGATGCTCCTACCAGATAGTTCTTCCTAATTTCTAGTTGGAATTTCCTTCCTTGTCGCTTGAAGCCATTCATTTGGGACCTGCCCTCCAGAGCAGGAGAAAACAAGCTTGCTCCATCTTTCCTGTGACAGTCCATAACATATTTGAAAATGCCTATCGTATCTTCTTATTTGTCTCTTCTTCTTCAGGCTAAACATACCCTGCTCCTTCAACCATGGTTTCCAGACCCTTGATCATCTTGGTTGCCCTGTACGGCACATGTTCCAGCTCAAACTGTGGCTCACAGAATTGGACATAATACTCCAGATGTTGTATGACCAAGGCAGAATGGAGTGATACTATTACTTCCCTTGACCTGGACACTGGAGAGGTTGTCCTAAATTTTCCAACGTTAAGCTTTATTGGACGTCTATGAGTTTTAATATCATAAGAGAGGGGAAGACATTTTTTTCCATACAGTTTGTCCATGCCATGCATAATTTTACAGAGTTCCATCACATTAAGAAATGGGACGCGGGTGGCGCTGTGGTCTAAACCACTGAGCCTAGGATTTGCCAATCAGAAGGTCGTGATTCGAATCCCCACCACGGGGTGAGCTCCTGTTGCTCGGTCCCTGCTCCTGACCACCTAGCAGTTCGAAAGCAAGCCAAAGTGCAAGTAGATAAATAGGTACTGCTCCAGTGGGAAGGTAAACAGCATTTCCGTGCGCTGTTCTAGTTCGCCAAAAGTGGCTTAGTCATGCCGGCCACATGACCCAGAAGCTGTACGCCGGCTCCCTCGGCCAGTAAAGCGAGATGTGCGCTGCAACCCCAGAGTCGTCCGCGACTGGGCCTAACAATCAGGGGTCCCTTTATATTTACCTTTTTATCACATCAAGAAGGATTATTTCACTGGATCTAACAAATGAAAAATGAAGAACAGCACCCAAGATCAATCCCAGCATCACCCTGGTTCTGTGTGTATATTTTAGGAGAAATTTGTACAAAACTTAAAAAAGAAAAGGGGGGAACGTGCAAGAAACTTTTTGCTTTCTTTTGGAGGTGTTCTGAGGGCTGCCTTTCTGCTTGCTTTTACAAAGGTAATTACAGCTGCCAACAAGCAGCTAGCTGGCGCATGAAGCTCCTGCCACGGCATGTATGGAAAGCAATGAAAATGTAGAGCAAGTCCCCGTGGGAGTGACGAGACTTGTCATGGGGGCAGCCCTGCTTCTTCCCAAGCAATTTTCCTTGACAGGAGGCATCACGTCATTGAACCCAAATCCCCACATTCAAAGGAAGCGAATTGACCTGTTGGGGGTAAGGAATGTAATTCAGTGGTAGAGCATATGCTTGGCATGCAGAAGGTCCCACATTCAAGGCTGGGAGGGACCCTGTCTGAAACTTAAGAGAGACCCTGAGAGTTGATGTAGACAGTGATTTGCTAGTTGGAGAAGGGTTCGACTCAATACAGCTTCCAAAGTTACTTCATCCCTCTACATGAACTAATGGCAGAGTTTCATCCAGCATTAAGTGAGCCAAAAATTTATCAGAGCAGATTTTTTTAGAAGAAATACCCCAAGGGCCATCTAGTCCAACCTCCTGCAATACAGAAATCTCAACTGAAGCATCCATGAAAGATGGCCTTCCAAGCTCTGCTAAAATACAGCCAAGTAAGGAGACTCCACAACCTTCTGAGGGAGTCCATTCCTCAATTGGACAGCTCTTACTGTCAAAAAGTTCTTCCTGGTGTTTTATTGGAATCTCCTTTCTTATAACGTGAAGCCACTGGTTTGAGCCCTACCCTCCAGAGCAGGAGAAAACAAAATTGTTCTCTCTTCCACATGATAGCATTTAAGATATTGGAAGATGGCTCTCATATCTCCTCTCTCTCTCCTCTTTTCCAGGCTAAACATCCCCAGCTCCTTCAAGAGCTCCTCATCAGGCTTGGTTTCCAGACCCTTAATCATCTTGGTGGCCCTCCTCTGCACACATTCCAGCTTGTCAGCATCCTTCTTAAATTGTGGTACCCAGAATCGGACACAGTATTCCATGTGTGGTCTGACCAAGGAAGGATAGAGTGCCTTGATCTGGACATTAATTCAGTGCCTTGATGTTTCCGTTAGACACTATACTTCTGCTGATGCAGCCCAGAAAATATTAGCTATAATGCTATAAATGAATAAAAACATGATTGACAATGTGCACATGATTTCCCCATTTATATGGGAAGGACCATAGCACGGTTTGCAGAAGGTTTTACATGCAGAAAATCCCAGCTCCAATCCCAGACATCTCTAGGTAGAGCTGGGGACAGAAGATGGATGGCCATCTGTCAGGGATTCTTTAGCTGTGATTTATGGTTACCAGATGTCCCCGTTTCCCAGGGACAGTCCCCGGATTTAAAAATCTGTCCCCGGACAAAATCCATCCCCAGAATGTCCCCGGATTTCATTTAATGTCCCCGGATTTATATTTTAAGTGTTGTAGATTTATTAGTAGGGAATGAATGTTGCGTGACTGGTTCAATGGCACGAGACACATCATATGGGGAGTTCCGGCGAGGCAAAATGGCGGGCGCCATGGCAGCGAACAGCTCCTGAAGTCAGCCAGAGCCAACTGCACTACCAGGCTGGCTCTGGGCTGCTGAGACTGCCACTACCGCTGCTGCTGCCGAGAGGGAACCGGGGACACCCAGTGTGTCAACTGGGGGAACCGCTGACCACGCTCCCATGACCCAAATTGAGCTGGGAGGAAGAGCACCCAGCCACCCAGCCGACTGCCTAGCGGTGCTCCAGGTCCAGTAAAAACCCTGGAGCCGCTGCAGGGAGAAGGAGGAGAGAAGAAGGAGAAGGGAGAGAGAGAAAGAAAGAGGTAGGAGAAAAAAGAGGGGAGCCCCAACCTTGCCATGCTGCTGCTGCCACCGCCGCTAAGGAAGATAGGAAGGAGAGATTGGGAGGGCAAGGACACGTGGACGAGCCCAGGCCCAACCCGAGCCTACTCCACAGCAGATAGTGCTCCAAGAGATCAGGCCTGGGCCCAGAGGACAGCTGCGTGACAGAGAAGATCACAGAATAATATATATTTTATTATTTATACCCCGCCCATCTGGCTGGGTTTCCCCAGCCACTCTGGGCAGCTTCCAACAGAACACTAAAATACAATAACCTATTAAACATTAAAAGCTTCCCTAAACAGAGCTGCCTTCAGATGTCTTCTAATCGTCTGGTAGTTGTTTTTCTCTTTGACATCTGGTGGGAGGGCGTTCCACAGGGCTGGTGCCACTACCGAGAAGGTCCTTTGCCTCATTCCCTGTAACTTGGCTTCTCGCAGTGAGGGAACCACCAGAAGGCCCTCGGAGCTGGACCTCAGTGTCTGGGCAGAACGATGGATGTGGAGACGCTCCTTCAGGTATACTGGACTGAGGCCATTTATGGCTTTAAAGGTCAGCACCAACACTTTGAATTGTGCTCGGAAACGTACTGGGAGCCAGGGTAGGGTTAGGGTTAGATATTACTTCTTCTTCTTATTATTTTTTAAAAAAACCATTTTAAAAAATAACTTTTTTTCTCATTTAAAAAAAAAAAAAGTGCCCCCAGATTCTTTGAAAAAAATATGGTAACCTTATTTTAGGTGGTTGGACTAGATGGCATTTCGTGTCCCTCCCATCTCTATAATTCTAGGGTTCTACAGTCAGCTGCCCACACCTGATCATCTTTGATGTGCACACTCTGCCTCAGCCCCTCCGCGAAACTGTATCCGTCCAGGCGGACGATGCCCTTGCCCTAACATTAACGCAATTTGGAACAAGGCTTAGTGCAGGCGGAAGTCTCGCTCAGCTTCACCCGATTTTCCTGGAACTGCCTTCCTGCTTAACTAATAGGCACGGCAGCCACATCTGTGGCGACATTACAGTCACGAGTTTCCAGTTTCTCCCCACTTCGTCAGGCCCTGTGCTAACCTTCACTTAATAAAAATGTGTTTTAGCCACAGGCTGTGAGTACTTCAGAGACATCCTGACTAGCAAAGTCAGAGACCTTTGTAATGTAATAAAAAAATATATGGGAGAGCGAGAGAGGAAATATTGTGATAAATTGTTCACCCTGTGATCTTTCCCTGTCTTTCTACATATATATATATATATATATATATATTCTCTCCTCTAAGAAAATGAGGAGTCTGTTTCATTAAATCACTGTTTCCTTAATCAAGGAGCCCTTAAAAACATGCTTAAATAAAATACTACTTTAAAAAAACGGGCTCTTTTTACACCGAGTGGAAGAGAGATAGTGTCGGAATATACAGTATATCAGCCTGAATTAGCTTTTCATGGCACAAGATGTAAACAAATCTATTTAATTAGAACACCTTGTTCGTGTCGCCTCCCGAGTTATTTTTCATTAGGAGGGGGAAAATGCTTATTGGGAAATTTCAGACAGCATTATGCAAACTATCTAACAGTTGGGCTAGCTCTTAATTGCTCTCATTTCTGCTTGTTTGATGTTATGGATGCTGCGTTG
Source organism: Podarcis siculus (assembly GCA_034642415.1). Lineage (NCBI taxonomy): Eukaryota > Metazoa > Chordata > Lepidosauria > Squamata > Lacertidae > Podarcis > Podarcis siculus. The sequence goes on along the minus strand of JAXCMG010000039.1, from coordinate 4,573,183 downwards.
TAACCTTTGCAAGTCTCAGGACCTCCCAGAAGCTGAGGACTACAATTCCCATCAGCCCCAGCCAGCATGGTCACACAGACGGGGCCTCATGGGAGTTGTAGTCCAATGCAGCTGGAGGGCACTCCCTTACAATGGAGGGAGAGGTGAAAGAAACATTGATAAAGCCCCCCCCCTTTGCCCTAATCTTAACTGATATCACAATAACTTAATCATGCATTGCCTCTTTTGTAGGAAATGTATACTTTTTTGTGCAGTCTTCAATTTGTGATCTGCAGAAAGGTTGCAAATATCCATGCTTAGCCCTGCCTTATTATTATTATTATTATTATTATTATTATTATTATTATTATGCCTTTTTCTGCTGGAATGTGCTGTAACACAGTTTTAGCAGTTTTTCTTTTTCTTTCTTACTAGCTTTGTCCAAGTGGTGAGGTGCGCAGGATTGTGTCCAAAGTGGCTTGAGTGGTTGAGGCAGCCAGCGGCAATGGATGAGCCCAGCTTCTTGTCCCGTAATTTTGGTTTCAAGATAGTGTTGGCACTGGCATCCCTGCCACTCACATTGGTAATATATAAGGAAATAGTGATGTTCTCCTCAGTTAAAAATGTATATGAGAAATTTTAAGTGAATTTGCAGAAGAAATAATGACAAAATTTCTCAAGAGTTGCTGGGGTGGGGACAAAATATCTATTAAAAAAAAATCAAATAGTCAACTATCTCCAGGGCTGTCACATAGAAGATGGGATAAGCTTGTCAAAGAGAAAAACAACTACCAGACTTTTAGAAGACATCTGAAGGCAGCCCTGTTTAGGGAAGCTTTTAATGTTTAATAGACTATTGTATTTTAATATTTTGCTGGAAGCCGCCCAGAGTGGCTGGGGAAACCCAGCCATGTGAGCAGGGTATAAATAATAAATTATTATTATTAATTATTATTATTCTCCTGCTCTGTAGGCAGGACCTGAAACCAATGTGTTCATATTCCAACAAAGGAGATTCTGATTGTACATCAGGAAGAACTTTCTGACAGTAAGAGCTGTTCAGCAATGGAATGGTCTCCCCCAGGAGGTTGTGAACTCTCTTTCCTTGGAGGTTTTTAAGCAGAGGTTGGATGGCCATCTGTCATGGATGCTTTAGTTGAGATTCCTTCATTGCAGGGTGTCACGGTCTGGTTCACAGGCGATCGAAGTCCCGGCAGGGGACGTCAGGACCGGGGACAAGATGGCGGGGTGGGAGTAGGAATGGGAGTCCAGAAGCCAGGGGTCCGAGGGTCAGGAAGCAAGGAGTCATGAAATCAGAGGTCCGAGGATCAAGGAGTCAAGAAGTCAAGGGTCCGAGGGTCAGGAAGCAAGGAGCCATGAACTCAGAGGTCCAAGGATCAGGAAGCAAGGGGTCACGAAATCAGAGGTCTGAGGATCAAGAAGCAAGGTGTCACAAAGTCAAGGGTTCGAGGATCAAGAAGCAAGGAGTCAAGAAGTCAAGGGTTCGAGGATCAAGAAGCAAGGAGTCAAGAAGTCAAGGGTTCGAGGATCAAGAAGCAAGGAGTCAAGAAGTCAAGGGTTCGGGGACCAAGGAGCCGAGGTTCAAGGATCAGGAAGCAAGAAGCCAAATGCAGCAAGGCAGGAAATGTGTTGCTGTGGCAAAGAAACTAAGGGAAATGCTGACCTTATATCCCTTCCCGGCTCTTGCCACCAGGTGCTGTGAGTTACAAATCGGCCTCACCTGTGCGGCCGTGCCTTGCCTCTTCAGAACAAACCTAGGAAAGCCCCAGTCCTGCAAAGTCCTATTGGTCACCGGGCCCAGCTCCTGCATGCACACCTGACACGGGGGGTTGGACTAGATGACCCTCGGAGTTCCTGTCCAACTCCACAATTCTGCGATTCTAATTGTGGGTCCTGCATTGCTTTTAAAAAATTATTTGCTTTGCTTCTTAAATACACACACGATCAGACAGCAGAAAACCTCCCAGACGCAAGAGAAAAATGTTTCCATCAAATTCTAGCTTAATTCTTTGTGGCACAATGGCCGCATTCAATCTAATGGAATATGACTTTCATACACCAACTGGAAATTTAACCTTGGCCACAAGTTATGGTGTACATTACAATACACTTTTATTATGTTACCCAGTATTGTTGCTGTTACTTTAATCTATCGCTAAACCCCTAACAGTATGTCTGTGTCGGTGAAACCCATCTGTCAAAGCCTCAGTGGGGACATTAGCATGCAAATGTTTCTTGTTTTTTTCTTGGAGGGGGGAGAGAAATTTAATATACTGTCCTAATATTCCAGCCAGAGGGGGGAAATGTTTATGAAAAAGTATCTCTTATTTCCTCCCTCACTCCCTTTCCTGGTAGGAGGAAAGGATTGTTGTTCTTTTTTGAAAAGGAAGGGGGGGAGTCAGGTTGAAAGGCAAGTCAGAGCATTCTCAAAACCCTCAGCAACAGAATCCTTTAAACCTAATGATGCAGTTTCTAATAAAAAAACTAAAGAATATACATGAGAGACTGTTCTGTAAACATTCCACAAAACATCAACGACATTAATATCGGTGTAGCTATCTTTTCTATATTACAGTCATATTTCAATAAGGGATGTTTCGTGGAAGCTGCCATCTTGGATTATTTCTTATTAGATTGTTGCAAAATATGCAGATTCCACCTCTGCTTCCTCCTTCCCCCCATTCCTCAGCTAGATTTATTGCAGTTTTTTAAAACCTGAACCACCAAAAAACAATAAAAATTGGGGTGGGGGTGGGGAGGATACTATCTACACCTCTTTGCTGGAATTTTGAAACCTGCAGATTTCATAAGGAAACTAAGCGCTCGTTCAGCTTTCCCACCCAACAGATGTTTGTGTGACAGGGTGTGCACCAGTTGACTTGTGCGGCTCAATTATTTGTAAATACAAGCATGCAAATTGTACACCACAAAAACTGCTTTTCTGTGGTCCTTATAAGGTGATTGGAATATTTCTTTGGGCAAAACTTGCATCCATGGCTGGGTTCACCAAGCAAGGAGATTTCAATGTCTTTATTGGGTAATCGATTGCCACTTAGAGAGAGATCTTCTGCTCTTCTCTAATGCTTGCCTGGGAGAGACCAACTCTTTCTCCTGAAAGAGTCACACAGGAATGTAAAGTCATGAGCATACACTGATTTCATACAGTTGATGCCCCAGATAAGATCCAGTAATCAGCTACATGAATTCTGTCCTGTAAATATTGGGTGTCTCATGTGTAAACCGTATCCAACTGTCAGGTAGGAAGCCATCGTATGCTGAATCCGACCATTGGGTGTCCCTGTCGCAGTATTGTCTGTACCAGTGATTCTCGAAATGTGGGTCATAGGAATGGATGGCTCAGTCCATGAATTTCTGGTCATTGTTTCTTTTGAATGTGTTCATTCATAAGTACAGTTCATCTTGTTTCTGCATGCATGCATGATTTTTAGTAGCAACATTTTTTAAAAAAATCTGTATCCAAATTTACACTTAACTCTATATTTTGGAAATATTTTCTCAGGAAGTGTGACTTTCTAAATGTATTTTTTTCCTCATTTTCAAAATGCATTATTATTTTTTTGAGTCAAGAACTACACTCCAACCTTTTGCAGGAATGCCATGTTCTGATCCGCACGTTAGCCCAGGAAGTGAGATCTGGTCAGTTTCTATTGCAATAAAAACAAAAATAGAATAAATTCCTCATTCACACCTTAATTGTGACCCACAGGAGGCTCTGAATATTTGGTACAGCAACAAAATGAGGGCTCCCCGCCCCATTCCTAGAATGCTTTAAAAAAACCATCCCTCTTCCCAAGGAGCTTTGCCATCTCCTGGGAAGCAGAGACAACCTAATTCTGAGGTCAGTGGAACCACCAAGAGAGGTCCCCTCTGCTGAACCTGCACCTGAGAGGGTCTTCTAGGGAAGAGAGGGGTCTTTCATATATTTGGGGTCTGAGTAATATATGACTTTAGGGATGCAGGTGGTGCTGTGGGTTAAACCACAGAGCCTAGGACTTGCCGATCAGAAGGTCAGCGGTTTGAATCCCCATGACAGGGTGAACTCCCGTTGCTCAGTCCCTGCTCCTGCCAACCTAGCAGTTCGAAAGCACGTCAAAGTGCAAGTAGATAAATAGGTATCACTCCAGCGGGAAGGTAAACGGCGTTTCCGTGCGCTTCCCTGGTTCACCAGAAGTGGCTTAGACATGCTGGCCACATGACCCAGAAGCTGTACGCCGGCTCCCTCAGCCAATAAAGCAAGATGAGTGCAGCAACCCCAGAGTCGGCCATGACTGGACCTGTTCACACAATGGCCAGCTAGATGCCTCAAGAAAGGCTGCAAGTTGGAGAAGAGAATACAAGTGCTCTGTCCACCTGCAATTCCCATCAGCTGGTATTCAGAGGCATAATCCCCCTTTAAAGTCCTATGTTAAAAAGGTAAATCTTGCAGCCTTTCTTGAGGCATCTAGTTGGCCATTGTGTCAACAGGATGACAGGCCATGGACCTGATCCAACAGGTTCTTATGTTCTTATGTTCTTATGCCAAGTCTCCTTTCAAGGTGCTAACTTGGAAGCCTCCTCCCCATTCCCTTTAAGTTGCCCTTTTATTTTAAATTATTCCAGCCAGCACAAGACTAATCTAGTTAGTGCAGCTTCGAGCAGGGTGGTGTGGACATGATGCAATACTATGGGAGTAAAGGGAAAAGGTCTGGGAAAGATGGGGCTCACCAGTCTGGGAAGGTAGACTATCTAGGAGAAGGAAAGCTTTGATCCTAAATCTCTGTTGCTTTGAGGATACACTCTTTCGTGAGAAAGGCTTTTGGAGTAAACCCTGAAGAAAAATCCATACCCACTGCCCTGAGCAGCGGTTCTCAACCTGTGGGTCCCCAGATGTTGTTGGACTACACCTCCCATCATTCCTAGCTAGCAAGGCCAGAGCTTAGGGATGATGGGAGTTGTAGTCCAACAACATCTGGGGACCCACAAGTTGAGAACTGCTGGCCTTGAGGGACATCTTCAGGAGAAGAAAAGGCTAAGGGAAAAATCAAACCTACAGAAATCTGGAGTGGAGTCTTTAAGACAGTTGGATGGCAACTTGTATGTCTCCTTCAGGCAACTCCTGCAGCCAAGCTGATACCAAATGTACCTTTGGACATTAGCAAGGCCAAGAGGGACTTTTGTCATCTGAGCAGCCCTGGACCTCCATACGCACTGCCCAGGCTTGTGCCCCAGAGAGGTCACTTAGGTGCTGCTAACATAGCAAAGACAATGTGGGAAACAGCAGTTATGAGTTACTGATCTCTGCAGCCACAGCAGGTGCTGTGATTCTCCAGAGCTTTTATTTCACCCCTGGAGGTGCACTCCATTGCCTCTTGAGAAAGACAGATCATAGAATCTTAGAGTTGGAAGGGACCCAAGGGTCAACCCCCTGCAATGCAGGAATATCAGCTAAAGCATCCATAAAGATGGCCATCCAACCTCTGCTTAAGAACCTCCAAGGATGGAGAGTCCACCACATCTTGTGGGAGTCTATTCCACTGCCAAACAGCTCTTACTGCCAGAAAGCTTTTGTTTTGTTTTTGCTTTTTTGTTTAGTCGGAATCTCCTTCCTTGTAACTTGAAGCCATTGGTTCAAGTCCTATCCTCCAGAGCAGGAGAATGCAAGCATGTTCCCTCTTCCATGTGACAGCCCTTATGATATTTGAAGATGGCTGTCTTATCTCCTCTCAGTTTCCCCTTTTCCAGGCTACATACACAGCTCCGGGCTGTCAACAATGACTGGCAGAAGCTCTCCACTGGCTCTCCCCAATGGTTTTCATACCTGATGGTGATGTTCCATCTCCGCTGTTGGAGGCAGTATGCTTCTGAATACCAGTTGCCGGGAATTGCTGGTGAGATATGGCTCTCAAATGGTGATCTGCAGTGCCAAAGGCCTCTGGGAATCACAAGTAGGGAGATTGATGTTGCTGGGGGCTTCCCAGAAACATCTTGTTTGCCACTATGAGAGCAGGATGTTGAACGAAATGGACCTTTGTCTTGATTTAGCAGGCTTCCCTTTCTGTTCTCTTATTTCTAGATCTTATATTCAAGAACACCTGCAATCTCCTGACACATGTTCCATTGTTTCCTGATGATTCACAATCTCCAGAAAGGTATGCAAAAGTTACAAAGGTGTGATAGAAAATGAATGAAGAATGTCTTGAACCACACTTCCCAGCAGTTTAGCGGCAGTGATTAGGAACCGATTTCAGGGACGTCGTGGCTGAGCACCATGCCTTAATTATGAAACTGTGAGTTCCCTCTCCTTTTCAGCACCTCCTCGTAAAACAATAACCAGGTACATCCCTGCCTACACCTGGATTGCCTGCTATCGACAGCACTTCACTGTTGCCTTTCCAGCTGCATTGCATATGACAGACCACATTAGAGCTCTAGTTTAGATTGATGACATGCCAAAGAGAGATTCCCCATGAAATATGCTCTCAAACTCCAGTGCTCTCTTTTCCTACGGGCTCCCGGTGAATGCTTGCAATTTCAAGCAACTGGAAACAAAAGCCTAGAGGCAAATCAAGACAAAAGCTTAACTCAGCTGTACGTATGGTGAAAGAAAAATCTCAGGTTTCCGCTCATTGCTCTCCGTGAATCTTTTGCAACAGGTATTTGAATGTCCAAAGACTCAGCCGCCATCGTTAGGATGAGTTATGTATACAGCACGTTTAGCTTGCAATGCTACACGTAAGTCTTATTGGAATGTATCAGGGCCAGACCAAGACATTTTGGCACCTGAAGAGAACCAGAAAATGGCAACCACACATCCTGCCAGGGAACAAGGGCTGAGTGAAGATCAACATCAGGAATAACAGGGGGGAATAAAGATCTACATCGGGAACAAGGGTTGGAGGAGACCAGCAGTGCTGTCAGGATGCTGTCAGTGGCTCCTGGCTGGCTGCCCAGGGAAGTATAAAGACAAGGAAAAGTTTCTTACAGTCCTTTTTTTATTTCAAACTTTACAGAGAGAGGCTATAGACCGCAGCCTTTTGGATAATGGTGTTGTCCTGAGTGAATCTCCACCCCCCTTCTCTTCCACTTCTTCATTCATCATCATCATCTTCTTCTCTATGGGTGCTGCTAAATACTCTCTGTCTTCGAGCTCTTTGCTCTCCTACTTTTAAGGCTCGCTGGGTTCTGGGAGATGGAGGGTCTGGAATGCTTTCTAGTGGCATCACTAAGCTGCTGCTCCAGCTCTGCCTGCTCCTCCTCTCCCATGATTTCCCAACTTTTCCCTCATCTGCCTCCGAGCTGTGACCTCCCGCAAACCACTGTTGTGAATCTATACTGTCTTCCTCTTCTTCCTCCTTGGAAGGGACTCCACCACTCCTCCTCCTCTGCCCAGCCCCTGACAAGTGCCTCCTACCAGGGGTGCCAACTTGAATAAAATATTGGGGGGCAGATAAGTAGATTACAAGACGTGGCACAAACACCACATTTGAACAGCAATGCCCATCATCTGTGGAGGTGAATCCCTCAAATATGTTATTGTGTGGGCAAAGAGACCTTGACCCCTAGGAATTGGCTCCTATGCCTCCTATTCACCAAGAGGCCACTGTATATGTGGCATGGTGGAGGACTACCAAGGAGGTGGCAGATCTGGTCTCCAAAGGGTGCACTGCAGCTATAGATACCACCATGGCAGAAGCAGTAGGTGATGCATTCCTTGGAGTCTGGATCTGCTGTCCCTGCTGCCTGAGGCAGTCGCCCCACCTTGACTCATGAGTGGGTCACCCCTGAAACTGATGCACATGATACTCTGTAGAGAATTGCAGCTGGATACTCCAGTCTTGTGATCTCATGGATTCAAAGAGGTTCCAAGTTCTACTTGTCTTGCTGCAAGGTATGGCCTTAGTGGTGGGGTGCAGTTCCTATCTAGGGAAGTTTCTTAATTTATTATCACCTGAATTCCTCCCACAAGTGGGAATTCAAGATTACCAGGCTTGTCTTTGAAGTGGAACCAATTCATTCAAGATTATTCATTGTTCCATTAAGAAGTGTACTGAACACTCTATGCACAATTTCCCATAGCTCTCAGTTCCTTTCATTCATTTAAGAACATGAAAAGAGCCTGCTGGATCAGAGCAGTGGCCCATCTAGTCCAGCAACCTGTTCTCAGAGTGGCCAACCAGATGCCTGTGTCCCTTCTCCATATGGGGCAGAGGAAGAGGAGATATAATCTTGATATGATCAAGATTCTTTAGGTGTGTTGTTTTCCCAACTGAAGCTCTGGAAGCAAAATCTTCTGAAATTCTGATTCAGCAGGTGAGATCAGATTTTTGTAAGGCACTGTTGCTGAACAACAAGAAAAGCTCTCTGACCCTGGGTGTTGTTGTTGTTTAGTCGTTTAGTCGTGTCCGACTCTTCGTGACCCCATGGACCAGAGCATGCCAGGCACTCCTGTCTTCCACTGCCTCCCGCAGTTTGGTCAGACTCATGTTTGTAGCTTCGAGGACACTGTCCAACCATCTTGTCCTCTGTCGTCCCCTTCTCCCTGTGCCCTCAATCTTTCCCAACATCAGGGTCTTTTCCAGGGAGTCTTCTCTTCTCATGAGGTGGCCAAAGTATTGGAGCCTCAGCTTCACGATCTGTGCTTCCAGTGAGCACTCAGGGCTAATTTCCATAAGAATGGATGCATTTGATCTTCTTGCAGTCCATGGGACTCTCAAGAGTCTCCTCCAGCACCAGAATTCAAAAGCATCAATTCTTCAGCGATCAGACCGACCCTGGGTAATTAATCCAAACAGGATATTCTTGAAGCAGGAGTCAAGTGAAAGTTCAGATGAGCCCTTAGTTTAAAATAAGTAAACTGCCTTGAGTCTCTCCCATAAGCCTTAGGGAGCACTCCCAGAGTTCCCAAGCTACATAAGACTATATGTCCATCAAAGTCAGTGTTGTCTGCTTGGCTTGGTAGTGACTCATAGAATCACATAATCATAGAACTGCTGAGTTGGAAAGACCCTCCAGGTCATTTAATCCAATCCCCTGCAATGCAAGAATCTCAACTAAAGCATCCATGACAGGTGGGCATCCAACTTCTGCTGAAAATCTCCAAGGAAGAAGAGTCCACCACCTTCTGAAGGAGTCCACTCCACTGTCAAACAGCTCTTACCATTAGGAAGTTATTCCTTCTGTTTAGTCTATTTGGAGCCTTGGGGAGAAAAGGGTCTTCTGCATCACTCCAACTGACTTTCCCCCCTCACTGCGAAGCCAAGGATTGACCTGGGATTGATCCTGGGATTTTTGACATGCAGAACATGTTCTCTGCTGCTTAGGCATGGCCCCTCTCTCGCACACAGCTGGTTAGGAACCTTTCAGCATGAGATGTCAAAGACACAGGTAGGCCACAACAGGGATGTAGCAGCAGGGGGTACTGGCATGGGGAAGGTCAGCTATGCTCTTTGACTGGCAGGCCAGCGTCTGCTAATCAATAACCACAAGAGATCATTGATCCCTTCACCAATCCTCACTCTTAATTACTGACATTTAAATGTCAGATTTTTTGAAGTGAGTTTATCATCCATGGCTATAATCGTGTCTTCCGGTTGACCCTGCTATGGTGAAACATTGTCCATCGGCCAAATCTTCCAAAGGATGGGATCCAGTTTCCACTCCTCCCATGTCAGTGTGGAGTAATTCCACTGACTTTTTTTACCTGCCTTATGGATTCACAGTATAGGAAAGCATTACCTTTTTTTTTTTGTTATTGTAGCATTATAAAATCATAAAATACAGCACAATCAACACTGAATCAAATTAATACTCTAAAACCGTTTGGCAAAACAAAGACAATTCAAGGATGAGATGAAACAACAGAATTCTTTACCATTGCTTCCTTCCACCCTTCTCCTTGTCATCTTACAGCTGAAATGGTTTTTAGGGGGGATTAAACTCAACTTGCATGTTAGTTTTGAAATTTAACAACAAAATCCAATGGCTTGAGTTCTACTATCACTTGAAGGAGTTGTGATTGGTTAAATGGGTGTACAAAGCCTGTATGAAATTGACAAACGTTGCATTTAGAAAGTACTTTGCTCCATTTTCCTGATCTGCAATGAAAGGTGGTTGGGAAATTGCCCTTCACTCACAAACGCAATGGAGACAGAACAGTTTTTTCTCACTCTTCCATAATGCTAGAACTCATCAACATCCTAAGAAGCTCAGTGTTGGAAGACTCAAGACACATAGCAGGAAGAGCTTCTTCGTGCAACTCATAGTTGATGGCCCCTAACCTGGATGGCTTGAAAGGCATCTGAACAAATTCATGGAGGAGAAGGCTATCAAAGGCTACTAGCCATTATGGCTGTGCTCTGCCTCCACATTCAGAGCAGCAATGCTTCTGAATACCAGTTGCTGGAAACCACAGGAAAGGAGAGTGCTCTTGTGCTCAGGACCTGCTTGCATCTGGTTGGCCACTACGTTTCCGAGCACAATTCCAAGTGTTGGTGCTGACCTTTAAAGCCCTAAACGGTCTCGGCTCAGTATACCTGAAGGAGCGTCTCCACCCCCATCATTCTGCCTGGACACTGAGGTCCAGCGCTGAGGGCCTTCTGGTGGTTGCATCTCGAGGCCACAAGACCCACCTCCAAAATGAATACACACGAACACTTATATTAGTTTAAGTTTTTGGGCAAAATTTTTGGCCACAACTTTATTGAAATACAATCATGTGAGCGGTATTGGCTTAGGAATTGACTCCCCACCTCTCTGGGTGATCATCAAATGGGGTAAACCAAACGAGGGAACTAGGTCGATGAAGACCAACCTAAGCTCACCATGGGGTTCCTGTGGTCCTGGCATGGCCCTAGCCCCTCAAGCAGACTTTGGACGAGATCCAGGACCCCCAGATTCCTTTAACGGAATACCCAGTTCCTGGAGGGGCAGGTGATGGCTGCACCTCCCCTCCCCACAATCCAACTGAGCCAATGCCTAACCGCCACCTTACAAGTTGTGACGATTTGCTAAGGGGTAGGCGAAAACCAAATGGCTAAAACCAATCTGCCAAATGGAAAAAATCCTCCCAGCCCCTGTTCCAAAACAGGTGACCCAAACCAAAGCAAGGCCAAGTGACTCTACTGAAACTAGGGAGGGTGGGTGGGTGTTCAACAGTGCGAAGCAAGTGCCCCTCCTTGCATCACACTGCTGTTTTTAAAGCCCCTGGGATCACACCACCCACTAGCTATTGGCTAAAATTGCCTGGTGTGATCCAGGGGAATGGCCAGGACTTCTTGCTCCCCCCCCCATTTTAACCCTATCAGGTGAGCTCTTGGGTCCCGCGCGCAACCAGGACCCTCTATTATGAGGATCCCATTTCCCTCACTATGAGGAGCAAAGCTACAGGGAACCAGGCAGAGGGCCTTCTTGGTAGTGGCACCCACCCTATGGAATGCCCTCCCATCAGATGTCAAAGAGAAAAACAACTACCTGACATTTAGAAGACATCTGAAGGCAGCCCTGTTCAGGGAAGTTTTTAATGTGTGACATTTTAATGCATTTTTAATCTATGTTGGAAGCCGCCCCGAGTGGCTGGGGAAACCCAGCCGGATAGGCGGGGTACAAATAATTTATTATTATTATTATTATTATTATTATTATTATTATTAGTCAGGATGCTGGACTAGATGAGCCCTTATCCCGATCCATCAGGCTTATCTGATGTTCTTATGGAAGAGGCTTAAGGAGACACCACCTACGGACCCTCAGCCAGAGGTTCTTCTCCCTTGCACTAGGCTGTTCTTATGCACTATGCAAACTTGAATGTGGAACTTTGCTGGAAGATTGTTGGAAGCCAATGCCATCTGTGAAGCTCAGATTTAATAAAACGTGAGTGAACCTGGCTCCGGAACAGCCCAATGCAATATAGCTACTAATAATAATGAGCAGAAAAACCTGTGAAACCAACATAAAGTAATGGAAGTGGGGAGGGGGAGGAATGAAGTGCATTGTTTGAACTGTTTGACATCATAAAAGAAGACGCTCACTTGGGATGTTTATGCCCTAGATTGTTATTTTCTGATAATGTACCTGGTTAAAATAAAGTTTTCCCTCTGGATGCATATATAATGCTTAGATAAGAACAATTCACAAAATCCTATTATAGCTGCGCTGTACACAAACAACATTTGCGGATGCACTAGATAACATCGGGTACATATATACGTGGAGAGGGGGGTGGGTGGAAAAGGTATTTCTAGGAATATTATTACTTGCTGCCATATCTGGTTAAGTCAACACATCGGTTTAGGGGCCTCGGTTGCAGCCAAGTATTTCAAAAATCAAAAATACATTTGATTTCCTAAACTGACATTCTTAATAAAATTGCATCTGTAATTCCCCACTCCCACTCCCTCCCACTGACTACTGGAAGCATCTCGGGACAGAGTCAGTGGTGTTTATATTATACATTAAATCGGCAGGAAGGAATTGAGAAGAAAGTGTGGAGAAGGTTTGGAGCCCACTATTGCCATTTGTCAAAAAAGATGGCCTAGCCATTTTCAAATAAAACAAAATGAGTTGCCAACAGGCTTTGGGGACTGACAGGGTGGCAGGTTGTTGTTTGTTTGTTTGTTTGTTTGTTGTTGTTGTTGTTTTAAGGAAAGGGCTCTAAAAGAGTGCTGTGCTGCTTTTACTAACTATATTTTAGTAGATCTGTTTTTATATCATTTTAATTCTGTTATAGTTTAATAACCTTTCAACTGACAAACCTAGACAGCATCTTAAAAAGACAGCATCTTTTAAAAAGCAGAGACATCACCTTGCCAACAAAGGTCCGTATAGTTAAAGCTATGGTTTTCCCAATAGTGATGTATGGAAGTGAGAGCTGGACCATAAAGAAGGCTGATCACTGAAGAATTGATGCTTTTGCATTATGGTGCTGGAGGAGACTCTTGAGAGTCCCATGGACTGCAAGAAGATCAAACCTATCCATTCTGAAGGAAATCAGCCCTGAGTGCTCACTGGAAGGACAGATCATGAAGCTGAGGCTCCAATACTTTGGCCATCTCACGAGAAGAGAAGACTCCCTGGAAAAGACCCTGATGTTGGGAAAGATGGAGGGCACAATGGTTGGACAGTGTTCTTGAAGCTACAAACATGAGTCTGACCAAAGTGCAGGAGGCAGTGGAAGATAGGAGTGCCTGGTGTGCTCTGGTCCATGGGGTCACAAAGAGTCGAACATGACTAAACGCCTAAACAACAAGAATTCATTTTATTTCTCTCTCTCTCTCTCTTTCTTTCTTTCTTTCTTTCTTTCTTTCTTTCTTTCTTTCTTTCATTTTCTGTTCCTTTCTTTCGCTATTCTGCCCTTCTGCCAGCCCAGAGCAGCCTATAGTAGGAGAAAATAAACCACAGATTCAACTAGTATACATTAAAAAAGGTAAAGGACCCCTGACAGTTAAGTCCAGTCACAGACGACTCTGGGATTGTGGCATTCATCTCGCTTTACAGGCCAAAGAAGCCAATGTTTGTCCACAGACAGTTTTTCTGGGTCATGTGGCCAGCATGACTAAGCTGCTTCTGGTACAACAGAACGTTGAAACCAGAGCAGAACACAGAAACGCCGTTTACCTTCCTGCCGGAGCGATACCTATTTATCTACTTGCACTTTTTGGCGTGCTTTTGAACTGCTAGGCTGGCAGGAGCTGGGACAGAACAACGGGAGCTCACTCTGTTGCAGGGATTCGAACCGCCAACCTTCTGATTGACAAGCCCAAGAGGCTAAGTGGTTTAGATCACAGTGCCACATTAAACAGCAGCAATCAAATATATAGGACAGCATTCCCAGAAATGATAATCTCCTGATCCAGCCTGGATATCATGTAAAGGCAAAGGGAGCCACCACCAAGAGCACCCTGTCTCACGGCACTGCCCTCCTGGCCTCTGTTATGGGTGAACCTATCCTGCTGTATTGCTTGGGTCAGTTGGCAGTTGGTAGGAGATATGCACTTATATACAGAGTTTCCAATCACATCCAGGAAACAATGAATTGCTTGAGTGAACATAAAAACAAAACGGCAGTGGAGACTTCCTGTTTGGTGGCGCTTCCAGGTCTGCCTCTGTGTCATTTTCATAGAAAACAGATTTCCAATTGTGGGATGTAATTCACTGTGAGCAGTCAGATACAACATTCCTTGTTTTGCTAGAGTGGACACGCAAGGGAACGTTTGGTCCAGCCAGTCAAAACTTCCTGTTCCTCCTGGCCTGGAGCATCCTTCCTTGGATGTGACAAGCGGGTGGGTGTGACCTTTCCAGACCTGGTAAAAGAACAAGGCATGCTGCAACTCTCTCTGTGTCCTTCCTTTCGTCCTGTGAACTGCTTGACTGCTAGCCTGCAGTCACTAGGTGAATCTCCCTTATGGGGTAAACCTGTTTGTATATGTTTTTAAGCCTAAAGCCTGCCTTCAGGGATCACACTGTGCTCTGCCTGATCATGAGTAAACTTCCTTTTTGTTACTTATGAATAAGACTGTGGTGTCTTTAATCTTTTAGGAGGGATTCAAGGGGTCTTACCAGGAAAATATTAGAACACATTTCAATTTGGGCAAGCCAGATTGAATTGCGTATTTTCTTAAGAAACTCACATGAGTTTGCAACAAGTTTTCTGCCATGTAAAGGGGAATGCACTCTGCTAAGTAGAGGAACTTGCTAGCGCAAAGGTCCGTATAGTTAAAGCTATGGTTTTCCCAGTAGTGATGTATGGAAGTGAGAGCTGGACCATAAAGAAGGCTGATCGCCGAAGAATGGATACTTTTGAATTCTGGTGCTGGAGGAGACTCTTGAGAGTCCCATGGACTGCAAGAAGATCAAACCTCTCCATTCTGAAGGAAATCGGCCCTGAGTGCTCACTGGAAGGACAGATCCTGAAGCTGAGGCTCCAATACTTTGGCCACCACATGAGAAGAGAAGACTCCCTGGAAAAGACCCTGGTGTTGGGAAAGATGGAGGGCACATGGAGAAGGGGACAACAGAGGACGAGATGGTGGGACAGTGTTCTCGAAGCGACCAGCATGAGTTTGACCAAACTGCGGGAGGCAGTGGAAGACAGGAGTGCCTGTCGTGCTCTGGTCCAGGGGGTCACAAAGAGTCGGACACGACTAAATGACTAAACAACAACAACACAAGTTAGGAAGGATATTAATAAACAATATAGCTACTCCTGCCACCCTGAATATTTCCACATCAATAGCCATCAATGGCAGTTAACATATGCTCTTCGGAGATCTTGGAAACTACTCCGGGATATCTCATAGAATTCTCACCCAACACACAGTGCATTCAGAGATATTAAAACCTGAACTCCCTAAGAGTCACTTTTGCCATACCGCTTGGGGAATTGGGAGAAGCAGAGAACCGCAAGGTTCAGTAACACTGAGCTTGGGAGTGCAGATTCCTTGGCCCACATTGCTGTTAAAATGTAAGCAGCGGTGAGCCAAGTGTGGCCGTTTGCACTCTGAGACCTAATGGGAAACAGATCTGCCAGGCAGCTACATCAGCTGTGATAAAATAGGGCTGTTTCTAATGGTTTTCTTTTTTTCAATGAAAATTGCAATGAAAAATACATACAATCCAAACAAGGATTATATACTTCAATTACTAAGGAGAATGCCTTGTGTTTATAATAGTCTGCGTTGGGGTTGGGGGAAGAATAGGGATATTTATAGGATTTTTTTTGTTTCAGTCATTTCTTTCTAGATTTTGCTGGCCTTCCTAGTTATTAGAGGAGTTACTTGCTTATTCGTTTGTTATTTCATTTCATTTATCAATCGCTTCCTGTGAAACATCCCAAATTGATTTCAACAAGTAAAAAAATCGGCAATAAAAACTGTATGTTAAAAAAAAATTCAAAATCCAACACTGGCTAGTCCATATTCATTTATTTGCTTGATGTCCTTGATCAGGACTCTATACTTTTGTTTATGCAGCCCAGAATTGCATTAGTTTTTATTTTTTTGTTTTGCAACTGCATCACACTGTCGGCTCCTGTAAACTTGAGGAGTCCTTTAAGGGCCCTTGTAAAAAGGACTTCAGATGCTGCCAAATTTGGTGTCAAGTTGCTCACTAGGTTAAGAAGGTTTGGGCATATAACACCAGTCCTGACCAAACTGCTTGCTCTGCCAATTAATTTCCGGGCCTTAAACAGTTCAGGACCACAATACCTCAAGGACTGCCTCTCTCTTTATCTCTGGATGCTGAGTTCATCATCCAAGGCTGTTCTGCATATGCTTCCTCCACCATAGCCCCAGAGGCGGGCAACACAAGAATGGGCCTTTTCTGTGGTGGCTCCCTGCTTGTGGACTTACCTTCATTGCATATCTTTAGGCACTGAGCAAAACATTCCTCTCTAACCACACCTTTGGTTTTTAACGACCTGAAGCATTTTAGAAGTGAGAGGGAAGTTTTTAATGCATTTCTTTTTCTGCAATACAGGCCATGTTACCCGAAAGACCAGCTGCCACTGTGTAGACCTGTAAGATCACTTAGGTCATCTGGGAAAATTATAATTGTGGAACCACACACTATGGAAGACCATATGGTGATGTCCTGAAAACGGGATTTTTCTTTCATTGCTCCTGCCCTTCCCTTTACCAAATATGAAGCAGTAGTCCTCAGTTGCTTCAGAAGTCTTGAAAAATACACCATTTCAGCCAGGCTTTTCCTGATCCATAAGATTGGAAGTTGAATTGTGCGTATGAATCCCATAAATCTGTTTTATTGGTGTTTGTGTTTCTACATTGTTTTACTGCTATGTTTCTTGTTTGGTTTTCATGGATATTGTTTTTACTGTATGCTGTACATCATGTAACCATTTTAGATATTTTAAGAAATATGAAGCACTTTAGAAATGCTTTTAGATAAATGCAATAAATTAATGTCTGGTGCTGGGGAAGACACATAGGAGAGTATGTCCCACTGCTCAGCTTCCTAGTGGTTGGCGTCTGAGGGGCACAGAAAGTCAGCCTAGGCAATCCCTTGGTTGGATGTGCAGAACTCTTCTTTAGTTCTTAACATTTCAATTCCTATTAGTCAGTCCTACTTTTTCTAGGGGAAAAAGGTGCCAGAATCCACTGCCTCAGTCACCAACCCAGATGTCGGTGCAGACATTATCTTGAAACCAAAATCGCGTGACAAGATGCATTTTGTCACTCACCTCGCCCCCCACTCAGGTCACTTTGGCCACCATCTTGAACACCTCGCTGCTCAGGGACTTCCTTTGATGGGTTAGCAGACTTCTTGGACAAATCAGGGCTAATAAAGGTGCTGGAACTGTGCTCTGGCATGTTCTGGAAGGAAAAAAAAGATGTGCTTTTAGCTTAATTCCCATTTAGAAGTGGTGAATCATTGTATCTTTTCACTTCTAGCCTTTAAAACTCCCAAGTGCTTGGGATCTGGAAATTTAGCAATTCACCTGCTCCTCCATGAGCTTGACTATTTGTTAATGTCATCATCAGAGGCCGGTCAGGAGGTGCCCAGGGGAGAGAAGCCCTTCCTGTGGTGGTGTCCTAACTTTGGAACACTCTCCTCAGGGAGGCTTGTCTATCACTTAGATTGATGATGCTTTTGGCATCTTTATTCTCCCAGGCTTTTGAGCGTGCAATCTTATGAACAGGGTGCTGCTTCAGAGTAATGGTTTGAGAAGAAAGGAACATCAGACAAGCCCATCAAGTCCAGCGTTCTCACAATGGCTAACCAAGATGCACATCGGCAGCCTGCAATCAGGATTTGAACACAGGAGCCCTCTGCCCTCCTGTGGTTTCCAGCAACTGGTCTGTAGAAGCATTGCTGCCTCCAACTGTTAGCCCTCTCCTCTGTGGATTTGTCTATTCCTCTTTGAAAGTGAAGGAAGTTGGAGACCATCACTGCCTCCTGCAGGAACAACTTCCATTGGCAGAGCCATATCCAAAGGTTGAGTGAAATGGGGAGGGGAGAGAGAGAGAGAGGAGACCATGGCATTAGCAGGTTTACAATTTAGTAAGACAAGGCACTCAACAGAATGGAGAATAAGGAAAAGGTAGGTGAGGATGACCAGTTCTTCAAGGTCAGGACACAGTGGTGAGCTATAAGCAAACATCTTTATATCAAATTTGGCCCAGGCTGATCTTTCCATCCTTGATTAGAACTTAGTGGCTCTTGTCCTTTTGGACCAATGGATGGGGTCAGAATGTCCTTCCTCTCTTGATTTTCCAGCACACAATTGAAACTGAATTTTCTTTCAGGCAAAGTTTGGGAGAAGAGAGCTTTTTGCAGCTGATGGATGGAGCCCAAGTTGGTCTTCAGTGCTCTTCCTCGTTGCCTCCACTCCATCCCAATCTCCTATGCCCTCTTGAAATCTGTGGCCCCCACAGGACCTTTTCTTCCACTTCCCCACAGGAGACAGTGATGGCCACCAACCTAGATGCCTTGAAAAGAGATTAATTGATGGAAGAGAGGTCTATCAATGGCTACTAGCAGTGATTCTCCTGAATGCTAATTGCTGGAAACCACGGAGGGAAGAGGGATTTGTGCTCTAATCCTGCTTGTGGGTTTCCCACAGGCATCTGGTTGGCCACTGTGAGAAGAGGATGCTGGACAAGATGGGCCATTTGGCCAGATCGAGCAGGGGGTCTTCTTATGCCCCTACCAACACCTCCTGTCACTGCTTTGATTATTTCCCCCTTTATGCATTATATAAGCAGGAGCAAACCAGGCTGCATTGCATCTGGGAGGCGAGAATTCTCTGCCGGCCAATTTGCATGTGAAGTCCCAGAATGCCCTCCTGCCTGGCAGCCCCGCTATTGGCTGAGCTCTGGGAACTGGTTGGGAGGGCTGGGGGCATTGCCCGTTAAATGCACTTAAGTTATGTTCTGCGTGCTTCATTCTGCAGAAGGCTTTTCACGCTTTTAGCCTTCAGCCTTTTATTGAGTGTGGAAACACAGTTTATAAATAACTTCTCTCTTTCTCTCTCTCTCTCTCTCTCTCTCTCTCTCTCTCTCTCTCGTGTTACAAAAAAAAAGGGGGGATGTCATTTAGATGCAGTTTTACTAGAGTTTATAAACATGGTATATTCAGTTTTTATCACTGCAGCCTTTTTTTATTGGCTCCGGAAGACAGCTGTCTGTCAGCTACACCAGTTTTAATCACATTGTTTCCTGGAAGATTGTGTTCTGAGGCCTTCTGTATATAAATAAACCTGGGCTTGGCAAGCGGGCAATCTCTTCGGAGTCTCGATCCTATGGCATGCATTAAGCCTGTCCAACCAGAAGGTTGCTTGCCCACAATTTTACAGGAAATCTTTCCTCCGGACTGGAACGAGGTGGTGTCATGTAGCAGCTGAGAGAAGGAGTTATATATCAGGAAGAAGTCCCGGGTTAGAGTCTCACCTCTTGCCCTAAGCACATGGCAAGATTTTCTCTACGCATCATCATTCCACCACGAACTTGGCAGCTGCAATATGAGAATCTCAGGATTACAAGGTGGAAGCTATATAGCCCAACACCTTGACCAGTGACTTGCCACAAGGATCACAAGCTCACATATACGAAGCACACCAAACACTGCAAAGCTGTGAGGTGAGGAAGCTCATATTCACTGGCCAAAGCTAGCTCTCCATATCTCTTGGAACCATTGGTGTCTGTGGTTTGGGAGCTGCACAGTCAGGGAAAAAACAATGCTGTCCAGGGTTGTAAAAACTGTGGAGAGAATAATTGGAGGCACTCTTCCCACCTTGGATCAAATCTACGCTTCCAAGTGTCATAAGAAAGCTGCAGAGATAGTGCAGGATAGTGCGCACCCCAGAAATGATCTCTTTCAGCTTCTGCCTTCTGGAAGAAGGTACGGGGTTATAAAGACTAGGACTAGAAACAGTTTCTATCCAAATGCGATTTTGGTTTTAAATGCAGTGTAAGGTAGTCGGGATAAGGGTGGCGCTGTGGGTTAAACCACAGAGCCTAGGACATGCTGATCAGAAGGTCGGCGGTTCGAATCCCTGCGACGGGGTGAGCTCCCGTTGCTCGGTCCCTGCTCCTGCCAACCTAGCAGTTCAAAAGCATGTCAAAGTGCAAGTAGATAAATAGGTACTGCTCTGGCGGGAAGGTAAACGGCATTTCCGTGCGCTGCTCTGGTTTGCCAGAAGCGGCTTAGTCGTGCTGGCCACATGACCAAGAAGCTGTACCCCGGCTCCCTCGGACAATAAAGTGAGATGAGCGCCGTAACCCCAGAGTCGGCCACGACTGGACCTAATGGTCAGGGGTCCCTTTACCTTTAAGGTAGTCTCTAAGGCAGTATATTGTATTTAATTATGGGGTATCAGAGTTTTTAGGGGGCTAACCAGGCTGGGATAGCTGGGATAGCAGGCTTGTTGGTTTTTGAATGTCTGATGTAGATTTTTTCAATTTCATTGTTCTGTATGGGACAATGACAATAAATGACAATAAAGATTATCGTAGATCATAAGGGGCCCTGCCCCACCAACCTCTGTTCCCTCAGCCACCTGCCCACCTTCCTTCTTGTAAGCAGTCCAGGGGCTGCCCCCAGCTGACAGCTTCCACCTCATCCTTAGTCTCAGTATTGTCTTTATAGAGCTCGGCTAAGAGGAGAATAAAGACACAACTAGACTTTGTTGGCTCTGGCAGTCATTGGCTCTGGCACCACCTACTGTTCATCTCCGTCCCTTCTGCCCTACCAGCTCCAATGGGGACCAAGCCCCCCTGCATTTCAAATGTGCTTCTCCCCTTCCATGCACCAAGAAACTGGTTCAGGAGAAGAATGGAGGCAGACAGACTTGCGGATAAGTGGAACATAAGTACAGGAGATATTTCACTGCATTTCCAATTAGTTCTCAATCTTTCTGGGTTCCTCCCCACCCCCTCAAGCTGACTCTTTCTCTCCCTCTGTTCCTCTTACACACACTTACACACACACACACGTAATGGGCAGGAGGCAAAAAGCCATTTTCTGCCATAAGATGAACTACAATATTAAAGAAACTGAAAACTACATTTTGAAAATTGTTTCCTTCCCGGCCTCCTCCTGCCTATGGAGAATCAATACGCCAGAAGAGCATCGCCTTAAACATTAATATTAGAGAACAAAATTCATTCCTGATGGATTGACGGGCGCATTTTCTTAAGGCCAAGCCGTAATGAACACGGCAGCTTCCCTCTTCCTCCCCTTCCTCCTTTCCATTCCGTCGCTCTCTTCCCTCCCCTTGCCCCCACGGAGATTGCAGTGAATAATTGGATACTGCTAGCCTGTACACAGAACCATCTATTATTAGGCAGTAAGACGCTTCACGAGGCCTGGTGCCCTCAACCTCGTAATGGCAAGGGGAAACCGGGAGAAGAGAAATGCTGCTGTTTTGCTCTAAGGCCCTGGATCCTGAGTCAATCAAGGGAAAGTTTGGCTGATGCAATGCCGGCTAATAATTCCTCTGGGGCCACGGCTGCCCTGACTGCGAAGACCCCTAACAGGCTGGGCTTAAAAGCAAATCCGTGTACCCCCATAATTTTGACACAGAGGTTTACATCATGTCACACTCGCTTTTCCTCTCCAAATCAGCAGCCTTCCAGCCCAGGCGTCGCATCACAGGTATGTCTGCCGTCTGTCCAGGCCTGTTCCGAAGGGATAATGATCATGTGACCCATCACCTTCTGGCTATCAATCCTCTTTGGGATGTCAATTAGCAAGAGCAGAAAGCAATCCAGGGTTGTTTGTTTGTTTGTTTTTCCTGCGGTGACCACCTTGTGCTTCCTCAGGCCCAATATAACAGCAGCACTGGGCTTGCCAAGGAAGCTTAGCTGTATATGGCTGGCATCACATTAAAATCAGGTTCTGGCATGGAGTGCACCAGTGGCATAGATTTCTGATAGGGCAAAGAGCTGAACCAGGGCCAGGTGGGCATTCATCTTCTCCTGCATCCTAAGCCCAACTGCTGCCTGGCTGATGCCTTTGAGAAACCCAACAAGCAGGCCATGAAGGGAAAACAGGTAGTATATGAAGGTAGGCTGCCTCTGCAAATGGAGGTTCGAGTCAAAGTTACAGGCTAACACCAGCATTGTTGTGGTGGTGGTTGTGGTTGTTACTATTAATTAAATTTGTATACCAGCATCCATCCAAAGATCCCAGGGTGGTATACAACAGAATAATGCAAAATGAAAATACAAAGCACATAATAAAACAATAAAATAACAATAATCCACTCCCGCCCACAAACACATTTAAAAAGCCGTAGAATGTGAATCAGCCCAAAGCCAGGCTTGCATGGCAAAAAAGTTCAACAAAGGTGTCAGGCATTCCACAAACAGGGAGCCACCACAGAAAGGCCCGTTCTCATGTTGCCGCCCTCTGGACCTCTCGTGGAGGAGGCACATGAATAAAGGTCTCAGATGATGATTGCAGGGTCCGGGTCGCTTCAGGATACAAAATGGGAAGAGCAAAGACAGACTACACACAGGAAACCCTGGAGAAGAGGAGATATAGATGGCTATGAGGAGGCAGGGACCTTTAGTCTCGGCAACTGATTTCATGTAGGAGGACCTACAGGGCATGAGCTGCTGTGCTCATTAAGCCTTAAACTCAGCCAACTCTGTGAAGATCGTGTTTTGTTAATAAAGACTTAATTCCAGCTTTGAACTGTGTGATTTACTGACTGGCTTGCTGTCAGGAGCCAGAGTCAGGAATAGGTCAGCATTTAAAAACAACAACACCGGTGTCAGTGAAGTTAACTCTTTATTCAAGAAACCAAAACAGTGTAGGCCTAGTGATCACAACAACTCTTGCCAGGAGGTTTTGCCCCAGTGAGGCAGTTGTGAGGACTGAAAGTCCCTGCTCTCTAAGGCTCCTCCTTCAGTTCCTTCCCCGGCAGCCTAAGGCAGCTTTGCCTTGTCTCTCTTTGTTCTTCCCTCTTCATTTGTCTACATGTTCTGGAAGATTGGCGGGGCGATGGAGATGGTTGCAGCATGAGGGGAAGACTCCCTGGTTTCTTCAGCAACCTGTCTAATCTCTGTCTCCTGCCCGCCTCCTCTCCTGCCTCTGAATCTGGATTGCCCTCTGTCAAAGTCTCTTCCTCCTCACTAAACCCTGTTGCATCTTCAGCTTCTGACACCTCGTCCTCCCAGTCTGCTCCTTCTTCTCCATCTGACCATTCATGGTCGTCCCACCACCAAGTCCCTGGCTCTGAGCCTTCTTCCGCTGGGGGTTCCCCAGCTGCTTCCTCCCACCCCTCCTCTGCATCCAGCCAGATACAGGTTGACTGCTCTCCATGAAGATAGGCCTTTAGGTTTACAGGTGGAGGGTGGAGTATCTGCCACAAGGATATTTTTCCCCCCAAGTGGAGAAGCTGCAGAACACGTCTGAGAGTTGAAACCGCTTTTCAGGGCAAATAGCACAGAGTTGCAATTTTCAGCTAGGAAGACCACAGATAAGATGCTGGGGGTGAAATCCCAGAATCTCCCACAATCTTGTCAAAACTCCTCTTTAAAAACTGAAGATTTTTTTCTGGCTCGGAGACTGCCTGGACCAATCAAAAACAATAAAATTAAAAGGTGGCAACTCTAACAGACCCTCAAAGAGATGGAAGTGCAACACGCATCGAACAAGCGAATCAAAATAAACATACTTTTAATGTTCTCTCTCCTTTCTCCCCCCCTTTTTTGCTATTGGACGCATCTTCGCAAACAAGTGAAGGCTGCAGGTATCACTTTATTACCACTAATTCGAAAGCTGTTCCTAATAATTTTTAAAACATTTCCATGTAATACATCTGTTCCATTCAAATTTATAATTGCATTTCATTGCAGCTGCAGAATACGGGTAATGACTATCAGATAAAAGGCACACTGTTTTGTCAGGTCGGAATTAGTTTATTTCTCGACGCATCACCCTTTGTTTAAGGCTTCTGAAACAATCTGTTCTCTGTTGTTGTTTTTCGTCTTCTTGGACAGTGTTGTCACTAGACTCAACCATTTGGTCTGAGGGTTATATGAGTCAGCAAGAGCAAGCTACGAACTGGGAGCATAGAGAAAATTGATTTGATTTTTAAAAATATATATAAATAAATTATAATAATATTTTTTTCCAAAAAAAAGAAGGTCATACACAATTCTTCAAAATACACAGTTCAAAAATAATTATAGATCACTGTCAATTGAAAGCAATAAACAATGAACTGCAGTCACACAGTCAATCGATCAGTAGCTGAACTGGGTTCCACACAGTCACAAAAACGAAATGAAAAAGAGCCACAAAAGCAAAAACACAAAATAAATAGCAAAAACAGACAGGCCTCAGCGTAGCACTCAAAATGGAAGTGTGGCACTCAAAACGGAGCATGTTTGACTTCTGAAAAAGGTTCACAACCCGGAACACTTACTTCCAGGTTTCAGTGTTTGGGTTCCAAGTTGTTTGAGTACCAAGGCATTTGAGAAGGCCCCTTCTCTTCCCGGAGGGGAGGGGTTGTGAGTGGGAGCAGCTTCCCAAATACGCCTCCCTGCTTCTGATTTGCCCTGCTGCTGTGACCCAGCCCTTCAGCCAGCCAATAGGGCTGGCTGTTGGGTGAGGTTTACTGCATTTAAGCAGCCTCAGCAGCGCTCTGTCCCCAGTCTGTCTTGGTTTTTTTGCCTACCTTGTAGCAACTCATCTCAACTTTCTGGTATTGGCGGTTAGGCATTGGAATATGTGTACTGTGTTGGAGGATTGGATATGTATGCCCATAATCTACCCCTCCTCTTTTGGGTATTCCGTTAAAGGAATCCGGCGGTTGTGGATCCTGTCCAATGCCCTGCTGGTGGCTAGGTCCATGGCATGACCGCCGATGATGTCATGGGGAAGCTTCCAGTTGTATTTGCATCAACAAGCTCCTCCCACTGGTTGTTTACCCTGGAATGACTCCCTGCTGAGTGGGGTGGAGTCATGTATTGCTGTTTTATCCAGTGCCTAAGACAATACTACTCACATGCTTTAACCAATAAAGTTGTGGCCTTATTTTGCCCATTAACCAAAAACAATGTGTATTTGTGTCTTATTATAATCCCAGTAGTGATGTATGGAAGTGACAGCTGGACCATAAAGAAGACTGATCGCCGAAGAATTGATGCTTTTGAATTATGGTGCTGGAGGAGACTCTTGAGAGTCCCATGGATTACAAGAAGATTAAACCTACCCATTCTGAAGGAAATCAGCCCTGAGTGCTCACTGGAAGGGACTCAGGTGGCGCTGTGGGTTAAACCACAGAGCCTAGGACTTGCTGATCGAAAAGTCGGCGGTTCGAATCCCCGCGACGGGGTGAGCTCCCGTTGCTCGGTCCCAGCTCCTGCCCACCTAGCAGTTCGAAAGCACCTCAAAGTGCAAGTAGATAAATAGGGACCGCTCTCCAGCATTTCCGTGTGCTGCGCTGGTGCTGGCTCGCCAGCTGCGGCTTAGTCACGCTGGCCCCGTGACCCGGAAGCTGTCTTCGGACAAGCGCCGGCTCCCGGCCTCTTGAGCGAGATGAGCGCGCAACCCGAGTCGGTCACAACTGGACCTGTTGGTCAGGGGTACCTTTACCTTTACCTTACTCACTGGAAGGACAGATCCTGAAGCTGAGGCTCCAATACTTTGGCCACCTCTTGAGAAGAGAAGACTCCCTGGAAAAGACCCTGATGTTGGGAAAGATGGAGGGTGCAAGGCAAAGGTGATGACAGAGGACTAGATAGTTGGGCAGTGTTCTCAAAGCCACTAACATGAGTTTGACCAAACTGCAGGAGGCAGTGGAAGACAGGAGTGCCTGGCATGCTCTGGTCCATGGGGTCACGAAGAGTCGGACACGACTAAATGACTAAACAACAACAACCTTTCAACTATTATTAATATAACAACAACAACAAGAATCCTATGTGGGTGGTGGGTTCTTGACTCACAACCAAGGTACCACTGTACCATAGTTGCTCGAAACCACAGGAGGGGGTTCTCTTCTGCTCAGATCCTGCTTGCAAGTTTCCCATGGTCATCTAGAGGCCACAGGATGCTGGAGTAGCTGAGCCATTGGCCTGATCCAGCAGGGCTCTTCAGATATTCCTTTCCAGGCTCAACCCTGCCTCTCACTATGCATTAAAGTCCTCAAAGCTTGAAGATGGAAAGAATCGTTGTACAGCTGTGGATAGGCTCCAAGGCAAGGATTTATCAGCAAACCCTGTCTCTGTTCCTTTTTAGCAGATAACATTCTCTTTGTTCCTCTATCTCTCTCTCTTTTCCTTCTTCTTTCTCCCTCCCATTACACACACACAAAAACCCCAATAATGAGTATAAGCATCATTTTAAAAGCATGCCACGCTGCCGACCACGAGGTGCAATACATCACCCTCAACTCCACCGTACTCGTTTATGGTGAAACATTTGATATTAATGTTTCCATTGCTTATCACAGACACTGGCATTATAAGTGCTTAAGTCAACTTGGCTTATTTATTAGGACTGGTTTCACTGCCATTTCCTTAAATAAAATGTCTGCTCTCCACGGTCGGGGAGATCGCTTTCCCTCCTGTCACTCATGGGCAGCTCTCTGTCTCCATCCGTCACACAGTTACTGGGGGGGGGGGTAAAAGCTGGAAATGGATTCAATAATGAATACTATATTCCTGATTGCAATTCATTATATCTCTCAAGGAGCTGGGTGCACATGACTTGGGACTTCCTCTCACAATAAACAGAGAAAAGAGGGAGTGTTTCCTTTTATTTATCCACGTGTCACATTTACCTCCCACCTTTCCCCCAGAAAGTTGAAGGGGGCATGCATAGTTCTTCCCCTCCACCCCCACTACGTTCTCACAACAACCCTCTGAGGTAGGTTAGCTGGAGAGACTGTGGGCTATAGCCAATATAATGCTATGTCAAAGTCACTGAGTGGTATGTTTGTTCTGCTGGGGAAATGTTTTGCACAAGTAGAACATTGTGGCATTGTCTGGTTGCTGGTGATATTTTTGCACGATTGATTGTGCCACCAGTTGCACAATGAGTTTCCACTAGCACAGCTGTTCCATTGGATTCCTCTTTTTCACAAAATTAAAAGTCACCCATCTGCAAGTGCAAGAGCCTTTGCACCAATGGACAAAGGATGTTGTCTACAAGCAAAGGACTAGGGCAAGTGAGCTGCATGGCTGAATGGGGATTTGAACCCTTGTCTCCCAGGTCCTAATTAAGCTATCCAAACCATTATAACACACTAACTCTCTGAAAATAACAAACCATGAAGAATCTTATTGATGGAGCCAACATGGGGGAAAGGTGTCCATGGGAAGCCGAAATGAAATGAAGTCTGCAGAAGCAACAGGTCAGAAATTATGCTTTCTATTGAGTGTCTGGTTGAGTAAGCACAGTTTACATTATGCAAGGGCACACCTTTTAGATACAAAAATAT
The DNA here is from genome assembly GCA_034642415.1 of Podarcis siculus. Taxonomy (NCBI): domain Eukaryota; kingdom Metazoa; phylum Chordata; class Lepidosauria; order Squamata; family Lacertidae; genus Podarcis; species Podarcis siculus. The sequence goes on along the minus strand of JAXCMG010000039.1, from coordinate 4,545,774 downwards.
CCAAATCTCCTCACCATCTCAAATCATTCCAGAGGTCCTGCTTCAGTTTGTGTTTTATCTGAATCTGATGCACACACCTAATGACCAACTGATGAGTGGCAGCCACCATCTGAAGTCTCAGACAAAAGGTTTTTTCCCCCACTTCTGAAAGCTGAAATACTTTTCAGTGGAAATGTAGAGGCTTGGGCCTGAGTGATCCCCATGGGTCAGGTTTGGAAGCTCCAGCTGGTACAGAACAGAGCACCATTGTTAAAACAGCTGCAAGGGGTGCCCATCTATTTCTGAACCTGGTTCAAGGTCCTTGTATGAATTTACATAAGCCCTGGGTACCCAGCTCAGTCACTGAAATAATCTGCAGGAATGTCATTGGTCATTCACTGAGTTGGCGAGGCTCATTCAACAATAACAAGAAACCAAGCCTTTAGTGTCATTGACCTAGTCCCATGGAACTCTCTGCCACTAGAGGTTCAGCAGGTGCCTTTTTAACTCATGATGAAAATTTTTCTATTCCACCAGGCTTATGCAAGCAATTAAGAACACGTCCTTCCATTTTGCTTAATTGATCTCTGTTTTTAACTTTTTTCGTAGATTTTGTTATATGGCTTTATGTTTCTGATTGCTGTAAACACAAATATTTTTATAAAGAAATAAAGGCCTTGCTATACCACTGATATCCTGCCCTCCTGCAATATACACAATTGGTATTTAGAGATACTCATCATATCCAAATTATGTGTTTTATTTATATGTATTTCGAATGCATTTGTAGATGCCTTAACTTTAAAATAAATACAAACAAAGGAATTGGGGAAGATTCACAAAGTTTCTCAGTGAGCGTTTAATTAGTTCCATCTGAGAGGGGAAAGCACAGTTCAGTTTCAAGGCCAGTGGGTGAATTCTGTAGAGAGCAGGACAATATTCAATTAAATTAGGAGGTCAAGGGGTTCACCTTTGAGGATTTGAGGCTGGAAATATGAAGCTAGGATTTTGCAGGATTATCCAAGACTGATGGCTTTCCTCCCTCCTCCTCCTTGGATATGGGTTGTTTTTTCTTCCTGGCTTAGATATGTTCCCTTTATCAGTTTTTCTTCTCCATCTTTCCTTTTCTTTGCATGTATCTAGAGGAGATTTTGAGGAGGAGGCATTGCAACTGATCAACATTGTTACTGTGTAATCTGTGTAAACTCTAGATTATGTAAGAAAATGTAATGCAACAGATGCAAGTTTAAATTAAGGAACAAACCGAAGACAATACAGCTTTCTTCCAAAAACTGGCAAGAAAAGGGAAAAGTTGACAGTTATGCCTTTGGGGTCCCTTCCAAGTCTACAATTCTATGATTTGCAGGTGATGGAATTTGGAATTTGGCGATGAGGTCACCAAAGAAGAAGAAGAAGAAGATGACAAAGATGACGAAGATGACGAAGAAGTGGAGGAGGAGGAAGGGGGGAAGAAGAAGAAGAAGAAGAAGAAGAAGAAGAAGAAGAAGAAGAGGAGGAGGAGGAGGAGGAGGAGGAGGAGGAGGAGGAGGAGGCAGAAGAAGAAGAAGTCTATCCTCACCTACGCATGTGGTGTGTTTGCAGAGTACAGGAGCAAAGAGTAATTGGGCGTATTATCTTCATAGGCAGGGAGTTGGACTTGATGAGCCTTTGGGGTCCCTTCCACGTGCATGATTAAAATGCACTCTTGAAACTAGCCATGTGCACCAGTGAACACCAGCCTTTTAAAAGCACAGGCCGCATGTTCAGGGGATTTCGGTGTGCTGTGTGCCTGTGATATGCACGCTGCAATGATTCTGTGCAACAGGAAAAGGGCTACTGCCCCAGCAGTTAAATATATCTTTTCTGTTTGAGTGGCTGCAGTAAAATACAGTGCCTTTTGTATGTGTGCGAGGGAGGGAGGGGGGAGTGGAAGGGTGGAATTCATTGATCTCGGCAAATATTTATTCACTTGGCAATATCTGAGCTCATATGGCCATATCCATGTTCATATTCACTACAATGGGCTACAGGAGGGTGCGGGAAGAGGGGAATGGGGGAGGGGAAACAGCTTTATAGCTGGCCAAAAGGAACCATCTGCACCAGAGGTAAACAGATAGGCTGTGAATTATGGCCATGAGGGATAAAGCTCCAATGGTCTGCAGGTTTGGCTGCTGTCCGTGGTGCTGCTAATGCAAGCCTTCGGGCTTATTAAATTCTCGGGGATCCAAATCAACCGCAGCCCACGATCCTTGTAAAATTTAACCAGCAGCCATTCACTCATCAGTAGAGGCCTATTCGATAGTCTTCCTTTAGTACTTAGCACAAAACAAAGTATATTTCTCCAATGGCTGTGTGAACTGTGCTAAGTTACCAGAAGGACATTCAAAATACCTTCCGGTTTCTTAAGGTGTGGTTCAGGGTGATATTAGGTTGCTATGTAGAGCGTCAGGTTTAGCTAGTTCACAACTTCACGGAGGGCTCTACTGTCATGACAGAAAGAAGAAGACTTTTTTTCTGTCCACTTGGATCACATCATATGTAATTTTTATAGGTCTCTATAGGACTCACTTGCATTTTCTTTTCTAAACCGAATATCCCAAATGTTGTAAACATGCTTCGTAAAGGAGCTGCCTCAGCCTCATGATAATTTTCCTTGCCCTTTTCTCATGTTTTTACCAGCTCCACTTTTTCAAAGTGCAGCAACCAGAACTGAACACAATATTCAAAGTGCAGTTGCACCATAGATTTGTATAACGTCATTATGATATTGGCAGTTTCCCATTCCTAACGATCCCTAATATAGAATATGCTTTTTTTTTTCACAGCTTGGTTGACATTTTCATCGACCCCTCTGCCACAATTTCCAAGATCTCTTTCCTGGTCCGTCATTGTCAGTTCAGTCCTCATAATGAAGCAGATTTTTAGTTATCTGGTTGCTCTAAACTTTACATCTAAACATAGGGATGCGGGTAGCGCTGTGGTCTAAACCACTGAGCCTCTTGGGCTTGCCGATCAGAAGGTTGGCAGCTCAAATCTGCACAATGGGGTGAGTTCCCGTTGCTTGGTTCCAGCTCCTGCCTACCTAGCAGTTCGAAAGCATGCCAGTGCAAGTAGATAATCAGGTACCACTGTGGCTGGAAGGTAAATGGCATTTTCGTGCACTCTGGTTTCCGTCAAGGTGTTCTGTTGCACCAGAAGCGGTTTATTCATGCTGGCCACATGACCCGGAAAGCTGTCCATGGACAAATGCTGGCTCCCTCGGCCTGAAAGTGAGATGAGCGCTGCAAACCCATATTCGCCTTTGACTAGACTTAACCGTCCAGGGGCCCTTTACCTTTCACCTTTAAACTTTACATTCTGTAACATTGACTCACATTTGCTGTTTCAATGTTCATTCAATGTGTATGGAGAGATTCTTTTGGAGCTCATTACAATTATTTTCTTTTCTTTTGTTCTTAACAGCCCAAACAACTGGGTACCCCCAGCTAACCTGGTCTACCTCATCATTCAATCCTAACTCCAGGTCATTTATTAACAAGTTTAAAAGCAGAGGTACTGCTGGTAAGCTTTGTGGGACTCCACCTTTTCTAACTGTCTGTTTATTTCTACACTCTGCTTCCTTTTCTTTAAGCAGCCACTGATCCATAAGAAGACCATTACTCTTATGCATGACAGCTAAACTTACTCAGGAGTCTTTGTACAAAGTATGCACATATTACATAAAATTCATACTCTAAAAACATAAAACACAATTTTCAATGCATTCATTCATTCAATGCACATTCTGCAAACACCTTTACGGCAGTGATGGCTATCATCTTGGATGGCTTTACAATGATTAGACCAATTCATGGAAGACAAGGTTATCGGCGGCTATGAGCCAGAAGGGCTATGTTCTGCATCCACTGTCAGAGACATTATACTTCTCAATACCAATTGCTAGGAATCACAGCTGGGGTTCCTTTGGGGGCATCTAGGCAGCCACTGTGAGAACACTATGCTGGACTAGATGCAGCAATGCTCTCCTTATGTTCTTTTATGAAAACAACATTTTTTTTGTGTTCACATTCCATGCATCACATTCCTTCTGACCAGAAGTTGGATTCCAATCCACAAGCAACCTCAGCAGCATTTGATATGTCCACCACTCACCTGCAAAAAGAAGACTGAACAAATTTTCCCACCATTCATATTTTCCATTCCATTTGTGTAACTGCAATCACATGGAAGTAGGTCTCCTGGATTTTCTTTTCTTTTTAATATAATTTTTATTATTTTCTTCCTTCAGTAACCCCCCCCCCCAAAAATATATATATAACAACATTACAATAACAAATCAATTTCATTTGATCTTCCAAGCTCGTGACTTCCCTCCCTCCCTCCCTTCAACTGGTTTCCCATTTCCCAATGAATTGTATGCTCATTTTAGCTGCCAGTTTCTGTCCTTCAACATATACCCAATCCTTTTATAATCCGTGGTCAGATACTATTTTTACGTTATGTTACAGGATTCATGTCAGTCCTGCTAGTGTCTTCACATTTTTGCAATGTTCTTTCCTATACTCAATAAATTTACACAAATCTCTTTGGAATTTCTGGCCGTCTTGGTTCCAGATCCTCTTAGTCGGTTTGGCCAATTCCGTATAGTCCATCATCTTCATCTGCCACTCCTCAATCGTTGGTAATTCTTGTGATTTCCACCTTTGGGCTAACAAAGTTCTTGCTGCAGTGGTAGCATATATAAATAGCCTTTGATCTACTTTTGCAATTTCTTCTCCCATCAACCTGAGCAAAAATGCTTCCGGTTTTTGGGGGGGAAGGTATATTTTAGCATCTTTTTTAGTTCATTGTAGATCAATTCCCAAAATGTTTTTACGTTGTCACAAGTCCACCCCATATGGTAAAAAATCTCCACCTTTTTCATTACACTTCCAACATAATCTATTTTTCATTTTATACATTTTGGCCAATTTCACTGGTTTCCTGGATTTTCAACTTGCTTCTGCAGCTGTGTCAAAATCCCACTTTGAGAAGCAATCCCTCTCAGAGAAGGAGAGTTGCTCATGATATGTTTCCAGCAGCTCCCCAGCAAAAGGGAGTTTGTAGTTTATTTTGTAGTTGCTACTCTGTTAATAGCATTTTATAGACTGCAATTGTTTTATTGAAGATTTGTTAATTATTTCATATGATTTGCTCTGCATTTGTGATGTTCTGTTTTATTTTATAATGTTATTGTTAGTTTGTAAGCCACTTTGGGATTCATTTACATGAAAAGCAGAATAGAAATCAATCAATCCAATCCAATTTAAAAACACATGAATAAAACAGTCATTAAAAAGAAAGTCAATGCATTTTTGTTGTATTTGCAAATCCTATTTTTAAAAATAAAAAAAGATACAATCAGTAAAAAGTTTAAAATCATCTACCTAAGCCATCTGTCTGGACAGGCTTACCGAAACCGAAAAGTTCTTCAGACAGCAACTAAAAACAATATAGTGAAGGCACCTGCCTAATATCAAAAGGTTCCAGAGTTCATATGCAACCATCTGAATGACTCACCCCCTGAAACTTTAGTCTGAGTCTGCCTGCTGAACGATTGAACAACGTCAAGGTTGAAGAAGAGACAGGTATAAAATGAAGAGAACCAGGGATGCTATGTGAAAAGTAATTTCCTGTTTACCGTTTCCAGGAAAGGAGAGGCTTTGTGGGGTAATGCCTTTTGCCCTCCTTCTTTTGCTTATGGAAGTTGTGGATACTGGCAGGCAGACAGGGAGGGATAGTGGCTGAGGCATATTGTGAACCCCATTCTGAATCAAGCCTAACTTTTGAAGCAGGGGAGTGCAGCATCTTACTTGAAATAGGGATAGATTTTTATTGACACCCCTGCTCTGACGTCTTGCATCCTTCCTTGGAGCTAATAAGCTCCAGGTAAAAGCCAGCATCAAATTTGGGTTTCTTTGTCCCATGGATCCACCGTTCTCCCCCAAAATGAATCCATTTCTCATCCTGTCACAGCCTATTTGTACTCCAATCAAATCTAGTTGACCAAACTCATGCAAATGCAACCGCAATTTATTTCCGTTAAAAGAGAGTGCAAAGTAGGTTAATAGCCCTTACGCCGAACTGTCGCATATTAAATGTAAACTAATTCATTTCCATAGCAATGGCTTTTATTAAATACAAAAGGAACTTTGTTCCAGGGAGTTCAAAGAAAATACAATTCTCTCTTTTTTTCCCCTTCTCCCATGCAAGGAACATGTTTTCCCTCCCTCGCCACAAAACAAAAAAACAATTACAGGCTATCATTCTCCTATGCAAATATCTTTCCTTTTTTTATCTCCTTGCTTTTGTTTACCAGATGGGATCAATACACCTTAAAAGAACTTGAGAGGCATTGCTAGGTGTTGTTCACTTCTCTGGACACAGCTAAACAGCTTTAAAATCATAATTACTCCAACTCATCCCTGATCTGCCAACCTTTGGTAATAACCTCTGTTTATGGTTTACAATTGGAGCCATCTACCCCCTCTAAGAGGCAGAGGTAAACAAAGCTGAATGTTTGGAACCAAAATTGTGGGTTTATAATAACCACTACACACCAAAGCTCAGGTTTGGCGCTATTATTTAGCTGGGTTAAAAAAAAAACGCTTACGGGATCACACCCAGCAAATGCAGTATTCTGTTGCCAACAGTGATCAAGGCAGATGCCTCTGGGACATTTGCAAGCAGGTCATTCTGGTGATGGAGGGATGTGGGTGGCACTGTGGTCTAAAGTACAGAGCCTAGGGCTTCCCAATCAGAAGGTTGGCGGTTCGAAGCCCCGCGACGGGGTGAGCTCCCATTGCTCGGTCCCTTCTCCTGCCAACCTAGCAGTTCGAAAGCATGTCAAAGTGCCAGTAGATAAATAGGTACCGCTCCAGCGAGAAGGTAAACAGCGTTTCCATGTGCAGCTCTGGTTCGCCAGAAGCAGCTTATTCATGCTGGCCACATGACCCGGAAGCTGTACGCCAGCTCCCTCGGCCAATAAAGCGATATGAGCGCCACAACCCCAAAGTCATCCGCGACTGGACCTAACGGTCAGGGGTCCCTTTACCTTTACCTTTACCTTTACATTCTGGTGACAATAGACCCCTTTTTTATAGCCAGCATCTGATTTTCATGCGCATGTTACATCTGAAGAGGGGGTTAGGTCGAGATACCATGACATATAGCTATAAATATGTCTACTTAAACAAAATGTAAATGTTGACTGAGCCACCTTGCATGGTCTAATTCTGGGGAGGTAACTCAGCTTATTTTTTAGGTAAAGCCTATATGAACCAAAGGCTGGAAGTTGCTGGTAGACACTGGAGGGGAACTTAGCACATGTGCTGGTTTTCCACAGGCATCTGGTTGGCCACTGTGGAAAGAGAATGCTGGACCAGATGGGCCCTTGGCCTGATCCAAAAGGCTCTTCTTATGCTCTTAAATGGAAGGGACCCATCTCTACTGTATATTAAGAACATCAGGGCGTTCATTCTCATATGCCCATGTGTGGTATGGCCCATCCATGGACCATCTGTTGATCAGTTAATTAATTTTACACACCCAACGTCAGGTCCTCCAGTATGTGGCCAGAGTGTGCTCCTCACCAGCTCTTCAATCCCAGGGCAAGTGAAAGTTGGAGGAGAGTATTGTTTCTGGCAGGACATTGGGAAACAGGTTCCTTGCAACCACACCTTCTCTGGCCAATGGGTGGGCTCCAACCAATCTTCTCTTCCGCCTGGTGCTCCTGCTTGGATAACAGTCACCAGCTCTTTTTCCTCTGGCTGTTGGATGGGCCAGTGTTCTTTTCTCATGCTTCTGCAGCCACAGGGCAGCCAACAATAGGTTGTGGGTGTTCTTTGCAGCTGCGCCTTCTATGGTTGATGGATAGGGATACATTGATCTTCCATGTTTGCTGATGGAATAGCAGTCAGTAGTTTCGTGCCTTTGGGTCACTGTACTTTCTTCCTGCTTCTGAAGTCACAAGACCCTTGCACAACCTCCCAAGGGTCCATGGTTCCCCAGCCCCCATGGGCAGGTCCAGAATGTATTATCATTTTCTTCTGCTGCCCCAGGAAAATCATACCAATGTTATAATGACTTTTAATGTGAATTAAGACCTCAAAACTGTTTCTGTGTTGATTGCAAGAAATCAATGATGGAACAGCAGTGACATTAAAAAAGAGAGATAACAGTAAAATTAAAAAGTACCAGCAGATGTAAAAGGCAGTCTGTTAAATAGAGGCATCTGAACCACAGTTTCTTGGCATGGGCAGCTAAAGAGGGAGACCCACACTTTTATACCTTTCATAATTAAACTGGAATAGATTACAGAACAGTGCAGAGCTATTATTTATTTGTGATTTATATTGAATTTGTACATCTATAAAAACCCTGCCCTGTCTTCACAACGGACCTCTGAAGTAGAGCGTTAATATTTGCATTTCACAACCCCCAGTCACTTTGTTGTTTTTTAGTGGCTTAGTCATGTCCGACTCTTCGTGACCCCATGGACCAGAGCACTCCAGGAACTCCTGTCTTCCACTGTCTCCTGCCGTTTGGTCAAACCCATGTTAGTAGCTTCAAGAACACTGTCTAAGCATCTCATCCTCTGTCGTCCCCTTCTCCTTGCCCAGTGACTTTAGAGTTATGTGAACTGGGAGGTTCCATCTCAGGCAAAAGGTGAGTCTGGGGAATAGAGGGGCCTTATATCTACCTGTATCATGTTCCTCAAAGGAGAAGCCTGGGTTATGTTTAATCCTGAGAATAAAGATCTATGAGATGATGTGATGGGCGTCTTCAAATATCTGAAGGGTTGATTCGTGGAAGATGGAGAAAGCTTGTTGTCTGCTGCTGCAGAGGTTAGGACCCGATCCAATGGAATCAAAGGACAAGAAAGGAGTGTGGTGTTTGCCCTCCTATGTGTGTGACATCATACTGGGTTCATAGGGAAAGGGTTAACTAATTGTAAAATGACTAACCAATGGGAATCCAGGGGGACAGAGTTAACTGAGTATAAGGTTGAAGCACAGAGGGGTTTTTTGTGGGGGGGGGTTGGGGGGAGAGTTAGAGTTGTTGAGAAGACAGCCTGGAGTTAGAAGAGGCAGATAAGGAAAGTCTGTGGGTTGGGCTAGTCTGGTGAGAGAATTTATTAAGAGGAGTCAGTCAAATAGTTGAGATGATCAGTCAGAAGGTATTAGGAAGGTATAGGCCGGTCAAGAAATTAAAGTTAAGATACTGACAGGAATATTATCTGAGAAACCATAAACTTGTTAATGTTTGTAAAATAAACTTGGTTTTTTTGGTTCACTTTTAACAACTGGCTGGACTCAGTGTTTTATCAGAGAGTAACTGGTTGGTGGCAGCGGGGAAGCAAGCACAGTGGTGTCACAGGGATCAATAGACCGTTAAACGTCCGGGGACCTTGTGTGATCACCACAAGGAGATTCAGACAAAACATTAGGAATAACTTTCTGATGATAAGAGCTGCTTGATGGTGAGCTCTCTCAGAAGGTGGTGGACTCTCCTTCTTTGGAAGTTTTTTTAAAAACAACAACAACAACAACAACAAAGGTTGGAGGGCAATCTGTCAGGATTTATTTTGCTGAGATTGCTGGATGACCCTTTGCAGAGTAGGAAAGGAATCAGCTTTTGTTGTTGTTTAGTGGTTTAGTCGTGTCCGACTCTTCGTGACCCCATGGACCAGAGCACGCCAGGCACTTCTGTCTTCCACTGCCTCCTGCAGGAATCAGCTAAGGGCAACCAAAATAATTAACGGGGTGGGTGGAGCAACATCCCTGTGATGAAAGCTTGCAGTATTTGGGGCTTTTTCGTAGGCAACATGGTGAAATGGTCTAAAATTATGCATGGCATAGAGAATACCCCCCCAATACCATTAGAACTCATGGACTTTCAATGAAGCAGAATGTTGGAAGATTTAGGGCAGAGAAATAAGTTTATAAGTTCACATAATTTAATAATAATAATAAGAGAAGGCCCTCTGCCTGGTTTCCTGTAACTTGGCTTCTCTCAGTGAGGGAACCGCCAGAAGGCCCTCGGTGCTTGGACCTCAGTGTCCTGGTAGAACGATGGGGCTGGAGACGCTCCTTTATAGATTTTTATACCACAGAAGGCAGTGATGGCCACCAACTTGGGTGGCTATAAAAGAGGATTAGACATGCTCATGGAGTAACGCTTCTGTATACCAGTTGCGAGAAATCTCAGGAGGGGAGAGAGGCCTTGTCCTCAGGTTCTGCTTAAGGTTTTCCCACAAACATCTAGGTAACAACTGTGAGAGTTGGATGCTGGACTAGGTGGGCCATTGGTCTAATCCAGCAGGTTCTTCTTACATCTTAAATAATAGCAGCCATGTCTGCTTTCACTGCATTCTCCTTTGCAAGTTCATTGAGTCTCTGGTTTTCATTTGCAAAGTGTTTTCGACGAGATAGAGTTTTATAGCATTATAAAAGTCACATTGTCAGCCAATCAGAAACCCAGAGCTCAAAATGACAGTGACTCCTCTGCAAACACTCTTGCAAAGTTTCCCGAGCTAAGACGTTGAAGGCACTTCAAGGCACAAGGACATCCTTGGGTAAATTACTTCCTATTAGAATGTCACATATTTCTTATATACGGCTGTGGTTTCACAAAGTGACAGCAGTGCTTGACAATAAAAGTTTGCACTCTTCTTTTTATTTATATATATTTTTTCTTCCTGGATGGTTCTCTACCACCATTCACTCCAATGTTTCAGAAAAGCTTGGATTTCTTAGCAATAGAAGGCAAGCAAGTCCCACCACCCTGCCAATATGTAAGTCAAAAATCTCCCACCATCAACATCTTACAAATCTGTCAGTCATTACATTTTCTCCCCTTGGATATATTTGCTCTCATGAGTGGAGACGAATGTTCTGGTCTGGTCCAATAAGAACATAAGACCAGAAGAATAGCCTGATGGGTCATGCCCAAAGCCCATCTGCTTCAGTTTCCAGCTCTCACTGTGGCCAACCAGATGGCTGTAGGAACCTGAAGGAGCATCTCCACCCCCATCGTTCTGCCCAGACACTGAGGTCCGGTGCCGAGGGCCTTCTGGCAGTTCCCTCGCTGTGAGAAGCCAAGTTACAGGGAACCAGCCAGAGGGCCTTCTTGGTAGTGGCACCCGCCCTGTGGAATGCCCTCCCACCAGATGTCAAAGAGAAGAACAATTACGCCCCCTTCGACTTGTGCTCTCAATTTTTCCCAACATCAGGGTCTTTTCCAGAGAGGCTTCTCTTCTCATAAGGTGGCCAAAGTATTGGAGCCTCAGCTTCAGGATCTGTCTTTCCAGTGAGCACTCAGTCAATTTCCTTCAGAATGGATAGGTAGCTCCTCAAACTGGCTCTCGGTGGGTCAGTAGATGCCCCAGAGCAGAACAAAGGGGAGAAGATGGGGACGTCATCCCATCATGCAAGCGAAAAAGTGCTACATTGAGTCCCTTCCTAGAACTTTCAGTGTAGACCTTACATTCAACAGGCTTAAAGTAGTCTTACTCTGCATTATCTGTTGCCCTGGGACTGGAGGAGAAGCGGCAGATGTAGAGAGATTGCTTTTCTTCTTCCTACTAGAAATATGATTTCCATAAGAAGAGCCCTGCTACGTCGGGTCAAAAAGTTCATCCAGTCCAGGATCATCTTCTCAATGGGACCAAGCAGGTTCCTGTTGCAAGCCCACAAGCAGGGCATGAATGCTTCCTAGCAACTGGTGTTCAAAGCTATGGTGCCTCCAACAGAGAAGAGAGAACTTAGCCATTGCAGATAGTAGTAATTCACACTTTCTGAAGCAATAAATAAACCGAAACATATCCATCCCTTGAAATTCACACTTCTTTGGATTTTGCCATGCAGTACTTCCGCTATGCAATATGTACAAAAATGCACATCTTAGTGGGAAACGTGCATTAAAAAAACCATTTATTGGTGAAAATGACATGCAAAAAAGTCTTTTATTAGGGGAAATCATTTGGGGGAGGGGAATGTACTTGAGGAAGAAGAAGAAGAGTTTGGATTTGATATCCCGCCTTTCACTCCCTTTAAGGAGTCTCAAAGTGTCTAACATTCTCCTTTTCCTTCCTCCCCCACAACAAACACTCTGTGAGGTGAGTGGGGCTGAGAGACTTCAGAGAAGTGTGACTGGCCCAAGGTCACCCAGCAGCTGCATGTGGAGGAGCGGAGACGCGAACCTGGTTCACCAGATTACGAGTCCACCGCTCTTAACCACTACACCACACCGGCTTCTGGTGAGGAGAAAACCATACCAAAATGCTAATGCTTTTTTTATGGGACTTTTTTTCTCTTTTAATGCAAACTAATGTGGAAAATGTGGAGCAGTGACCTTAGGAGTATAACTGGAGAGGAAGTGAAATGAACACATTCAACCATTCTTAGGTGATGCAGAAGAATCACCAGATGTGGTCTCTGAAACTTCCCCCTCTCATAACGGGACTGCCATAATGACTGCTATTCTCTAAAAGGTATGGGGGGGGATAGAAGAATATAATTCATACACGATCCTGAAATTCCTCTTTTTGCTTTGGAAAGACAAAGGTGTATATCACATCTGAAGCTCACCTCTCATTACGGCAAGGAGCATAATTGTAGAGAGGCATAAGGAACAATTTGACAAGGCAAAGACTTATCTTGGTCACCTTCATTATTATGGGGAAAATATGCAACCGACATAAAACAATAATATAAATTTGCCTTTTACAAATACATTTGCCCACACACAAAGGAAAAGAAACAAGGTAAATTTGTGCTCAATTTACGTAGATGGATAATAAGACTTTCAATTATGGCTCCCTTATTTGTTAGCACCCGGGATGAAAGATTAGGTGACAATATGCAAAATATATTTTCTGCATATTATAATATTTAGCAATGTCATTTGATTTTTTATATATTTCATTAAATTGTTTTGTGGCTTTATTATCTTCCCAGATGCACAGCGCAGAAATACAATTATTCAGATTTAGACGCCATAAACTGTGGCATGCGTTTACTTGCATTCAGAATTCCTGCATGTTAAAGAGAAATTACTGCATTCTGCCCACATAGTTTGGCTCTCACGCTCCTATCGAACCATTTGTTAGGCAGAGAACATTAGGGGAAATACGCCATTTATGTTAAAGGGGCCTTCTGATAACAAATGCATTTGTGTAAAGCAAATATTTCAATATACCACCGCCTTTTGATCACGATTGTAATAGAAGCGCAACCAGACACATTTTCCTGTAATGCATATCTGGGCTATGTGGTTATGGGATGTGGGTGAGATTGGGGGGTAGGGAATGAAGGCCATAACTCACATAATAGAAAGCAAGGCACCTGCACCCAGGCTGTCGGAAGCATTCTTAAAGCATTGCAAAGGACAGGCTAAATTGTGCTGCTTGGATGTGAGTGAAATACTTCTGTCAAAAGCAAAAGCCTTTCCTTACTGCCATTGGATTCTCCAGTATACTTGACAAGAGTGGAAGGAGCAACTTTCATCTAGATCAAACTTGGTTCTAGAGCTGTTTTTGGACCACAGCTTCCAACGTCCCTAGCTAGCAGTGCCAGTGGTCGGGGATGCTGGGAACTGTAGTTCAAAAACTGCTGGAGACCCAAGTTTGGGAAACACTGATTTCGATCAAGAGTAGCCAATAAAGTGTCTTCCAGATGTTGTTGGACTACCATTCCCATCAGCCCTAGTGAACATCACCAGTGGTCAAGGAGGAGGGGAGGTGCTGTCCTACAATATCTGGAGGATATGGCATTGACTATTCCACATCTGAATCTTAGATGCTGAGAGACGATCTTTATACTACACAAGGAGTGAGAAACCTGTGGACAAACACGTGATTTTATGCTACTCCCTGGATGTAACATTATTTCTTTTTGTGTCTGTTTGAGGAAAGTTCTGTTAGTAAAGCTTTGAAGCCATATTTTGGGCGCGGACAATTTTTATTCCAAGAGGAGTCATCCTATTCTTTCAAGCTGCACAATATTAAATTATGCAGTAATCATCACTAACCACTAAAACCATGCTGGCCAGACCTTATGGGAGTTGTTGTCCTACAACATCTGGGAGGCCAGAGGTTGGCAATGATCAAGAGGATGAAGGGACTCCCCTAAGAATAAAGGTTGCAGCCTTTGGGACAATTGCCAACAAGAGTGAGAGACCAGGAACATACTCAGATCTGCACAGGTGGCCAATTTCCTACTGGACTGAGTTCAATGTGCTGTTGGTGTATAAAGACATTAATGGCTTGTTCCCAGTTATGAGATAATCTTACCCCATCTGCACTGATTTGATCATTTTGGTCTTCAGAACTGATACATGTTCCATATAATGTCTATTCCACATGAAAGTCATTCCTTTAGTGTGTTCGGACTCCCTATCTATTGACACTGGGCAGGGAACTATCACACAGGCCCCACACATCTGAAAGACCCCCTCCTTCCCTACTGAGTCTCATGGGTGCTAAGATTGGAGGAGACCCTCTTGGTAGTTCCTCCACCCTCAGAAGTTTGGCAGCTGGCAGCTCCTAAGTTGTGGAAGTCCTTTCCCACAGAGCTGGGTCTGGCATCTCCATTATACAGCTTTTGATGAATGATAGAGACACATGTCTTCACCCTGACATTTGACACATGACTTCACCCTGACATTTGACACTTCTTGTATATATTTTAGGACCCTCCTTATATCTGTAATTTTAAGTTGTTTCATTCTGGGTGGGTTTTTTTTTTTAAAAAAAACTATTGTGTTATAATTGGTGCAACCCACCCTGGGACCTGAGGGTGAAGGCTGTGTGATAAATTGTTACAATAATTATAATAATTACAATAGCCATTGTCTTTTAGGCAAATTATATATGTTTTAAAATTTAATATGCTTTATTGTGTTTTATTGTTTAGCTAGATATAGGATAAATGACAGATAGATGTTAAAATTGTAATTGCATTTCTATTACAAAAGTGTTTGGGCTCATTTGGGAGGATTAAAAAAAGTGAGAAAAAGAAATGGTTTTCCAAGCAACCACACTGGTGATGTTGTGATTGTCATTATTAACTATCATATCATTGTTTGGTGAATTCATTTGGTGGTAGCCCACAATGAGGTAAAGCTGATTCACACACACATGTGGCCATCCCTTGCCCTGGGTTCGAGCCTTGTTTTCTCCTTGCATTGCATTGCAAAGTGCATTTATTGGTGGATGGAATATCAAATCAAAGGCATATTGGGTGGTCGTTGTTGTTTTGACACCTGTTGAAAGCTTCCTCCTTTACACAACTGCCTTTGTGCCCAGCTGGTTATGTGTGATGGACTGGACTGGGTAGAGGAGTTATTCTGCCCAGTCCTGCTGACTCCATTGGCCTCCTGCCATTTTCTGCCAGCATCCTTTTGCTGGCATGGTGCTATTTCTTCATGCCATCACCCCCAATGTGGATGAACCAGTGCTGGTCAAACTCCATAGGGAGAACTTCCATGCCCCCTCACGGCACTCCGAGCATAGTGGACTCAGCTTGCACACTTACTGTATCTGCAAGATCATTACATTAGGAAGAACCTTTAGGTGGTAAGAGTTGTTTGACGTTGGAATGGGTTCCCTCAGAAGGTGATGGTGGACTTACCTTCATCTGAAGTTTTATGGGTCACTTTAAGAAAGATATTCTGTATCTGTGGATTGCCAACACCTGTAACCCTATCAATATTGTGCTTGTCCATATAACCCGACTTTGTAACAGTTGCTGCTTACCACAGCTACTACTATGCCATAAGATCCACAGTCTTGTAATATCACATATGGTATGTGCAGTTATTTATTGTTTGATATTAGTTTTGCTGTATAATATGTGAGATCATGATATTGTATTTATTTGCTTATTATTTAGTGCTTTAAATTCTGATGAAGCCCAGGACGGTGAAACAAGGCCAATATTCCGGAAATCCTTGTCTAGACTCTGTGAAAGGATTTTGTGGAACTGTAACAACCTTTCATGTGGATTGTTTGGACTTCATGAACAGACAGGTGGAATAGGCACAATTACACGGATGGACCTTATGCATGAACTGGCTAGAGAATGATCTGATCCACTGGGTCTTCTGCTTTGTTCGTTTGTTGAACTTTATGAGTTACTTCTGTTGAAATTTACAATTTGATACAATGAATAGTATACCTTATTTATCTAATAACGCAGCCGGTTACGTCTCGTGTGTTTATTGAGGATGCTTTACGTGACCATAGGTTTGTTTGTTGTTGTTTTGTCAGCATCCTTTTGAGGGCATGGTGCTGCTTCTCCATGCCATCACCACCAACGTGGATGAACCAGTGATGGTCAAACTCCACAGAAAGAACTTCCATGCCACCTCACAGCACTCCGAGCACAGTGGACTCAGCTTGCACACTTACTGTACCTGCGCGATCATTACATTAGGAAGAACCTTTTGGTGGTAAGAGTTGTTCTACAGTGGAATGGGTTCCCTCAGAAGGTGATGTGGACTTTCCTTCATCTGAGGTTTTAAGCAGAGGTTGGATGGCCATCTCTCAAGTACTGTATTTTTCGCTCTATAGGATGCACCCGACCATAGGATGCACCTTGGAGAAGAAGAAAATAATAATTCTCCCCCTCTCTGTTCAGTGTCCCTTCAGCGAAGCGGCAGGAGAAATGGAGCCCCTTCTCCTCCCGCTTCGCTGAAGGGGCGCTGCGCAGCTCTACCTCTCTGCTGAAGCCAGGAGAGTCTTGCTCTCACGGCTTTAGGAAAAGGAACCCGAAGCCTCCGGAGCACGGAGGGAGCGCTCCCTCTGTGCTTCGGAGGCATCGTGTTGCTATCGCTGAAGCCAAGGAGCCTGCATTCGCTCCATAGGACGCACACACTTTTCCCCTTAATTTTTGGAGGGGAAAAAGTGTGTCCTATAGAGTGAAAAATACATTCTTTATCTGTGATCCCTGAATTACAGGGGGTTTTGACTACATGACTCTTTGGGATCCCATCAGAATTCTGTGATTCTATCACACCGTCTTCACTGAACCTGCAGAGAGATTGAAGGCACATCTTCACAATCCTGCAGGTGACTGATGGGCATGTATTTCCACAATACTATATTTAAGTTGAATGTTTATCTCACACACCTCCCCCCCCCAAAAAAAAAGATCATCCTAAACACATTCACAAAGGCACTTTATCTGTTCAGCATTGTTAGCCACAGATAATGCCATGTCATGGTGTAACGTTTTAACAGACCACCAGAAAACAAAAGAATTTTCAACTTTCCCGACGCGAGCGTTTCATTCCATGATATATGTTGTCCTTCCGAGACCGCAGCTGCCTTTGATTTAACTTTTCATCCACCCTATTTTATTTCCTATCAAGAAAGAAATGTTACTCATCACACTATCAGCCACATAAAAAGTGGCTAAAATAAATACAGGCCTCCGATATATATCAGTTGGCGTTTTGCTTGTTATAACTCAAAAATATAGAAGCACTCCTGAGTTTGCTGAGAGATGAGGCCAGGGCTTCTACAGCTTTGGGGGTGGGCAGGCAGGAGGGTTAAGCTGCAAAAGCTTTAATACTATGGGATTTTCAATAGAGCTACCACCAAAATTCTATCTAAAGTGAGCTTGAAGAGATTTTGGAGTTCTTCCTCATGCAAGACATCAGAGCAATTTTGAGGGTTTTGATAACATCAGCAAAAGTTGCAGTCTCTATGCGTATGCATTTCTGCGCTGGTTCCTCAAGACTACGCCTGTTTCCCAGGATATGCATTAAATTTAGAATTGGGGCTGTGGCAAAATCTATTTTGAGCTTTGGATATTTCTTTAGGGTGGGGGGGGGGCAGGATATTGCTTCCAAATCTTATTGATTGTGAAAATATTTACACCCCCCCCCCACCAAGAAGAACCTTTTTCAAGTCAGAGGACCTTATTCACTTCTGAGCTGCCTTCTGAGTGGCATATGATGGGTGGGGCCAGAAGCAAAAGTGGGTGGAGAAATGTATGGTTTTTTTATGTTTTTAAACACACTAGTTTCTACCCGAACTCAGGGGAAGGGTTATTATAGTAGGGGGTCAATATTTACTTATGGAGATGTTAATTTTGCTGCATTTTTTTGTTGCTGTATTTCTGATCTTATGAAGGAATTAAAATTTTGCTGTGCATGTTTCGCTGTGTTTTTTTTCTTTATTGCTTATGAACACTTTTGTTATATTTCAGCAATTATGTCAATTGCCACCTTGAGCATGGTTTTAAGTATGGAAATTTGACATACAAATGAACGATGATGACGATGACAACTCACACATATTTGAATAAGTGGTCAAACTGACCACAGAGTGCCAAAAAGGTTGCTGATTCTAGCTAATTCGACCTGGTGCAAGTGCACTTAGTACAGGAGTGGGAGAGGGAAAGAGACAAGACGTTCTGTTCAAATAGTCCTCTATGTGGACACCCACAGCAGCCAACTTTAAACAGGATCAGTGAGTAAATAGAATCACCATTAAGCAGATGGAAATATTCAGGAATCCAAGAGGGACGGCAATTTTGCCTGCCCACCGAGGCCCATTTGAGGCTGAAGCTAGGAGCTATTAGCCACCTGAGTAGGGTGTACAATGTACAAAATAAAACATTCTGTTTGGAACAATATAATATCTTGCTAAGCAGGAGACCTAATTTGGTGTGTGTCTCTGTGTGTGTGGATCTTGGCTGGGAAATCTAATACTGAAATAGAAGTCTTCTCGTCAAAGATTTATAAGATTGCTTTAGAGAGACAGGGCAGAACATATAGACTGAGACAGGGATGGGAAAACATTCCTTACTGGAGGCATGTCACAGTTTACAGAGCAGTGGTACCATTTGCGCTGCTGAATTTTGTATCACAGCTTTCATGAGAAGGACATACCCAGCTCTCCTTCCATAAAGAAGGGCTGAATCAAAACTACTAGCCTCTCCCGTGTTAGTTTTCATAAATGTCAAAAATCTCTCCTGACTTCTGGCTATTTTTAGCACTCATTGTGAACACATTCGCATTGGTTCAGTGCAGTCCTTGGTGTAATTTTGACTCCTTCTCCTTCACTTCCCATTACTGCCCTTGCCCTCACTTGCCCTCACTGCTTCTTTGTGCCATTTTCCCACTTGTTCCAGTCCCTCGTTGCTGAGATGAGCCTCGCGATTTTGTCACAGCCCATAATGACACCATATCTAATGGTCAAGAAAATCACATTGGCCGCCACACAGCCAATTAAATGATAGCTTGGGCAGAAGAGATGTGAGATAACAATGTTAAAAGAAGAGGGGGAAAGAAGGAGGAGGAGGAGGAGGAGGAGGAGGCTTCATGGGAACAAAATGACACCAAACAACATTGAAAAACTGCAAATGTTTGATAAGGCATTCATCACACACACAGCATACTTCTTTCAAAGAGAATATAGAAATCAGAAAATATTTGTCACAGGCTAATCTAAGTCATGGCCTTCTGAACAAACAGAAATCTGGGGAAAGACCACATCTCTTTGTCATCCAAAATGTCTCAGGTTTAATTCCCAACCTCTCCAGGTAGGGCTTGGCATGTTCCCCACCTGAAATCCTGGAAAGCTGCCATCAGTCAGTGTACAGCAGTGTTTCCCAACCTTTTTGGGGCAAAGGCACACGGAGGTAGGCTGGTGTTCCGTGGGAGGGAGGCGGGGACTCGGGCGGCGAGAGGCGGGGCGCGGCGGCGAGCACACGCGGGGCGGCGAGCGAGCCCCCCCCCCACATCCCATCGCCACTCGCTCCAGTAGGCCGGCCGAAGCGAGCGGCGATGGGATGCGGGAGGGAGCCCGCCCGCCGCCCCCCCGCCCCCCGCCGCCCGCCTCCCTCCCACGGAACACAAGGGAACGTTCCGCGGCACACTCGTGTGCCGCGGAACACCGGTTGGGAAACACTGGTGTACAGAATGCTTACCTAGGTGGACCACTGCTCTGACTTTGTATAAGGCTATGTTCACATGGCTTTTATATGTTAAATAGAGCTAAACAGTCCAACTAGGTAAACTGTTGAGATTGCCCATGGGAGATTGAGACTAAACTCTCTGCTTCCACCACACCTAATCCAGAGTACCGCTGTGTTTGTACCAAAAACCGGGAGGGCTTTTCATGATAGTTGGTCCTAGTTTCTCTGTCCAGCAGAACAGCCATCTCCTTTCCCCTACCGTGGATGCTATGTTGTGATCTAGTGTAGTTCTCATTAGGCCCAGAAGATTGTGGGTCAGCTGCTGCTTACAGCTCCAATACTGCCTGAAGGGAAGCAGCAAACCTTCTTGTTTGTTTGAATAGTGAAAGAGAAACTAGGGCCATCTACTAAGGGAGCCTCACCTGCTCCAAAGTAGTGGTTTCTGCCGTCATCCTCAATTGATGGGACCAGCACTGTTACAGGTGCTACGTAATACCCATTCCACATTTGTAAGAACTTTCAGTGTGGCAGCGCCTACACTTTGGAAGAGAGCCAGTGTTGTGTAGTGGTTAAGAGCGGTGGACTCGTAATCTGGTGAACTGGGTTCGCTTCCCCACTCCTCCACATGCAGCTGCTGGGTGACCTTGGGCTAGTCACACTTCTCTGAAGTCTCTCAGCCCCACTCACCTCACAGAGTGCTTGTTGTGGGGGAGGAAGGGAAAGGAGAATGTTAGCCACTTTGAGACTCCTTAGGGTAGTGATAAAGTGGGGTATCAAATCCAAACTCTTCTTCTCCTTCTCCTCTGCCTATTGACATCAGGCAGGCCCCTTCACTGCACTCTTTTCAGCGCCTGCATAAAACATCCTTATTTAGATTACCCTACCCAGATACGGTGTTTCCGTGCATGGCTCTGATGTCGGTGTTCCGTTGTGCCAGAAGCGGCTTAGTCATGCTGGCCACATGACCCGGAAAAACTGTCTGCGGACAAATGCAGGCTCCCTCGGCCTGTAAAGTGAGATGAGTGCCACAACCCCAGAGTCATTCAAGGCTGGACTTAACTGTCAAGGGTCCCTTTACCTTTACCTTACCCAGATATAGGGACGCATGTGGTGCTGTGGTCTAAACCACTGAGCCTCTTGGGCTTGCCAATCAGAAGGTCAGTGATTCAAATCCCTGTGATGGGGTGAGCTCCCATTGCTCGGTCCCTGCTCCTGCCAACCTAGCAGTTTGAAAGCACACCAAAAAGTGCAAGTAAATAAATAGGTACTGCTCCAACGGGAAGGTAAACAGTGTTTCTGTACGCTGCTCTGGTTTCAATGTTCCGTTGAATCAGAAGTGGCTTAGTCATGCTGGCCACATGGCCCGGAAAACGCCAGCTCCCTCGGCCTGTAAAGCAAGATGAGCGCCACAACCCTAGATCCATCTGTGACTGGACTTAACTGTCAGGCATCCTTTACCTTTACCTTTTTTACCCAGATTTGTAGAAAGTCGACATGAACTTTAATATGCTTTTAGTCTACTGTTATTTTAACTTTCTGAATGTTGTAAATTATTGTTGTTAATTTTTTCTATTGATAATTTTATTGTTTTATCTTTTTTTGTAAACCACTTCGAGGTGTGTGTTTTTTAACACTAAAGCAATGTAGATTTTTTTATAAATAAAATAAATGAATTAAAGTTCTTCTCTGCAGCCCCTTCCCCCCCAAACTGCCCCCAAATGTTGGGTGGCTATTTTGTCCCAATGCTGGTTCAAGCCTAGTCTTCTCCGTTGCATGTGGATTCCCTGTTTGGAGGGTGTTTGTATCTTCCTACCCAAGGTGTTTATACATGCAGTCCTCACCTCCAACCCAAAGTGGTCAAATCTCATCTTATCATGCGGCTGCTGTTTGTGTTGGCCACTTGTAAGTTCTTCCAGAACTTGCCCACGCAAAAAAAAGAAAGAAAGAAAGAAAGAAAGAAAGAGCAAGAGAGAAATTCATATTGGAATAAATTCCTGATCGTTCAAATCGCAAGTGAAAATGCAGCCCAAAGAGTGATGATGTGAACATTTAATAACAGGCTGGGCAATTGTGAGTGTGCTGCATTCCTCCTCCCTCCCCCCCCACCTCTGCACCTTTCTCAGCAGTAATTAATGTGGTAGTAAAATCAGCAGAAAGGCAACATAGAGATCTGGCACAGGCGGGGATAAAAAAGACCCGAGGGAGAGCCTAAATGGACAATAATTGCAGGTTATTATACACTCCGCTACCTTGCAGTGGAAATCTGGTCAGCTATTAGCAAACTTGCAAGGAATCATCAAGTGGACAAGGGCATAGCAGAGATGCTTTGAGGCGAAGAGGCGGAATTGAGGTAGACAAAAAGGTTATCATCAATAGAACGACTGGCAGGGGGGGAACCCTGTGATCCTCCAGACGTTTCTAAGCTTCAGCTCCTGGTAATCCTGGTCATTTGACAATGCTGACTGGGGCTGGAGGGAGTTGGAGTCCAACCACCACCAAAGGACCACAGATGCCCCATCCCTGGAACTTAACATACATGGTCCTCTTGGCACCTTCTGCAAGCGCAGTTGAGTTTCCTAAAGTGAAACGTCAACGGGAAATTTGGACATTCCTGCTTCCTAAATTTCTGAGAGGTTTTGGATGAAACAAAACCTTTGCAAAACAGTGCGTCCATGCATGGTGTTCATTATGATTTCCCCCTAAAATTCAAAGCACAGCAAATATTGAATTGAAGGTTCTTGCTTTAGGGAAAATTGTGCAGAAATTCCAGGAGGGGGGGCAGTAAGAAAGAGGGTTGTGCCTTAGTTTAATCCCACAGGAGATTTATTCACAGCCCTAGGTCGCCCCCATCCCTGAAATGAAATTCTATATGAATTTGGTGAAATATATTTGGGGGAAGAAGGGACAAAGGACTTTTGACAGTGGTGATTCCTTCAACTTTATGCATAAAGACATAATATAATGCTTACTGTCCTTTACTTGCAGAAAGGGATTGTGGAATTGGGAATAAGAAATAAATGATTTTGTGGGATCAAAGGAGATGAAGAAGGATTCAATGACAAGGAAAGATAATGTATATCTTTGCCTTCACTATTGCTTGTGTGAAGCCTGTCTGCCTGTTGCTCCCCAATCCAGAGATTTCATATCTGGTGTGCTATTTTATTTGTCTGATATTCTAAAGGAAGCTGCCATAGAATCATAAAGTTGGAAAGAACCTCAAAGGTCATCAACTCTAACCTTCTCCCAATGCAGAAAACCCACTACTAGAGCTTTCCTTGGTAGGTGGCCATCCAGACACCCCTTAAAATCTTCCAGTGCAGGAGAGCCCACCAACACCAGAGGCAGTCAGCTCCACTGTCAGGCATCTGGAAGTATGGGGGACAGGGCAAGGTCAATGAATGTCCAGGGTTCTTCACATTGACATCCACACTATCAAATTTCCCCCACACCGACATCTGCAAGTGGCCTTTCCTGGCTGGAGAGCAAAAGTGGTCATTTACAGGAGTTATGTGGTTAGAGCATGCTCAGTGAACACACTAGGTTTCCCACAGCCCCCACCAAACAAACAGACAAACAAAAACACACCTCCATGTGGAGGAATGCCCAGGAGATCTCTCCAGAGAAGTGATGTCCTGCATCAGCCAGCAAAAAGAATTCCAAACAAGCATTTCTTGCCAGTAGAGGGAGTAGACACTCTGCCACCAGCACTGTCAAAGTTTCAGTGGCTTCAGTGATGTGTGAACCCATCAGGATGTTTGCCTGCATTTCGTTATCACGGCCCTCCTCAGAGTGCGTTCACAGGCTGATTCCCCCACCCCTGTGTATGTGTGTGTGTGTGATGCAATCCCAAGCTGATGTCTTATGAAGTCTTCGGTGTATATATAGCCAGACTACGATATACAGCTCAGCCTGCAATACCTTTGAGAAGTGAGTCACTGATGCAGTATTTTATGCTGTAGCCTTTGATCATTCAGATTGGTTCAAAAAGCGCATGTTAGGCTGGCTCCACCTGCACTATCCATGTAAAACAGTATATCTTCTTAAACAGTCATCCCTTCCCCCAAAGAATCATGGGAACCGTAGTTTGTTAGGAGCGCTGAGAGCTGTTAAGAAACCCCTGTTCCTCTCAAAGACCTACAGTTCCCAGACTTCCCTGGGAAAAGATATTGGTTTTTAAACCACTCTGGGAATTGTAGCTCTGCAAGAGAAATAGGGATCTTCTAACAACTCTCAGCACCCTTAACACACTACGGTTCCAATGACCCTTTGGTGGGGGGAGCCATGGCTGTTAGAAATGGTATGTTACTTCTTTAAGCATACAGTACAGATGAGACTATGGTCTCTGTCTCACAGTGGCCAAGTCAACTGAATATGCTTATATTTCTCTTCCTTACCTGCCCTATTCATTTTTTGCATTTTTCTTTCAGTTGTAAGACACTGTTTTAAATTGTCTACCACTTTAGTCAGGGGAGGGATACCCTCCAAAAACTGCAGCACAATGGCTAGATCCCCCCCCCCCCGGTCTTCTGGGGAGGGTCTCTGTGTGAGTTGGAGAGGCAATGTGGCTTTATTGAGCTGCTCGGCTGACACACAGGGAAGCAACTGCTGCTGCTGTGCTACCCCGCATATCAGCTGTTAGGCGGAGAGGCTGAGCAGCCGCATCAAAGCCCTGTTGCCCCACCAGCTCACACTGAGAGCCTCCACAGAGCCCAGGGAAAAAAGGCATCCTCTTTGGACTCTGGGGAGGGTCTCCTCGCAAGCCGCTAGGACTCTTCAGGATACTCCCCACGTACCTACATATTTCACTGATGTGCTTGGAGGCCCAGAACATAACCTTGTATAAGTGGGGAGTTACCTGTGGTTTAAAACACACAAGTTAAATACTAAAATGGGATAAAGTTCATATCAAACATCTGCGTAGCTTTGCCTAAACACGAATATTTTTAGCTAGCACCGAAAAGAGTACAGTGAAGTTGCCTGCTTGCTCTCAATAGGCAGGGAGTTTCAAAGTGTGGGTGCTGCCACACTGAATGATCAAGCTCTTATGAATGCAAAATGAGTATTATGTGGCATGTGTCGTAGTGCCAGTTCCTTTTATTGAAGAGGTCAAGTGAGCATAGGTGGAGTAAGACCATGTCATAGGTAAACTGATCCCAAGTTGTTAAAGGTTTTATATCATAATAACACATTGAACTTGGCCGGGCAGCAGATAGGCAACCAGTGCAGCTACTAGTCATGTCCTCCTTGTACTGCAGCTTTGTAAACCACTTTGAGACTCAGTATATAGACAGCTGAATAAGTAAAAGCAAATAAGTCTGGAAACCAAGCCTTATGAGGAGCGGTTGAGGGAGTTGCAGATGTTTAGCTTGGAAAAGAGGAGACTGAGAAGAGATATGATAGCCATCTTCAAGTAGTGCAGCAATAAAACTGCTGGCATGTTTGCAAAAGCTAAGCTGGGTCCAGTATGGTTTCAGCTATCTAAAGGGCTGCCACATGGATGGTGGAGCAAGCTTGTTTAGAGAGCAGGACCCAAACCAATAAATTCAAGTTACAAGAAAGGAGTCAACATCTGGAACAACTTTCTGATGGCAAGAGCTGATGGACAGTGGAATGGACTCCTATGAGAGGTGGTGGACTCTCCTTCATTGGAGTTTTTGAAGTAGAGGTTGTGTGGCCATCTGTCATGAATGCTTTAGTTGTGGTTCCTGCATTGCAGGAATTAGATGCTCCTCAAGGTCTCTTCCAACTGTACAATTCTGCGATCCTATTATTCTAAGTGGAACTAGCCTGGTATGACAATCTTCAGTAAACAGTTCCAGTGGTCTGTCACAATGGGAGGATTAATCAGCTTCTTCTAGTCACAACGAGGCTTCGATCTTGGCCAACACATTCTTCTTCCTCCCTCCGATTGGCACATTCAGCTTCCATGGATCTTCAGAGGAGGGAAAGGGGAGAGTTTGCAGGGCTGTGCTGGTAAGAGGAACACGATAACCAGATTATGGGAAATAGGATATAGCTGATAATGAGAGTAATTGAGCCAGTAGAGTAGCAGGTAGAGATAACAGGATTTATTGTGGAAATTAGAACGTGGAAGACAGGGAGGTTTTGGGTGGCTCAGCAAAACAGAAAGAAAGGAGCTAAGCAAAACATATGTTGATGAAAGAGGGAAGGACGAGAATAAGTGAACAGAGCACAATGGGGAAGAAAAATTACCTGGAAGGTTTGAACAGATAGAAGGATGAATGAAATTATACGCCATAAAATGACAGCAGCGTTGAGCCAGGAATGGAAACATTGCAGTGGTGTTTGTATGGGAGTGTGATTTATTTAAGCAAGAGGGTAAAAGGGTCTCTTTGGGTGATCTCACACCACTCTGAAACAAATCTTTCCTCTCTCTTTTTCGAAACAGTCTGAAGGATTTTTGAGGCTGAACCCTGAAAACTGGAGTCAGGCACTGAATGGATTGGCTAGGTAAAGGATGGGAAGAGAAAGCACATCTTCATTGAAAGGAAAGCCAGCCTTTGCAACGCACTGCTGCAGGAAGTTCTCACAGTCATTAATGGCTTTTCATAAGCCCAGGTAGAACCTGCAATAAAATGTTAAAGGGTATCCATCCTAAGAAGGGGTTGCTTTTTATTATTTTTAGGGCTTTAGTCAGCTTGGGCAAGAGCCTCATTCAAGTCTCAGCAGGGGGTGGGTGAAAGCATTTCAGAATGGGCTTAATGGATACATTTCCTTCTCCCATACCCCCTGAGGTCTTTCCCTGCTGCACCAGCAGGTGAGCCAACAGACCATTGTGTGTGTCCCTAGAAAGGAGCTGCAAGACAAAATAAGCAATATAAAACAGTTCAGGGTAGATTACAAAAAATAAAAAATAAAAATAAAAAATTAAAAGCTGCAAAAGGACCTTTCCAAACTGAGTGAATGGGCAATAAAATGGTGAATGCAATTTGATGTAAACAAGTGGAATGTGATGTATTTGGGGGCAAATATATATATATAATTCCACACACACACACACACACACACACAAACACACACACATGGTGTCTGAATGGGCAGTGACTGACCAGGTAAGAGACCTTGAAATAACAGTGAATAGTTCAATAAAGATGTTGACTCAGTGTGTGGCAGCTGCAAAACAGACAAATTCCATGCTAGGGATCAATAGGAAAGGAATTTAAAATAAATCTGCCCGTATCACAATGCTGTTATGAAATCTATGATTCAGTGAGTTAAATTTGATTCAGTTCTCATTCGAAGCCAAATCTATCCAATTCATGTTTTCCCAAAACAATATGTGAACCAAAACACAGCTATCCTTTAAAATTCGTGTCTATCCGAATTCTGCCATAGAATTCGCCAAGCATACAATATTGACAAAAATGACTGTTAGGAGAAAGTGTGCATGCAAAATGAACATGCTGGTGGAAACGAAAGACAAAACTGCATTATATTAGGGGGAACTGCTTGCAAAACTTGGACATCAATCAAAACTGCATATTTAAAAATGTGGAGTTTTTTTTGAGAAATTCACGCTAAGATGCTGTTGAATTTTCATTTTTTTTTAAAAAAAAATAAACGATAAATTTACGCAAAACGTAGAGAACTGGATTTAAGATTGGAAAGATGAGAAAGGGAGAGAAACAAACCCAACAGATCCTTTCATTGTTAGTCCAACACTCTAATCATTACATCACCACTGGAAAACTGGGATTTGCTGCAGGTTTTCAAAAAATGGCTTCATCCGTGTCGCTGATGCCTGGGTGGGTAAATGAGTGACAGTGTATAGTTTGGGGAGGCAGGGCTAGATTATTCAGGAATGTGGGCCTATAGCACCCCCAACTTTTAATTCTTTATGGAGATCAACCCACTCATCGTAGTAGTTCATTCAGATGTGTTCCCAGAATTTGGTGGGCATCCTGCCTGTGTGTGTGTGTGTGTGTCTCTCTGTGTGTGTGTGTGTAATAACCTCAGTGGGGCCCTTAAAACTCCTTACAAAACATCAAATTTAAACAGTCAAGAAAGTTGGAGGAGAAAAAGAGAAGGCAAACTAGAGAGAGGAGAACTTAACAAATGTTGTTTGTCTTAGAACTCATAGCTCTTGAGTTTCTCTTATTTTTGAAATCCAGGTCCAACGGCAATCCTGCTATCAGCCAGTTGATCACCCTTTGCTGACACAGAATATCATCACAAACTACACACAAATCCCACAAATGGCACCTCACACACTTTTTAGATAGTTACTCACTTTGCACAGACATTGTTTCTCCCCGACTTGCACAGTTCAGTTAATTGCATTGCTAACTCCAAAGGAATCCACAATAACTCCTGCTTCTGTGCATTCCCATCTTGATAACGGCTTATCCATCTTCTCTCCAACTCAATTTGCGCCTACCTGGTTATTTAAAGAGTCACATCTGTTTGTGCTGCTTAGGCAGGTACATCCTGTTACAGTAGTCACTACTTGCTAATGGATGTAACCCTGAATGTATTCACTGGAGATGGGCGGATGTCCCAGGCCTGGCCCAATGTCCGATTCAAAGTACATCCATTTAAATCAAATTAATTTGGAGGACATCTGCTAGAAGTCCAAAATTAATTGTATTTTAAATCAGATCCATACCTAATCAGCGAAGCCTTTAGGCTCTATCATTCTTCTGATGATGTTGTGGAGAGCATGGCAGCTGTGGTTGGCATTCTGCAGCCTCTCACCTTCCCTCCTACCTAACCAACAGGAGCTCAGGGGGCAAGGAGAATTCCTGTGGTAAAGCTTCAGACTTCATTCCCAGGATATTGACACAAACAACAAGCATTTCAGAGACAAAAAGGGCTTTGCCAGCACAGCAATGAAGACTTGAGAGACAAGGAAATGGGGAAACAGTTATATTCCTTCAATTTAACAACAGAAGATCTGTAAACCAATTAAGCACATTATGACAACAGGTGTGTTTTTAATTCCAGTGTATATGGGAAGCATTCCTCCAATATGCTGGGCTTGTAAACAGCCGCATTTCATGGATCCCCAGCCAAAGATTACGATAAAATCCCCCCCCCCTGCTAGGTGAGCCTTAGGTATGAAAACTCATTGTACACACCCAAGCTTCTGCTGCCCCCAGTTTACGAAGGAAAGGAAAGCAACACCTTCGGCACCCTCTTGTCTGAAGGAGCTGCAGGAAGGAGGCATACAAGGTGTCATTCAACTATCTTAGGGACACCTCTCCTGATTTGTGTAGGGTTTATTCCTTAGCTTTTTCTTCTCCTGAAGATGTCCTACAAGGCAGTGGAGGCTTAGAACAAGAGTTTTCCTTCTCCTAATTAGGCTACCTCCCCAGACTGCCCAGCCCAATCTGTTCCTCACTTCCCTTTACAGCACATTGGACCCACTATTGGTATAATAATAATAATAATAATAATAATAATAATAATAATAATAAATGATCTAAAAAAGCACTAAGGGATTTCAAGATGTAAACACCTGGGAAGGTTTAAAAGGTGACAAAGTAGACCCCAGGCAATCCTCCCTGCAGTGATTATTCCATATCCAGGATAAAGGTAAAGGGACCCCTGACCATCAGGTCCAGTTGTGGCTGACTCTGGGGTTGCGGCACTCATCTTGCTTTATTGCCCGAGGGAGTCGGCATACAGCTTCCGGGTCATGTGGCGAGCATGACTAAGCCGCTTCTGGCGAACCAGAGCAGTGCACGGAAACGCCATTTACCTTCCCGCCACAGCAGTACCTATTTATCTACTTGCACTTTGCAGTGCTTTCGAACTGCTAGGTTGGCAGGAGCAGGGACCGAGCAAGGGGAGCCCACCCCGTCGTGGGGATTCGAACCGCCAACCTTCTGATTGGCAAGTCCTAGGCTCTGTGGTTTAACCCACAGCGCCACCCACGTGCCTATATCCAGGATACCACCATTGAAAAGACCCTCTCCCTAGTAGTCACCTGCCACAGCTTGCCATTGTGATACATTGAACTGTATTTGACACCTCCACAAAGCAGTGGTAGCACAGGTGTACTCCAGGGCCACCTTACTCACAATTCCTCACTCTGATGAAGGACTCTTTCTCAGAGAGACGTTGTGAGGTGACATCATGGCCCTGGAGGGTCTAGCACAGCCTACATTTCCAAAACAATAAATTAAAATGAGCAATGGCAGGTGCATGAGGCACACTTCCTTACACCAGCCCTGCCAGGACTACTGCTTTACTCTTTTGCAAATGCAATCAATTAATGGATCCATCCATCACCAAAAAGTCATGCCAATTAATCAATGAAGATTCCTTTCATCAAGCGACTGCCCTAGCTCAAATATTCATAAGGATGGGTCCAGCTGAAAAGCATTATTAATGATAATCTGCCTCCCTGTCACTTTTTAATACAAATTATGATTATTTGACCCATCTGGTTCACTTTCCCACCCCATTTCAAGGTGTTCTGAGCTGGTCAACAATAGATTAAACACCAAATTATCTGCAGTTAACATGTCCCATTGATTTTGCTATTCTTGTAATATAGCACTTCGTAGTTTTGAAAATCAGAAGTCAATAAGGTAAGGCAGGTTGAAGAGGGCAGAGGCTGCCTCTGAATGAACCAATTCATCAGTTTAACAGTCAGAGCTTATTCCCTGATAGTCTAGGAATGACCTCAAATATTCTTGTCCATATATATTGTATGTGTGTGACACAGTAAGTTAGAGTCCCTATATAATCTCCCTCAGCACAGCTAATAACGTCAATAAAGTCAAATTAGCATTCTGTAGAATCAGATACAAATACCAACACCCCCTTACACCTCTGAATCACAGCCTTAAGGATTCTTAAACCATATCATCATAATCTCCAGAAAGAGAGAAAACAGTGAAGTTTGAGACGGCCAAATACGTTGCAGGTGAAAATCTGTTGCCAAATAAACAGTTGGGACATGCACAGTTCAGGATTGTAGCAATCAGAGGGATCCTGAGAATGGAACCTCAGTGCAATTAAGGTTGTAGGAAGAATGGGTACACAGCTAAATGAGAAATTGGTGCTTCTCTTTGAAATGAATTTAATTTACAAGGAAGAATGCCACTCAGCTTCAGCCCCAGTAGCTAAACAGGGCATGGGGTGTTGATTAACCCTGTCCTACCCCACCCAGTGCTAGAAATAAGGTGAGAACATCAGGACAGCCCTACCTGAACCCAAGGCTAATATAGACCAGCCTCCTGTTCTCACAGTGGTCAACTAGATACCCATGAGAAGCCCATAAGAAGGATCTGAGAGCAACAGTCCTCTCTCCACTCATGTTCCCCAGTGACTGGCGTTCAGAGGGAACCACAACATCTCTCTTGACATTGCACACTTTCCAAATACCGTAATAAATGGCGCCTTCAAGTATATTACTTCACAATCCATATAATAATCCTGAAGGGTAGATGCATATTCTTAATTCTGTACTGCAGATAAGGCTGCGAGAAAATGCCTGAGGTCTCCTGGCAGCTTTGCAGCAGAGATGTGGTTTGGGCTGGGGACTTCCTCCTGTTGACAGTGTGGTGTAGTGGTTAGCTTGGGAGCTTACTGGGTGATCATGGGCCTGTTACAATCTCAATGAACTTCCTGACTGAGTAGGGATTTGAACCCGGGTCTCCCAGGTCTTTGACTAACACTCTTAACCACTACACCAAACAAGTAGGTGTCTGGGTGATGTTGTACAAAAAAAGGACTAGCCAAGATAGCTTTGTGTTGGAGATGGGGCAAGGACAATGCCTGCCTTAAACATACGTTTGCACAGTGTTCTATAGTTACTAAGTTTTGGAAGAAAGTGCTGAACTGCATAACTAAGGAACCTTGAAACTTGGAGTCAGCTCTCTTTAAAATCCTTGCTTCTGGTCTTTGACTGGCAGGACTGAGCTGAGGAGGCGTGTGGACATCTACGTAGACATCCTGCTTCTATCCTTATTCCATTTTTGACATTGTGTGTCCAATGGATACAGTTTCTGATTCAACTGAGAAGCCTCGCTGACAGTAATACGATCCAGATGCAGGTAGCAACATTGGTAGCAAACAGAAGGATAAAAAAAGATCAGGCAAACACAACCAGTAGAACTCAGCTGGATTTTTTTTTTACAAAATAATAATATATATATTTTTGCAAATGAATCATGCCATCAGGGAAGGCATTCAGGGTCCCTCTCAGCAAAATGAGCAGCACTGCCCCCAAATGCAGCAGGCTGGGCTTGCTACATGTGCAAGAAATGGAAGCACCACACATGAACAGTGGTGGCAGAGGACAATTGCCTTCTGAATCTGGGATGGCTGAACTGCAACACAGCCAGCGTTCTTGCTGTGCCCCAGATTACTTCCTCTTCCCTCTGAATTTATACATGCTTTGCAAACAAACAAACAAACAAACAAACACAAGGCCATTTGCGTATTCGTCTACATTGTCCTCTTGTACCCAGAGGCAGAGCTAGCTGCTCTGCACATGTGGGGGCAGGGCTAATAATAATAATAATAATAATAATAGTTTATTATTTATACCCCGCCCATCTGGGCGGCTTCCAACCAAATATTAAAAACAATACAGCATCAGACATTTAAAACTTCCCTAAACAGGGCTGCCTTCAGTTGTCTTTTAAAAGTAAAATAGTTGTTTATTGCCTTGACATCTGCTGGGAGGGCGTTCCACAGGGCAGGCGCCACTACCAAGAAGGCCCTCTACCTGGTTCCCTGTAACCTCAATTCTCGCAGCGAGCGAACCGCCAGAAGGCCCTCGGTGCTGGACCTCAGTGTCTGGGCTGGATGATGGGGGTGGAGACGCTCCTTCAGGTATACAGGGCCAAAGGTGGGGTGAGCATCCCAGGGGGGCACCCCCCATGGAGAGCAGCCCAGTGGGGCAGGGGGCGATGCCATCCCCCCTCAGGGATGACACCCCCTCTGAGTTCTCCACATTTCCATATCAGTGTGGTTTAAAATAAAAAGGAGTCCTCATCAGCATTTCATTGTGGATTTCTCCCCCCCCAAAAAAAAAATTGTTTGCATTTTTTGCAACCAGCGTACACATTTTTGCAGAGGAATTTCCCCTACTAGGGTGCATTTCCCCTCTGTTATTTTCACTAAGCATTTTCATGCACATTTTACGCAAGCATATGCATTGATACACACATGACTTGGCCAGTGAGCTGCACTGCAAAAGCCAGTGAAAATTTTGAAGGGTGGTTCTGTGGTTTGGTATGTGTGCCATTTTGGAAAGTGAGAATTCATGTAGGTTTACCTTTCAAAGCAAACTGAACCAGATTTCTCCCCACCGCCACCACCACACACAATCACTGTTTGAAAGGCAATAATTTGCCCGATCTGAGCATTTGGGGGAACGCATTTCTACTCTGCCAAAACAGGAGCATCAAAACAGGGGAGGGAATTTCCAGTGCAGCTCTAAAAGCAAAAAGAAAACAATACATCAGTACAAACTCCAGCTAGCTCATGCCTGGTTTCCAAAACGGCAGCCCAAATAGAATTGTTTTACAATGCTTCTGAAAGAGGCGAGGGTTTTGGCAGACTTCCAAGGGAAGATGGTTCCACAAGGGAGGGGTGGCCAGCGAGAACACCCATCAGCGTGCCCTTGGCTGAGGATGCCTCCCTCGATGTCCGAACATGGCACACAAACAACATTGTTAAGAAAATGCTCCTGGCTCCTTTCCTTCTGCCTATTCACCCCCCTTGGTAATATTGTTTGCTAGCAGTTCAATTATATCTGTTTTAAAGGCTGCTGTCCTGTGCACACTTGCCTTGGAGCAAAGTCTCATTGAACTCAGTGGAATTTACTTCTGCACAGACGTGCCTAGGATCAGGTGCCAAAATCACAAATTCTTCCATGCACATTATGCTCCTATTGGATATAGAAAAATAATTGTGCTATCTGTTTGCTTGGTTGTGGATGTATTTGAAAGAGTGCCTTATCCCTCATAGACCCATTAAGTCACTGTGGTCTGCGGGACAGCTTCTGAAAGCAACAAATATACCAGGAGCCCACTCCACGGGAACTCAGAGCAGGGCTTTCTGTGTGGCTGCTCCTATTCTGTTGAACAGCATCCCTGCCAATATACGATAGGTAAAGGTAAAGGTACCCCTGCCCGTACGGGCCAGTCATGTCCGACTCTAGGGTTGTGCGCCCATCTCACTTAAGAGGCCGGGGGCCAGCGCTGTCCGGAGACACTTCCGGGTCACGTGGACAGCGTGACGAAGCTGCTCTGGCGAGCCGGCACCAGCACAGCACACGAAAACGCCGTTTACCTTCCCGCTATAAAGCGGTACCTATTTATCTACTTGCACTTAAGGGTGCTTTCGAACTGCTAGGTGGGCAGGAGCTGGGACCGAAAGACGGGAGCTCACCCCGCCGCAGGGATTCGAACCACCAACCATGAGATCGGCAAGCCCTAGGCGCTGAGGTTTTACCCACAGCACCACCCGCGTCCGCAATATACGATAGGAGTCTGCTATTTGCACTTTCTGGAAACAGTTGCTTCCTGCCAAGATGGATATGCTCTGAACCCACAGCTGGAGATGGATGAGAGGTGTCAGAACTGAGTTCCAGCAACTTGTGGCTGGAAAAAAAAGCCCTGGACTCGAATGACCACTGGTCTGATCCAGCAGGCTCTTCTTATGTTCTTAATTGAATACATTTTTGTTCTGACAAGTTTTCCCAGCTGGAAGAACGATTCTCTGCAATGCGTGTCTATTTTGGATTGCTTTTTAAAAAACATATAGATTTGCTGCTTGCTGTGTTGTTTTAAACCGTTTTTAGCTATTGTGCATCATATTGAGATGCATGTGTGGAAGTTTCACAATTTCTCCAGGCCTTATATCATCACAAGCAATCTCAGGGTGGGTCACATAATGATACAAAGGAAATCCACACAATGTGATAAATCAATGAAACATGAACAGCCTGAAACTTTACACTGAATCTGTTTCTTTGTAAGAATAAAATCAGGTGACTCGACATCGCACACCCCATCCACACCGTAAGGACACAAGATCAGGCCAATGACCCTTCTTGTCCAGCATCCTGTTATCACAGGGGCCAACCAGATGCTCATTATGCAAAGCCCACCAGCAGGACCCGAGGACAACAACACTTTTTCCACCTGTGATTCCCACCACCTGGTTTTCAGAGACTATTGCCTCTGTCACTGAAAGTAGAACTTAGCCCACTTTGGCTAGTAGCCAATGGGACCTAATTCATTCTGGGTTGTTCATGGAATCAGAAAAGCTTTGAATTGGGTCAAGTAACATGGAGGTTGCAGACCCTTTATCAGTTGCAATTCTAGGAAACTACTCAGGAGCCAGGACTGCCTAGGAAGGTAAAGGACTCTCCTTCATTGGAGGTTTTTTAAACAGAGTTTGGATGGTCATCTGTCAGGAAGTCTTTAGCTGTGACCTGCATTGAAGGGGGTTGGACTAGATGACCCTGAAGAAGAAGTCCCTTCCAACACTACAATGTTATGATTCTGTTATTCTAAGTTCAGGAGCATAACTTAGGCTGGGGACCATTCTTGCGTGTCCTTCCCAGTACTGGGAAATCTTTGTGCAAATGAGGCAGGGTAAGGTAAAGGTAAAGGGACCCCTGACCATTAGGTGCAGTCGTGGCTGACTCTGGGGTTGCGGTGCTCATCTCGCTTTATTGGCTGAGGGAGCTGGCATACAGCTTCTGGGTCATGTGGCCAGCATGAGTAAGCCACTTCTGGCGAACCAAAGCAGCGCACGGAAATGTCGTTTACCTTCCCGCTGGAGCAGTACTTATTTATCTACTTGCACTTTGACGTGCTTTCGAACTGCTAGGTTGGCAGGAGCGGGGACTGAGCAACGGGAACTCACCTCATCGCGGGGATTCGAACCGCCGACCTTCTGATCGGCAAGTCCTAGGCTCTGAGATTTAACCCATAGCGCCACAGGGACATTTCCTATATAAGTGTGGATGAGAGTTCACATCCCTCTGACTTTATTCATAGATAGAAGGCTGATGAAAAATAATTTAATAAAAAATGATACACATAATAATACAGCACATGGTTAAACAAGGATGGGATGAAATTAGGGTATAACACATTTACTACACCCACTTCTAGTCTTCACTACGATTTTGCTGTGTATGGTGCTGAGCTGAAGTCATTGGCCAGCATTATTGGCCAGCTTCAGATTCTGTACCACAGCAAACTTTTGTGTGTGGTAGAAATCTGTTAAATGTCTAATATATACATTAGTTCAACTGATAGGCTCAAATAGAGGATTTTTGTCATTTTTATTTTTCAGCTTAAATATCAATTACTAACAAGCATGGAATGGCAATATCTTCAATCACAACATTTGCTGGTGTCTATTCATTGCTCAACAGCTTCAAGCATTTCTCCATCTCCTAAATTCTTGGAGGGTATCATTGGATCCTTACAGAGAGCTAGACCTATAGTTCCGGTATATAAATACACAATGGAACTTTTTAAGGTTCAGAAATCTGGAGAGGTTTGGAATAGGGGATTAGAATGTCCTATACAGCCTAAACAATGAGAGTTTTCCTTGTGAAGAGCAAGTACTGGGAACTTCTTCCCTTTTTTGCATTATCTACCTGTTAACAGGCATAAAGGTTCAGCAAGCAGGACAAAAACAAACTCAGAAACAGTGTTAGCCTCAAAATAGCAGCTATCAAGCACCATTTATGAGCCATCAGAAATCACTTAGCACATGTTCTCAATTCCAGAACTCTAGAACTGTTTTCAATTTCCCAATCCAAAATTCGATTATTATTTTTAGCCCAAGCTTTGAGGCTTGCATGGGTGTGACCTCTTCTAAAATGGACGAAGAAGAAGAAGAAGAAGAAGAAGAAGAAGAAGAAGAAGAAGAAGAAGAAGAAGAAGAAGAAGAAATGATGCCCGGTGGGCCAGTAAGTTGCCCAGAACAAAAATGACACACCATGACGTAGAATTGTGAGCAGTGAGACACCATCTAGCTGAGTTGCTCTCAACTGCTGCCCCAAGTTGCAGCCCTTCCTTGTAATAGGCTTCCTAGCCTATTGCTTCCTCCCCCTTTTGCTTTTCAACAAACCAATTAGCCGAGAAAAAGGAAAAGAAGCTTAATGCAACTGCGGCGTGGAGGCAGATGGGGACATGAGGATGGGTTTATGTCACGGAGCCCTAAAATGACACTGCAATTAGCTTTACTTCAACCTCACTGCACTGAACTATCCTGGACAGTGCCTTGAGAGGATCCTGCTCCTAGTCCTCATGAGAGAAACACCTGGAGCCAGCAGATACGATAGGATGCAGAATTTGGAGCAATTAATCAGTGGCATAAATGGATCCTAAAACCACACGGCTGAACAACATGAAAGCTAATCTAATATTAACACTTGTCCAGGGGCAAGATTTGTCCTCCCTCTAGGTACAGATATATTTCTGCTTACAGAAAGACTAGGCCAAAGGGTGACCCAAGCAGAGAGCAAGAACATTTTGGAAAGGAGCTTGTGGAATACCATTCTGAAACACACTTCCAGTTTCCTTCTTTGGTTCTGCAGCCACAGTCCCTTGTTCATACATATATCATTATTTTTTTGATACACTACCTTCCTCTTCTTCCTACCCTCAACATTTCTGCCTAGCTACATAGAGCTGTGGCAAAGTATGCATTGTAGCAGGATAGGGCCAATCTGCACCTTACCTCCCTTTGAAGCCGTGGCAGGATCCACATTTCCCACCTTTAACATCCTACTCCAGAGAGCCAGGTGTCCACAATTTAGAAAAGCAGCATTTTTAACCAATTACATGAATCGTGAAGGTAGTTCAAGCACACAACAATGTGTCAATGGATCTTCCATCACCCCCCCTTCCAATGCCACAAAGTTATTCTTGGAGGGGGGGACACTGATGTACAAACAAAGGAAGATCTCTAAAAATGCATTTTGCAACTCAAAGACGCTAAGCAACTGCAAGTACATTTTCATAATTTGCTCTGCCTAGATAATTAGATGGGGAGTGTTAAAAATGTAAAAAATCAACACCACTTAAAAAACAGCATTTGAGTAAAAATGAAAATAAAAGAGTCTTATTGTGTATATGCATCTGCCTTCCCTGGGGGCGGGGCGGTTATCATAGGACCTTTGAGGGGCTAAAGTCATGGAATGCTGCTCTTATTTCATATAGGCTATATATGCACAACTGGGTGTGCAGGTTAGCACAGAAAGCTGCCTTTCTTCAGACAAACTCTGATTGCTTTGTTCCATGATAGTTGTTGGGCTTTGGGGGGGGTTGTCATGTTTTAAAACAGTGGACATCCATAATTACTAGTGCTCATTTCTTTCTTCAAATGCTTCCTGACAGTGGAAAACTATTAGAACACACGGCGGAAATGATCAAAAGAGTATTTCCAGAATCAAATGACTCTTTCCATCAGCCTCCTTTTCCCCAGTTGCTGTCCAGCTAGAATAGCAGGTGCCTTGAGCACATATACAGGAGATGGAGACCTTGGGGGAAAAAGGTGTTTAGCATTCGTTCATTTTACCGGCCAATGGCTAGCTTCTAGTTTCACCAGATGTTTGCTCTCCTGAGTTTAACATCATTCATTCCAAAGGTCTCCCTTTCCTGTTCCGCATATATTTTCTTTGCGCCACGGAAAACAAAGTTATTCCCTTTATTTCAGCCAGCAAAATTAACACATATTCTCCCCCTCCCTAATTTAAGTGCCTAGGATCAAACACAGATTGATGCAGGGAACAACAACAAAATGACCAAACAGTAAAAGTGGAAAATCTCTGTGTGGAATGTGATTGCTACACCTGTTGTGTAGTAAAAAAAATAATAAATCCCATTATCATTTAGCAGGATATAGCAGATGACCAAATTACCCCAGAATGAATGAACATCCCCCAAGTTGGTCATGTGGGCACTCTGAGAATTTGTAACCTTTTCCATTTTCTGCAATTACTGGTCACTAGACACTTTGTGTCACTGCCTTGCATTTTTACAAATCACCTGCCAAAAAAGCACTTGCACACTGGAAATAATAGACACAGAGATATGTACGGGCACACAATGCACAAGCCATTTGCGAAATATACAGAGATCCCCCCCCCCCATATCCGGTTAAAAAGAAAAGGGAACTAATGACTCTTGCCTGGTTTACTTCCCTTCTAAAGTCCGTTATTTATATCTGAGTTAACAAAAACTTTTTTTATATACTGTGGCTGCTTTGCTGCCTAGATAGTTCTTGAGAGCTTTCATGCACACCTTAAACTAGTGTCCAGAATTCACCAGAGTTAAGTCATAATCTACCCAAAGGAACTGCAGCCTACCTCTAGCATAACCTGGGAGTAGCTGCTAA
Source organism: Podarcis siculus (assembly GCA_034642415.1). NCBI lineage: Eukaryota > Metazoa > Chordata > Lepidosauria > Squamata > Lacertidae > Podarcis > Podarcis siculus. The sequence goes on along the minus strand of JAXCMG010000039.1, from coordinate 4,506,478 downwards.
GTATTCCCGAGCAAAACCAATTTAAGCACTGCACAGAAACCAGTATGTGCACAGAAACTCCACATGTATGCTCAAAAATGCAACCTGGGTCATGAAAGGTTGGGTCCCTATAGAAATTGTGTGTTTGTGCTGTAAGCAAATTGGCCATTAAACCTCAGGGCTCCCTTACAGATACCTGCCAGATTCATGGAAAGTTATATTTTCATGCCCTGCTTGCTATCCAACAAAATTGCCAAGGGTGCTAGGGTCTTTTCTCTCTGCGAGGCCCATGTGTTTGCAAACTTTCAGCCCAAATGTCACTATAAGATCAAGCTGGACTCTTCCTCTGCCTCATCACACCCCAGTTAGGTATGGTTTTCAGTCCAGGACAATTTAAGGCATCATAGATTTGAAGAGACAACCTCCCCATGACTTTGTTTTCTTTTTAAAGGCAAACATATTAAAGGAACGTGCATATATCAATAGGACATTTGAAAACAAACATTTCATCAACCCACCATCGCCTAAGCAAGTTTACTTGTAAGTAACACGGGGGTCTATGAGGCTTGCTCCCACGTAAGTGTGCAAAAGGACTATCAGCCTTAGCCTTCCACAATACTGCCCCTTCTGTTTAAAGTAATGCACTCCTAGTCCTTCTCTTCAACTGCCCCCCCTCCTCATTGATATAATGTACACTGGTGTACAAGGAACCGAGATTATATTCTTATGAAACATACGGCTGGAAAAATGAGAGTTGATTTAAATATGATTTAAAAGCAAGACCTTGTCTCTCTCTCGCCTAATGGATGCATCACTTTAATTAACCATCCCCCCAAACCATGTGCACACACACACACACACACACACACACACATGTATACCTGTAACTCATGCTAACGCTTCATGCCTCTGATGAAGTGGACTGTAGCCCACAGAAGCTGGTGCCACAATAAATCTGCGAGCTTTTAAGGTGTCCCAAGACTCTTTCTCGTCGTTTTTGTTGCAAGATACTGAGACAGCGACCTGTCTGGAAATTGTCACTTGAACCATTTATTTTTTTAAAAAAGAAAAGAATCCCACCGTACCTCAAAAGCTGCAGGCAGGTACCTTAAATCAATATCCAAAATGCATTTAATGAATTCAGACAAACCCCCTGCCAATGTTCATAAATTTGTTTAGGAAAGTGGATGCTTTCTGCAGCTCGTTTATGAACGAGAAGATAATCCACTTGAAAATATTGTGTGTGCATATATATATATATATATAATCTAGAACAAAACAACTAATCAACATTTATATATAGATCTCCCTCTCTCTTTCTCTGTCTAAACAGAGTAACTTGCAGGCTGCAAAAGCTCTCCTTTCTCAGCACACTCGTATTTTCCCTGCCTCTAGTAGAAGCTTATGCCACCAGATGTTTCTGCGAGATTTCATTTAAAGCTAAGAAAAATTGCTTTGAGCTACATGTTGTATTTTTTTTTTAATCCGATGCCTGCTTCTCCCTCCCCGCCCCCCCCCCCAAATAACAACAGTGAGGAAGGAGGACGGTGGGTTGGAGCGGGAGGGGGGGGAAGATCCTACTTCTTTTATTACAGTGTGACTTAATTAAGTATAATGCATTGTTCCTATAAACATTTAAGAAACCTGGTGCCTACTGCGAGAGCGGAGCGAAAATGTTTACTCGCCTATCAATGAGCAAAATACCCCCCCCCCCCCAAGAAACTGCACCGAGACGGTTCAGGGTAGAATTTTTACCTTATTTTATAAGGAAAGGAGCCCCACTGTAATACAGCCTCCTTTTCCCCTCCCCCAAATCACCCTCTTATAGCCGAGGAAAAAAATGCCAAGCTAATTTGAAGGAAAAATAATTAACAGCCCAGACAGAATTGGAAACACAGACACAAATGGAGAAAGCTATGACACGGATAATAACAATCACCACTTTCACTATCATATCACCACCACCACAACAAGAAAAGACCTCTGATGTCCAGGTTGCCTTCATATCTGTAGTTCTTTTATTAGCAATGTTTTAGGAGAGAGAGGATATTTAAAAAAAAAATAAAAATATGAGAGAGAGAGATTTAAATAGTTTTTTTAAAAAAATAATCTCGCCAGCACAACCTCGTTTTATTTGGGCTATTTTGTTTTTTCTCTGTCTCTCTCTGTTTTTCCTTCTCAAACAAAAGGCTTTCTTTTTCCTAGCCATTACTGGAAGGAAAAGTCGAGATGGTTGGGTTTGCAGAAGCTGGAAAATAAGAATAAGGATAATATTTAAAAAATAAAATAAAAATAAAATAAGAAATGCAAAAAGAAGGGGGAGCGGCCCTACCCCCCATAAAAAAATATTAAGGAGAAAAAATTACGAAAAATCTCTTGGCTTCTGCAAAATGCAACCGCTCCCCGTTTGCTCGGTTACCACAATAGACATTGACTCTCTCTCTCTCAAAGAACCATGCGCCTGACGCTATTTATAGCCAAGGCAAGGACTGGAATCTACCACTGGGCAGGCAGACGGGGGTGGGGGTGGGGTGGGGGTGAAGTGGGAGGAGGGGCGAGGGGGTTCGGTGGAACCAAAGCGAAAGAAAGTGCCCCTCCAGCCCCCACCCGCCTCCCCCCTGGTCTCCATCCCTCCCCACCCCCGCGCGCGCCTCTCCCCCTCCCTCCCGCCCCCTACCCCCCAGCCTCACTGGCATTTTGAACCGATCCAGCCTGTTTAAACGGAAAGGACAGAGATCCTGGCTGTTCAATGTATTAAAAAAAATCAGTTCAGACCTAGAGAGCGAGAGCGAGAGAGAGAGCGGGAGAGAGAGAGAGAGAGAGAGAGAGAGAGAGAGAGAGAGAGAGAGAGGGTGGAGTGAATGTGTGTGTGAGAGAGAGTGTGTATGTGTGTTCCTGTGTGAGAGTGTGTATGTGTGCGAGAGAGAGAGGGAGTGTGTGTGAGAGAGAGAAAGAGGGAGCGGGAGAGAGGAACAGAGGAAGCGAGGGGGGGGGTGGGAAAAAAAGGAAAAGAAGATTTTTCTCTATGTATATAAAGATGGCCACGTTAGCAAACGGACAAGCAGACAATCCCAGCCTCAGTAGCAACCACACTAACCCCAACACCAACGGGCACATGAACGGATTAAATCACAGTCCAGGGAACACATCCACCATTCCCATGAAGGACCACGATGCCATCAAGCTCTTTATTGGGCAAATCCCTCGCAACCTGGACGAGAAGGACCTGAAACCTCTCTTTGAAGAGTTCGGAAAGATCTATGAACTGACGGTGCTGAAGGACAGGTTTACTGGCATGCACAAAGGTGAGGTCCGCTTCTTAACTTTCCCCCTTATTCGCAGGGGCTTGGAGGAGGGGAGAGTCCGGGGAAGGAGGTGGTGCTGGTGGGGGGCAGATCCTGCTAGGTTGGAAGCCCATAAAGAGAGGAGGTGGGGGGTGGTGGAAGGCTGATCTCTTATAGATCCGACTGATCTCCAGGGTGGGGGAAGTTTAAACACAAATGTAGCTAGCAAGAGCCCACCAGGGAAACGAAGGGAGGGACCGCAACTCACCATAAGGGTGTATAGGAAACGATGGACGGAGCTGTCCAGCGGCTCGTGGTGCTGAAACGGGCTGCTGCTATTTGGGTTGCGCGGACTCTACCCAAACACAGAGGCGTTGGGTAGGTGGGTGGACGGGAAGGAAGCGGAGAAAGGGAGGTGATGGTTATTTTGCAGCCCGGTCCCAGACCAGACAACGGCGGACCCTAGAAGAGGGGGGGAATTAATAGGGCGGGGGGGGGGGGAGGAAGAGAGCAAAGGAACGGGTGTTAGGATTTTCTGCTCTTTTGCTAAGAAGTCCTCACCGTGGAATCCCAAAGAAGAAAGAAATCGGCAGTGTTGTGTGTCTCTGTATACTTAGCCAGCTAGATAAAGAGAGGAGAATTACTGAGAGGGGAGAAGAGGTTTTTAGCGATGCATCCGGAGCGAAGCATGTGTGAGCTGTTCAGGCATCCACTTCTGGAGACGGGGGTGTGGGGGTATACCTCATTGGGTCAGCAGCGGAGAGGGGAGCTCAGGAACTTTTTAATGACGGTGATCAGAGTTTCCTTTTTTGAGGGGAGGGATGGAGTAGGGGGGGGGACCGTGCTGTGGAACCCGCCTGCTCCTTTCTTTGGCTGAAACCTTCCTTCTTGTTTTCCCTCACTCGCGGGGGTTTGGGATGGAAGTCCACTAGCGTTTCCCTTCTCCTTTCTTCCACCCGGGTTTCCCCTGCAATGCTTCGGTGTGTAGTTTAAAGACCACAAAAGGGGAGGAAGTGTATGATTGTTTGGGGGGGGGAGTGAGGAGAGGGTTTGCAAAAGGCATGCCAGTGTATCGATCGCGTTGCCTGAAAAGTGGGACTGAAGTGAATAAGTTGGATGCGATTGACCTAAAGGACTGGTTTAGGCATAAGCAAGTAGATAAAGTCTGGCGGCGGAAGAACTGCTTTGCTCTACTCGGGGTTTTCTCTGTTTGCTTTTCTCTTATGGGTTTGCCTTTCCACTTCTCGGTTCACAAGCGGTAATAATAGTAATAGTAATAGTAATAATGTAGAATACATGGGAAACTTCAATAAGGGAGAACCAAAATGTGGAAGAAGTGCATGGCGCTGGGGTGGGGATCTAGCCGCCAGATTTCCCTTCCCACTTCAAATCCCAGAAAAAATGCTTCCCAGCGTGCTAAGCCAGCCGTGTGTGTCCAGCAGTAAATCTTCAAAAAGTTAATGGCACGTTTTGAATCCCCCCTTCATGCCCCCAATCCGCTAGGGGATGGTTATGCAAATAGAAAGTTATTTTTAAAAGAGGAAGAGTTGATGTTGCAAAGGGGTGGGGGAAGGGAAAGGGAGAGAGGATGCTGCACAGGAGAAACTCTGGGGGTGGCAACTGACAACTGCCTTTCTTTCCTTCACTACAGCCACCCCCCCCTTCTCTCCTCTGCAGTCACTACAAACCAGAATCTTATTTTGCCATCCATTCAAGCTTTCTGGAAGGTGGGGTTCTTGGGGCTTAATAAGAGAGGTGTAGATTTGATGGGTAGCTTCATCCCCTTTGGGCGATGTCTGGTGTGTGTGTTTTTTTGGGTGGTGGTTGTTCTCCACTACCATCAATGCACGGAAAGTTTATAAAGCTTTTCTAAGTAAATACAAATTCTACATCAGGAGATTACTTGAAAGGGAAAAAAGAAGGAGAAGGATGTGTGTGTGTTTCAAGGATCTTTTTTATTATTTAACGGTTGGCTCATGGCTCTTTTATTTTCATTTAAGAGAGCACACATGTACACACATATTATAATTATGACAAAGAGTCCTGAACAGACGAAAGTCCAATTGATAATACCTGTCCTATTTTATCTAGGTTTGGGTAGCCAGATGTTAACATTTTAATGACGAAGGAGGTTTCTTGAATCATTTATTTAGCATGATTTTAGTTTTAGGCTATTTTATTGTGTGCTTCGTGTAACCCACCCAGACCTCAAGGGATAGGAAGTGCCAGAGAAACTAGCTAAATGGGCTTTGTTAGAATCCAGAAAACTTGCGCCTCTTTCATTCAGCGAATCTCCATCCCACTCTCCACGTTAAGCGTCTGCCTTCCCTGGCTTGCTTAGTTTTAGGGCAGAGTTTTGCTCAAGGCATGCTTAACTTTCACTCCTCGGCATCTTACTGTATTTCAAGGTGAATCGTAAGGACTGTCCAAGTGTCAAGGTATAAGCCCTCCAGGCCAATTTGCATAAGTACAAGCTTGTTTAGTAACCAGGTTCATTTTTTAATCTCTCAGAGCAGCGAGGGGAATGTACAGCAGCCAACCCAACCCAATCCCTCTCATTATTCATATGGCACGGCAGGAGGATTTACTGTGGTTTCCAAAGGCACCCAGGGCTGAAACTCCTGGCCTGATTTAGCCCATCTGAGAAGAGTCCTCTGTGATGTTACAGATTTGCTCACTAATCCTGATAAAAATGTGCCTTTGGCTACCTAGTGTGTGTTTGGGGGGGGGAGGAATTGCTTGCCATTGCTGGGTAATTAGTGGAAAGTCAAAAAAAGCATGACAGGGCTTGGAGAAATAGGATCATATTTATCTTACCATTTCCCCCTGCCTCCCTCTTTTCATGACTGCATTTAAATCAGAAACTAATACAACCATAAGAATTCATACAATTTCCTTCCTTCGTCTGCTCTGGTTGCTATACCATTCTCTGCTCATTCACATCCTGTAGTGGGAAGAAAATGCTTTCCATAGGTGAGGCAGGGACAAATACCTCTAGCGGTACTTATTTGCAGACCTTCCTAGGCAGGTATGTCTCTCACTGAAATAGCTTATGGAATGATTGAGAGAAGTGGCTTTGTTTATGAAGCCTGCCACGAACCTCTAAACATCGTATTAGACTACTGTCACTTATTCAGGGCAGGTAAGTGTGCTGAAATCCACCGAGTTACTTCAGAGTGCAATGTTGTGGCTGTGTTTGTGTGTGAACGCACACACACCGTTGGGTTTTGTTGTGCCTTGGCTAAAAGGTCTCATATAGATAGTTTGCCGTGCAATCAAACAGATCCTCTTAGAAGGAAGTCCAATTGAGTTCAACAGGGCTTGCTCCTAGATTAGAAGGGACTCTGTCCACTTCCTGGGGAGTAAGTCCCATTGTCAGTAGCATACTAAGAGAGAAAGAAATGGGCATAACTAGTTTAAAGATGCATAGAAAAACTCCCACCAGAGATCTGTCCTTCTCATTCAGGTTCTAGGAAGGTGAAATGAAATTTAAGATCTGGTAGTTCTATGCAAATTCCAGATAAAATATAATCTGTGTGTCAACTGCTGATTCGGCTGAGATCGGTATAGCGCTGTACTCTTTTTCCTTTTGTTTTTTTGAGGGGGCAGGAAAGTACTTGAGGAAGGTAGCCCCTGCAGGGATTTTGTTCACAGTTTATCTAGATCGTTGACAGGCAGACGTCTTGGCAGCTCAAACCATCCCACCCATTTTTGCAACATATACAAACATACAAAGCGAGTTAGCTAATCAGACGCACTGACAACAAATTCATTCACAACTCCCCCACTCAATTCACGCTTAGCAGAGGCATCTGTTTTAGGTCTGGGTTACTCAGAGGCATAAAGGTTAGTGCTCTCAGGACAGACATATTATAATGCGTTATCTTTGGAAATAATTTAAGGCCAATTAAGTGGCATTTAAGCCTAATATTTATAAATGAATGAAATCAAAACAGGACCATCCCAAGTGGTTTTCAATAGTATTTCTTCCTATCCATGCTTGATTCGTAACCAAGGCCCGCAGTGCGTTTTTAACTGGGATATACCATCTTTTTTTGATAGTCCTTAGGAAGTCAGGCTAGATCTGGTAGTGAGATTTAGCAAACACAAACACACATACACAGGGTTTAATGGGCTTTAAAAAGCAGAGTTGTGAGAAGGATCATAAGCATTGAGGACTCCATTACCCTGAAAAATAGGGTGTCCTTTCAAGTCTCATCTGAGCAATGCAGCTCATGGAAAATTGTTACTATCCATCACCAAGATGGTGGGGTGCGTGGCTCCCCCACCCCCACTATAAAAGGCCAAACCTCACATTCAGTAAATATACATAACTAAAAAGAGGTAATAAGGGGGAGAATAGTTTATTTCAACTGTTGTCTGTTTCCCTTCTCAGAAACATAGGTCATTTTCAGAGTCGAAAACACCTGGTCTTATAAGTCCACAAATTACCCAATTCACAATAGTCTCTTTTATTAGAGAGAAGCCAGAGTGGGAGAGACAGATGTGAATTAAAGCTTTGTTCAACCTCAGTGCAATATCAGTTTTCAGGTTAGCTGTGAGATTTAGAAGTGCAATGATTGTTAAATTAAGATGCACTGTACGGAGCGATAAAAAAAGACTTGGGGAAATGAAAATGTACTCAGAAAGGGACACAGCTAAATACAGGTGTTGAATAAATGCCTCCATAATTGAAACATAAGGCTTGCGTGACTGAAAGCAACCTGCTTAGTCTTTAGTTGGGTTGTAATCCAGATCGAGTTTCAAAGAGGGAATACACATACACACACAAAACAGCATCAAAGTGGGAGGGGGGGTAGCATTCTACCTGCAGCCAAAAAGAACCAACTGTTAAACCAACAAACCACAGTGGGTTACTTTTATGACAAAGAAATAATAATCCATTTTCCTTCTCCAGTCGCAATACCCATGAATGTGGAAGTATGTGGGTTTGTTTGTTTTTTAGAATGGCAAATGAAGAGCTTCCTTGCCTCACCCTGCCAAAAGTAAAACCTATTTGTGATAGTATTCCAAATAAATGTTGTATTCTTACTCACCCTTGCATTAATCACTCTAGTAATATTAAAGGTATCCTGGTGCATGCTGTGTGTGTGTGTGTGTGTTTAAAGTTTCTACTTTAATGAATAGTTATCCCGCATTTTCTCCCTCACATAAGACCTATAGGCACCATAGCTGTCAACTTTTCCCTTTTCTTGTGAGGAATCCTATTCGGAATAAGGGAATTTATAAGGGAATAAGGGAATGCTCTAAGGGAGTTTGGAGACGAATTGAAGCATGTTCTCTCAGGTGTTTTATTTGGATACCATAAACATATTTTCTGACACAGAGATGTGGAGAAATTCAAATTATTTTTTGTTATTCCACAATAGCCCACATTCCAATGCCTCTTATTGGCGGAAGAACATGGGCACGTCAGAGGAGACAGGTAGCAGGACAATTGCCTCCCTGTACCTTGAAGAGAACAAAGGAAAAGAAGGCATATTCAGACCAATTGGCTGTGGATGTAACAAGGGATGACAATTCTGATTGTGAAAATAAATACTTTAGAGACATAATCACTGCAGCAATTGGCTGCAGATGTTGGGCCTCTCGTGTCCTCGCACTTGGATATTGAGGAAGGGCCTGTTCCTATATAAATCTCTCCATTTAAGATAATCAGGGAGGCCCTTCTTCAGGAGAGGTATCACCTAGGACTTTAGGATTAGGCCCTGATTTTACAAAACACTTTCTGTAGTGATATATGTAGATGCACAATCCTATTAGACTCCAGGATGAAAGATGGGGGTCTTTCTGTTTTAATCTAACTTGCTCCTGGGCTAATTTTAGTATAACAAGTCTTGGGCTGTTTTAATCACACTTCCTTTCTGTATTATTGATTTTTAATCTATCGTTTCCTCCTTTGAGGAGTTTATAAGGGGGGGAAGTGTAACAAGAATAATGCAGAGAATACGAAGTATAAGAAAGTTTGCAGTGACTTACTCAACATTGCTGAAAGCTGTTGACATGCAGCAAAGTAGTCTCCATGGAAAGGGTGTGGGGGAGATACCATACTTTTGTTGACTGTGGCAAAAAGTTGGTAAGAATTAGTTGGTAGTCCATTGAGAACTGGATAACACTGAGACAAGGGCAGTCCTGACGTCTGTGGAAGAAATAACAGGAACCCTGACCTGTTATTCATTGAAAGGTGCAGTCATGTTTCCCAATGCTGGTTTGGAAGTGGTACTTTGGAAAGCTGTGACGTCTTTTGCTTTTAGAAATTGAATGTGCTCCATGAATACTTATGCTTGCCCCACCAAGCAGAGAGGCTTATGACTCCAAAGCAGTTGAGCTAGAATCCCATATTTATCAGCTGAGAGCCAACAACAGTTTGGTAATCTTGGGGAAGGGGTAAATAATAATAATAATAATAATAATAATAATAATAATAATAATAATAATAGTAGTAGTTATTATTTATACCCCGCCATCTGGCTGGGTTTCCCCAGCCACTCTGGGCGGGTTCCAACAAAATACAATAGCCTATTAAACATTAAAAGCTTCCCTAAACAGGGCTGACTTCAGATGTCTTCTAAAAGTCTGGTAGTTGTTTTTCTCTTTGACATCTGGTGGTAGGGTGTTCCACAGGGCGGGTGCCACTACCGAAAAGGCCCTCTGCCTGGTTCCTTGTAACTTGGCTTCTCTCAGCGAGGGAACCGCCAGAAGGCCTTCAGCGCTGGACCTCAGTGTCCAGTACATTCACTTCCAGTCATTGACTCCAGACAGACAACAGTTTTATCCTGAACTGGAGGTATCTGTGAATTGTACCAGAGTTTAGATTTCAGATTTTACAGTTGCTTCTTGTGGTCATGGTAAATGTTTCACATCTTACTACTTGTTGATTCTGGCTTAAGAGCTCGATTGCACAGATAGAGAAACCACTTTGTTCAGCCTTCATAGTGATGGACCTAGAGGTGCAAAGTGACCCTCAGCCTTGGTTCAGTCTACCAGAGGAAGTTGTGCAGCCACAAAGAGAGGGATCCAGGTTTCCATTATGGCCATTGGTTTCACTCTTGTGGTGTCATAAGCACATCCAGAAATTGCAGCTCACAAACTCAAATTCCACTATATATGTATGACATAATAACTCACATAAACCAAGACCATTCCCAATTCAAGATGGCTTCACTCCATTAAGCATCAGTTGAGCTGCCTGTCTGGATCTATCATTGCTCATAGATGAACGTGCATTGAATTGTGGTTTCCAGATGCCTCTTTACAAACAGATGTTTACTCTAACATCTGTTAGTGCCGCTTATTATAATTATTTTGATCAGGCTCCTGATTCCTTGGAAATCTTCTTTAAGGGGAACCAGAATTGTTTCTTGGATTCCTGTGTGGCCATTATTATTCTGGTTGTCACAGATCTTTAGGCATATTCAGGGCAGTGTTTGACAATAGCAAAGTCAAACTTTAACAGGGCCCAACAATTTATTTGTAGAAACTTCTCCTTTTAGAGATGCTGGTGCTGTGAATCTTCCAGGGCCAAGAACCTGTTTTATGCTTGGAACTCCATTGTCCTGAAATGCTTTTTGTGCCCTTCTAAATGCCTCAAGATATTTCACCTGGACAGGCCAGATGAATCCACCTTGAATTTCACTTGCAACAAAAGTATGTAGTAACTCTGCGGCAACTGGTAAAGCTTACTTTTAGATTTGTGTCGCTGGCTAGACTGAAAGTTAAAAGAGGAAGGTGTTGCTTTGGTCTGGCTCAGCCGGGACCTTTTCCACCCAACTTTCATAGCCATACAAATATACAAAAATAGGATTGGAAGCTGTTCGAAGGGGAGGGGGAGTCTTAGACCCCTCCTCCCAAACGCTGTTCCGCTTGCTTGCTGCCGCAGTGCCTGGCATGAGCTAAAGAAAGGGTGTCATTCTGGACTTCCCATTTGTTTGTGTTTGTCATCTGGTGCCACTGCTGGGATGCAACTTGCGGGCGAATGCGGTTTTTTATTGTGCATTCATTATACACAACTGACATCTTCTCTGGGGTGGGGAGAGAGAGAGAGAGAGAGAGAGAGAGAGAGAGAGAGAGAAGTCTTATTATTGCAGCTTCTTAAAATAAAGACAGATGACAACTCAAAGCCTCTTGAATAAAGTGCCCAACCGTATGTAGCGGCTAAAAATAAATCATAATCAGCTGGCAAAATGAATGGCGAGACATATAGATATAGACATTGTGTTAGGTTTGTCAAGACGGAGCAACCAAAATATATTGATCAAGGTGAGGGAGGAGGCAAAATGATAATGAACTGGACTCCAGCAAGATTTTAATTGACAATGACTCCCGTGAACCAGTTCTGGACAGTGTATATAAACTGACCACAATGCAACTTTATTGCAAGTTGCTCGCCTTTAATTAATTGTCTCCTTCGTTAAGACTGACTACAGATCAAAGGTTTTAAAGATACTTAGCAGGTTCTTAGTAACGAAGCCTTCAGATGCATTAGAAATATCCGACAGCTTGGCCAATGAGGCGTACCAATTTCGATCTACCTCATCGTCGTGCATTTATTCCTTCCTCTCTGCTTGAGCATGGACAACCTTTGCTTAAACTTTAACTATTTCCTAGGGTAGCCACCAGAGCCTTAGGGGAGGGTGGGGTGGTGAGGCTGCCACATTGTAGGTGCCAGTTAAAGGCAATTCTGCAAAAGATTTCCCAGCAAAATTATTGGAAAGGAAATAGCACAGAAAATACATTTCTAAAATAAGGCAAAGGAAGACAAACGTTGGTATTTGGAGCCATAACTTCATGTAACATCAGTATGCCCTTGCCTGTCTGTGTCTATAGCAACTTGTTTCAACTCTAAATCTACAAAAGGTTTATTAGCCAGGCTAATGTTGTTCCGAGTAACTTCATATATATATATATATATATATATACTAGTTAAAATGCATATATGGAACTGCTCTTCGTTAGTGGAGATATGGTGCACCTATGCCTAATTATGCACATTTAGAGATGGTACTTTTCATAGACAGAATCCCAGCAAATACAACTATGCGGCATGTGCAATAGGCAAACTTGCAGTTTAACAGTAGAAACTAGGGAATATATCAAAAACTGATAATTACATAAATATATCAAATTCACCCAGGTAGGAAACTGCAGGAAAATTTGGGTAAAGTTTTCTTCTTCATCTTGGGCTCTTAAAAAGAGGCACTGCAAATCCCTGCAGATTTAACCCACACATTTAACACCCGAAATAATCTGTAGGTTGTGTGGCTTATACTGCAGGAACAATGGGAAAACAAAGTCACCCACAAAATACCTATCCAGACTCTACATATATTTAAATTACAAACTTGTCCCACATACAGACATAGTTTTGAGTGGGGAAAAAACACACACATAAGGGATGAAATATTTGTCTACATGTTACGGTGAATGTTCTAAATGTGGTGTCTGCCCTGTTTAGCACTGAAATTTGGGATATTGGCGTAATGAGCCTGGGATTGTTCATATTCACATATGAATGCTTAAATCCATTAAAGTTTAGACAGTTCTCTCTCATCCTTTCCATGAAATGTTTTTAAGTTTTCAAACTTCAAGCTTAAATCACAAATTAAGCTGGATTTAATACTGTTGAAGTTAGTTTTTGATCCCTGCATGCTCAAGAGCACACAGCCGGCTTCTTAAAACTAAATAGATTTTACTTCTTTTTTTACAATTATTTGTGATTGCTTGGGTACCGGACATCGCATGTTGTCATCTTTTAACATGATGTCACACTCAGAGCAACACTCCTATATTAATGGAACATGATCCAAAATCCGTTCCTTTTTGCAGAACTGGAAGAGAACTCCTTTTCATTCTGATAGTTTGCATGGAAGCTCCAGAAACATGAGAGGAAAACATGACTGTGTGTCCATAATGGGCACCTGTAGAGATATAAAAATATGTAGATATGCAAAATATGCATATTGGCCCATAAAATATTTAAGAACTCCCCCCCCCTCACATGAGCATTAGTAGTATTCCAGGTACAGGTGCGTCCCACTGGTGCTAAGGGATATGCAGCTGTTTTGCTCCTTTTTGAAGCGGATTTTGCAGGCTTCGCTCTGTGCGAAAGTGGCAGGTGACTTGAAGGCTGCTGGAGAGCCTTACATGCCAAGTCGAATGTGATACGTAGCTGTTTGTTCATTATCCTAATTTAATGATACAGTCACACCTAATTAATCCATGTCTGGTTTCCTTGTGTGCTGTGTCTGGGTCCGGGGAAAAGGATAATTTCAAAGCTAGCCTGGCCATTTTTACAGCGCTGTGGGTATCTGGACCTTTGTGTGAGGTTTTTGTCAGCAGCAGGTTTAAAGCCCAAAAGCTTTGCAGTTTTCAGACGATCTGTGGATTGACTGCATATTCTAGCATTCTCTCCCCCCCCCCCCCGAATGTAGACACGCATGAAACATAGAGAAAGAGACATACGTAGAAGACCCAAGTCACATATACACAGAAATGTTTTTCTCCCATCCTTTGCTATGGAGCTCAATAGCAATAAACAACCCGCTCTTCAAATGCATGCACAAATTTATTTGTTGGTCTTATGCAGTGTGGCATTCGAAGCAGTCTTCAGGTAATTGTAAGTGCTATAAAACCGCGCATTCTTTCACTGAGAAGGAGATCGTCAAGCAATCTATCACTTGGGATCTGTGGGAATCTCCCGATTATACTGCTTTTGTGCCGGACTTTAATTGGCTGATCATCTTAGGGGCAGGGGAAGGAGGGGATGATTCTGAAGCTCTGGAAGGATACAGTTGCTAGTTAAAGATTTTTTTTTTGAGGAGGGGGAGGGTATCGCAACACCACCTTACCTGCAACAGCAATAGCCGTAAGGTGATAAATGTACCGGCCGTGTTCCTTTAAGGATCTGCGAGCATTCTAAGGAAGATCCAATCCCAAAGGTGGCCATTTAGCCGTTCATTATTAATAGCATCAATAGTTTGGTTGACCAGCCGCACCAGTCCGTGTATATAAAGGGACTGCTGACGGTAACGTTCAAGGAGGGCAGACGATGCAGAATTTACAAAATTGCCCACATGTAATATTAATTGCATTGATTGCTTCTAATAATATGGTGAAGTAACGATGTTTTGAAGTGCTCCTTGGAAGTGCTGCAGGAGACACAGATACCTTTCTCCTGAGCCAATTGTGTCCGGGCTGGAAACTCCTTGAAAGCTAACCCATGGAAGACTCACAAGCCCTGCTTATTATCCCTTTCCCGTTTGGAAGCAAAAAGATCCTTCATTCATTCTTCCTTCCTTTCTTTCTCAGCAGTTGGGTTTTTAATTTTTTTATTATTATTTTGCCCAGTTTCACCGCAGATGCTGGAGGATGACATCATTTCTGAAGCTCTCCCCACCCTCTAACTTGAGAACAGAAATATAAGACAGCCCAAAGGCCTGATCCAAAATGGATTGGATTTTCAAACAATCCTTGTCCCCTCCCTTGGTTTCGCACTTCCATAAGCATCTGTAGTTTGCAGCGTCCTATCGATCAAGACCATAAGTTTGGAACTGTTATGCAAGCTATTATTTATGGGGGAAAGGAACTACCTACAATATGCATCCTGACTGCCTTATATTCAGATAAATCTCATCATAGCAAGGCTCACTTGCTTTACAGTATACTAACTACTCCCTCTTCAGCAATCCACACCTATCTCAGCACATCATTGCACTCATTCGGTTACCCCATTCAGCTTGAACAGTCTTACTCTGGCTGCTTTGGATGGTTCATGTTTTACCCTAATTCTCCGGGATACCTTGCTCATATCTTGCTTTAGTTTTCTGGTATAGTCAGCTCATATGTATCCTTAGCTGCCCAGGTTAGGTGGCTTGTAACTAACCCTTGTTGACTGGGATGTTCTGCTACTTGTCCTGGACAGACAGTTTGCATGACGCTCTTTGTTAATTTGACCAGGAGAATGAAAGTGCTTGCTTTTGCAGAGAGAGAGAGAGACAGAAAAGAAAGCTATTGTAAAGCTATTTATTTGAACAAGTGCACTAGCTAGGGATCGGATGCTAGGCTGATTTCTTCCTTTGTTATTTAAAGAAATTTATAGCCCACTGAAAGCGGCTGATGGAAAAAAATAAAACATACAATATGTGAATGTTTAAACATAAGTCCATAGTGCAAAGGCCTCCTGAAGTAAAATCATTTTTACTTAGCCTCTGAAATGTGGCAGGGACTGCGCTTGCTTGATTCCTAGCAGGAGAAAACTCCACAGAGTGGGGCTCACTACACAGTTGTGTTTTTGGTCTATGGGAAAACCACTCATACGATCTCACTGATGAACTCGAGCTGTGCTGTGAAACATGAACTAAGTTGAAACATGAACTAAGTTGTACACTAGTACAAGAATATTGAACCTGGCCCAGAGAAGATGGGAAGCCACTGCAGAACTTCCTAACCCCTGTCTTATGTTTTGGCAATAGTCATCTCAGGGAGCACCTGTTGGGGGCAGCTGTGGGAAAGAACTATTTTGGGATGGAGGGAATCACTGGAATTGATTATCTGGAAAGGTGTGACCATGACAGTGCTGGTACTTAAGTAGCTTTGGTATGAGGGGCTCTGGAGATAAGTCTGGGAGGAAGCGGTTGATGCTCAGGCAATGCCGCAGACTGACTTGGAACCCGTTACAATCTTTCCATGTGGTGGCTCTCACTGGCTGCTTGAATGGGTACCTTTGGGACTGGAGCCATAAGAACAATACAAGCATCAGACTAAAGGCCCATCTATTTCAGCATCCTGTTTCCCCAAGGTGGCAAACTAAGGTGGCTCTGGAAAGTCCGCAAGCAGGACATGAATAAAATAGCACTTTATGGAAGCTGTTTCCCAGCAACTGATATTCAGATGCAGAATGTCTCTGACTTTGCAAAGATGGCATTCCCTCGTACGAACCTGCCTGGGCCCTGTGATCTTCAGGGAAAACTCTTCTCTTGGTCTCTCCACCCTCACAGGCATGTTTGGTGGGGTCACGGGAGAGAGCCTTCTCAGTGGCTGCTCCCAGACTTTGGAACTACCTTCCTAGAGAAGTCAAGCCAGCTCCTTCCTTGTTGTCCTTCCATCGGCAGCTGAATACCATTTTGTTCCAGCAGACCTTTAGGAACTGACTGTTTTTAAGGGAAGGAGTAGTGCTATTATGTTTTTACTGCTGTTGTTATTCATCTTTTTCAGTAGATTTGTGCCGTTATATTGTTTTAATTTTAGTAGTGTTAAATTACTTTTTAATGATCTTTTTTTCCAGTGCTTTTAGCATTTCTATTTTATCCGTGTTTTGTATTTTTATTTGTAAGTTGTTTTGAGACCCAGCCTGGGGAAAAGGCAGGATATAACAACAACAACAAGAACAACAACAACAACGACACAGAAATTCATTCACTGTGTATTTTCAAGCAAACCAATGTAATCCACCACTTCTGGATTTATGTTCAGCATGAAATTGATCAGATTATGCACTTACTATTTGAATTTGGTAGTGCAGTTATGGGTCCAAAAATGCGCATGCATTTTTTGTATGGGAGGGGATGCACACAAACTTGTGTGTTTTAGAGGGGAAATGCACCAAAAAGCATACAAAAAAGCCCATGTGATTCAGAGCAAGTGCATAAATCCATGCAAAACTGTATAATATAAATGCAAGGTTTTGACACGTTATTAAAAACTCTGCGAAAATAAATAGATAGAGCTAGGTGACTGAATGCATCTGAAACCAACACATGGCAGTAATAGCCTGATCTTTCCTTCCCTAACCCCCATCAATGTTTGCTGGGCCAACTGAGTAGGGTGGGGTAAGGTGTCACTGTGCTCAGCACAAATGGATATCTGCTCCTGATTAACTCCAGCCATTTAGGCTCAAGCTCTGAAAGCCCCCTTGTGGGACACACTAGAGCGTGATGGAACTAACACTTGCATTGATGGATATATCTTTGTATGACTTTCTATTGTTTTGTTGCCTCCGGCTTTTTTAGAGAGAGGAGGTATAATATGACAGGCTGAATGAGTGTGCTCCATCTTTCCTCCAAAGACCTCAAGGTGGTGCGCAAAGTTCTCCCTCTCACCATTTTATCTTCACACCAACCCTGTGCGCTGAGCTAGGCTTAATGGCTTTGTGAGGACTAGAACCCTAGCTGATGCTCCAGCCACTATTCAACACTGTCCACAAACAGCAAGGAAGACCCTTGACCTGCGGCAACTTTCTAAGCCCTCCTAGTCATTTTTAAATGCATGCACCCTGTGCACTGGCCTCCTCAGGTCATTGACTGCTGGCATGTTGCCTTGAATGGACCAGCACATGTAGTAAGTGCATTTTAGATGTACATGGAAACCTCACAAAGGTAAGGGCATTCCTCCAATGCTACCTATTGTATAAATCAAGAATAAAAGAAGAAGTCATAGTTGCTTTCGGCAGGAATTTGTATATGCATATCATTGGGGAGAGGACAGCAGAAGCAGCTTTTGCATTCTACAAGGAAGCACAGGAAAAGTTAGCACCAAAGTGAAACCAAATAAAACCCAAGTCTTTTGCCCTTTGTTGCTTGGTGATGGCTACTGGGATTTCGCAAACTTCTGGGCCTTGCATTCCTGCTGGAATCGCAAAACCCTGTGGTGGAAAAAGAATGCTGAAATCCCAGTGTCAACCCCAGCTGTGACCTCCATTATATCCGAGGTCTTTAAACATCACAAGGAATCTGTCTCTGTGAGTATTGTTGAAAGTGCAACTGGACTGTGCTGGTTGATGAGCTTTCCAGAACACAAAACCCCATAATTAGTAAGGAAAGGCTGCATTGAGAGGCAATACACTTGGTTTGCATGTAGAAGGTCTCAGGTTCTCTAGGTAGAGCTAGGGGAGAAACCCTGTCTGAAATCTAGACAAGTCAAATGTACCAATAGTCTGACTCATGTACAAGGCTGCTTGCTGTGTTCCATCCCATGCCACGTTCAAGGCGAAAGACACAAAGGGGCAGATCTGAACCCCACAATTTTCGGTTTAAAAGCATTTAACCCTTCCATGCGTCCTCCTGCTGCTCCGCCGGGAGGAATCCTTTTGCGACGGTTTGCATAAGGACCCGGCACATGTCTGTCGAATCGACGGAGAGATGACCATGGGCTTCAGTTAGCTAAGGTTAGCTTTGTCGTCGTGGCAAAACAGCTTCCCGGTTGGCAGGGGTGTATGCCATTGCTCTTGATCCCCGCTTGCGGCAAGTCCCAGACAAAAGGTGTTATGTAAGGATAGAACATTATTAGCTGAGGGAAGGGAGAGGCAGAGAGACCTGGAGGAGGAGGGGGAGAGGGGATTTATTTAAAAGGATCAGGAGAGGGACTTAGTTTCTCAGGGTACCTCCAGATGGCAGCTTTGTATGTTTTCTGCACAGCCCGTATGCGCTGAACTGGATGTGCAGGACAAAGACAGCGGCTTGCTGAAGCAAGTCGAGGGGTGGTGGGTGGGAAGGAGGGGTTAAGTGTGATTCATCTGTTATTGCAGGGCCCTGTTTGATCCATCTGCAGAGAAAACTGGGAAGGAGCAGAAGCATTGCAGAATTAAATTTCAGGCAACTGCGGACCCCGGAGACCACAGTTATGGGTCTATCTCTCCTTTTCTCTTTCCGTTTCCCTCTCAGTCTCTCATTTCTCCACTCTTAGGTTCAGTTCCCCGTGTCACAACGCCAATGCGCTTTTTTAAAAAAAAGATGCACTTATGAAAATGCATCAGTTATTCCCCGCCCCAATATTTACATTTCTGCATGAAGTTTTCACCTAATACACACATTTTTTGCAGAGCCATTTTCCATACCTCAGTGCAATTGTGTACGCTTTCCCTTCTACAGTGGTACCTCGGGTTAAGTACTTAATTTGTTCCGGAGGTCCGTTCTTAACCTGAAACTGTTCTTAACCTGAAGACCACTTTAGCTAATGGGGCCTCCTGCTGCTGCCACGCTGCCGGAACACGATTTCAGTTCTCATCCTGTTTCTGGGTTAGTGGAGTCTGAAACCTGAAGCGTATGTAACCTGAAGCGTATGTAACCGGAGGTACCACTGTACTAACATGTTTGTCTCTATGCATGTTTTGAGCCAGTATATGCATTTTTGTACGCATTGTGAAATTTGAAGAAGTTGCAGGTATTGAACAATGACTGTGTTTTGATGTGCGTAGAGTTTCAGTAAGTGTGATTTAGGTACGTTCACTGCTTAATGAGGACTGAATTAAATTCCTATCCCATTCCTAAGGAACTGGAAGAGGGGGTTTTTTGTTTGTTGTTGTTGGAGGAAAATAAGTCCCCCCACCCCAATGTTCAAATATTTTAAGAATGAGTTTGTTAGAAGCATCAGCTTTGATCAGTTTAACTGCTAGGCTAAATTGTTGGATTAAGCTATGAAGGCAATTTGCAATCAATAGTGCTGTAAGTCATGGGATGGGATGGGTGGGGTAGGAGGAGGGGACTGATTTGGTTTTGGTCATGTTCATGCAATAGGAAATGAAGCAAATATGTGGCAGGTGGCCTGTGCCATTTGCTTACTATTTTCAGTATTTTATACCCCCCCTCCAATTATAGTTCCAAGGTGGCTTACAAAAATATATATATGGAACAATTAAAATGCAAATAAAAGAAGAAGCTAAGAGCCACAAAATCACAAAAGCAGCATAAAAACAGGCAGCAGGAGAAAAATTGCATTGAAGAAACTCTGAGAAATAAAGACTTTTTGCCCAGCGCTGAAAAGCAAGTGAGATAAATACCAGGTTAACTGAGTAAGGATGTGAATCCTGGTCTCCCAAATACTGACACTAACCATTACACAACACTGTCTCTTTTTTTTAATACTAATCTGCAATGGATGGAGAAGAGCATAGTTGTCAACTTTTCCCTTTTCTTGCGAGGAATCCTATTCGGAATAAGGGAATTTCCCTTAAAAAAAGGGAAACGTTGACAGCTATGGAGAAGAGGGATCCTCACAGAAGCAGAAATTGACATGTTGCCCCTCAAAACTGGCATTTGTAAGCATCTTGCATCAAAATCTAAAACCCATTTTAGTATTAATTGGGATAAAACTCATTTGAGCGAAGAACTGTGTTCAAACATTCAGCAATTGGGAAGGCCGGTTGAAAGCTAAGGGTGTTTCCTGACTATTGCTACTTTTGGGGTGTGACTCCATCAGCTACCGGCAGATCCAGGTCGCCCGGTGAAATTTGACTTGCTTCTCCGATAAACCAGACTTTTGTAATTAGGAAAATGACAAGGAAATGCACTGGGAAGTGTGGGATAACACTCGCTTTGCCATATACCTGTAGAGTTTCAAATGTGCTCTACCTTTGAAGGTGACCCAGAAACTACAACTAATCCAGAATGCGGCAGCTAGACTGCTGACTGGGACTGGCCGCCGAGACCACATAACACCAGTCTTGAAAGACCTACATTGGCTCCCAGTACGTTTCCGAGCACAAATCAAAGTGTTGGTGCTGACCTTTAAAGCCCTAAATGGCCTCAGCCCAGTATACCTGAAGGAGTGTCTCCACCCCCATCATTCTGCCCGGACACTGAGGTCCAGTGCTGAGGGCCTTCTGGCATTCCCTCACTGCGAGAAGCTAAGCTACAGGGAACTAGGCAGAGGGCCTTCTTGGTAGTGGCACCTGCCCTGTGGAACGCCCTCCCATCAGTTGTCAAGGAAATAAACAACTATCTGATGTTTAGAAGACATCTGAAGGCAGCCCTGTTCAGGGAAGTTTTTAATGTGTGACATTTTAATGTATTTTTAATCTTTGTTGGAAGCTGCCCAGAGTGGCTGGGGAAACTCAGCCAGATGGGTGGGGTACAAATAAATAATAATAATAATAATAATAATAATTATTATTATTATTATTATTATTATTATTATTATTATTATTATTATATTCAAAGGACCCAAGGACCCATTTAGTCCAACCCCCTGCAATGCCCCTGAATCACAACAATAGAATCCCTGCTGATGGCCCTCCTACCTCTGTTTAAAAATCTCTCAGAAAGGAGAGTCCATCACCTTCCAAGGCAAGTTATTCCGCTGTCATCAGAAAGCCCTTTCCTAATCTTTATTTGGAATCTCCTGTCTTGCAATATTCTCTAACCTCCTCACAAGCAAATCACAAACAAAAAAAGCTTATTAAAATGGCCAATCCCATTGAATCCCCTGCCCAACAAATCCTTGTGAATGCTCCGTGAACGTGCCATCTGGTTCCTTGCCTTGAGTTCCAATCCACGCGTTTGCCCAAGAGGTATGCGTCAGGCCAGTTCATTTTGTGATTTGCAAAGATCGAATCCCTGAACCAAAGTCAGGGGGTACACCTTCCCATTATTTGCACTGCGGCATCACATGCTTCTAAGCTTCCAGAAATGCCTTTAAAATATGCCAAAAAGATGAAGATATATTTGAGGGGAGCACAGCTCAGGGTTAATGAGTAACTCGCTGAACGATCTGTGGGCTGCTGGCTCTCGCTGCAGCCCTGGTGTCGCCTAACAGTTGGAGGCAAGTCTATCATCTTTTATGCCCTGCTTGTCAGGTTCTGGTGGCAGCTGGCTGAGGTTGGAAATGATGTGATGAGCTTTGGCGTGATTCAGATGAGCCGTTTTTGCAATCCTATGGAGGTAGCAGGGAGCCACGGTGCTTGGTGGATGGAGCTTCAAATCTTCTCCTTACCAAATGGAGAGGAGAGCCCAAACCACTGCCAGTACTGGCTTTTTCCAAAAGTGATTACCGTTCATTTTGCACCAAACAGCCCAACCTTTCCATTAAAGCAATAAAAAAGTTTCTCTCCCTGCTCCCCACCTCAGTTTTATTGCATATGTTTATTGCTTCAAAATCCCACCTTCTGCTCCAAGAAGCTGCAGGTGACACACATGGTTCTCCCCCTCCTCATTTAATCCCCTCAACACCCCTGTGAGGTAGGTTAGGCTGAAAGACAGTGATTGGCCCAAGGTCACCCTTTGAGCTTCATGGCTGAGCATGGATTTGAACCCTTATTTCCCAGACCCAATCTGACGCTCTTACGGTTTCTCCCTCTTCCTATTTCTTCAAAAGAGTGTATGGTCTTTCTGGTCTCCCAGCTGTTCTACACTTGTTGTTGTTGTTGTTGTTGAGTCATTTAGTCGTGTCTGACTCTTCCTGACCCCATGGACCAGAGCACACCAGGCACTCCTGTCTCCCACTGCCTCCCGCAGCTTGGTCAAACTCATGTTGGTAGCTTCGAGAACACTGTCCAACCATCTCGTCCTCTGTCATCCCCTTCTCCTTGTGCCCTCCATCTTTCCCAACATCAGGGTCTTTTCCAGGGAGTCTTCTGTTTTCATGAGGTGGCCAAAGTATTGGAGCCTCAGCTTCAGGATCTGTCCTGTCCTCAGGGATGATTTCCTTCAGAATGGATTGGTTTGATCTTCTTGCAGTCCACGGGACTCTCAAGAGTCTCCTCCAGCACCATAATTCAAAAGCATCAATTCTTCGGTGATCAGCCTTCTTTATGGTCCAGCTCTCACTTCCATACATCACTACTGGGAAAACCATAGCTTTAACTATACGGACCTTTGTCGCCAAGATGATGTCTACACTAGCCTTCCCATTTGTGCTCATTGGGGGGGGGGGGAGAGAAGGCCCACTATACAACCCATCCATGTGTCCCATCTTACCAGTGTCATCCTTCCAGCTTTCTGCCATTGCCTGTGATTTCCTGCTACAGATGCATGCTTGAATGACTGAGGGGGTGTTAGTATCTGACTTGAGGCACTTTTCTTCCATGAAAAGCATATGTCTAGCAATGCACCTCTCCCCTAGCAATGCAGATGTCGGGATTGGTAGCAGTCTGCTCCAGGAGTCTCCAGAGATCAGCATCTTTGAGGTCCTGGAGATTGAGATTGAGACCGTAAAGCAATTTGTCAAGTTAAGGGATCTGTATACAAAATAATGCTTTTGAAAGGAGATGGGGTGTGGCTCCCCAGTTGTGGTGATACACCAATTCCATACCCTCCAACGTTTCTCCGAATGGACGTCGTAAGGAAAAGTGGGACATTCCGGGATCAAATCGGAAACCGGTATGGCTTCTCTAAATCAGGGGTGTCCCTGGAAAATAGGGACAATTGGAGGGTCTGCAACTCTCATCAGCTCTAGCCAGCGTGGACAATAGTCAGAGATGGTGGGTGATGTATTGTAACAGTATCTGGAGAGGCCCTGGCTCTCTATTCTTAGTTTTATAACAGCTTTTGGGACATTTGCATCCTCAAAGAATTCTGCACGCCTATCTCTTGATACATACTTTGTCAGCATGCAAACAAAGTTTAGATTTTCAGGAATGCCCTTAGGCTGATTTATAGATGACCAAAGACTTTGTTTCTAGCTGCTGATTTTGGCAAATCATCATCATCAGAGCTGCTTTATCATGTGACAATGTGATTTTATTGCTTCAGTTATATGGTTATTTTTTAGAGCTGCTTGGTTAAGGAATTACCCTAAAAGGTTGAGCAGATATAAATGAACTAATTGTATTATATGTTCATTACATTTATATTGCCCCTTTCTGCCATCATGGGATCCAAGGTTTCAAGCATGTGAATGAAAGGTAGCTTCCCATCAGTTCCTGTCTAGTTTAGGATTGCCCAAACTGAGTGGTTCTCCAGGATTTCAGACAGGTCTGTCTCACTGCTTTCTTGAAACCCACCTTGGGAGGGTTGGGTTGTTCCTGGCCTGGGCAGGAGTTATAAAGTAAATCCAATCCAATCCATCCATCCATGCATCCATCCATCCATCCATCCATCCATCCATCCATCCATCCATCAATCTATAATACTTACTTACTTACTAACTTATTTCTAGAGATGCTGGAGATGGAACCAGGTAGCCTTTGGCATTTGAAGCTACCTTGAATGTGATGATACCCGCCCCCATGGCCATACATAGTTGTCCATATGGTGGCCAGAGTTCTTATGGGGCAATGCCCATAAGCTATGATGTCATCCTGGTGAAAACCTGTTCCCTTGAGTGCCTGCCCTACCTTGCCCCCCCGCCTTCCAACAATACTTTGACCCTCTGTTGTTAACACTGAGTGGCCTGGACCTCATTGACAGGGATTGTGTGTGTGTGTGTGTGTGTGTGTGTGTGTGTGTGTGTGACAGAGAGGGAGCAATGTGCATATCTTGCATTCCCTTGCATTTTACAAGCCCAATCTCAACAAACACACAGGCCTCAAGGATGGAGGATCAAGAGAGCTGTTTAAGTGTGCGCAGAAACTAGCCTCCTGTTTCTGCATTTTGGGCTTTGCCCTCTTTAGTCATGAGCCTCATCCACCACAGGCGAGTGGCCCTCAGAAAATTGCCCAGAAAAGAATGTAACCCTTGGTTGTAAGAAGGTTCTAAGCTGACTTTTGGAATGAGCAGCGGAGTGGACCTGATGGTTTTGTTTCTTTGTCCAGTTGCTATGATTCTATGGGCACTTCTGTTACAAGAATTGTAGGGTATATCCACATTTCATGTGGCAATATAAATGCTATTGGAAACCACAATTGCTTTTGAGTCGCCATGACCACATGATGTATGGCCCTCTCACATTATGGGGTGGATACACACAGACACAAAAATGCTCGCTTTCATAATGTATTAAGCAACTTTCAAAGTTTCACAGCACAATTTTGTATCGGGGAATTGGACTTTCTGAGACTTGATTGCATGAATTGAGCCAATATTGATAACCATGGTTACATTTTACAATTAGTCTCATTCGTTTCATCTAGATGTAGGCAGCAGCATATTTTGGAATACCATTTTAAATATTTTCGTTTCTTTAGAATAAAATTTGTAAGCATTAAAAAAAAATATTTCACTGATAACAGTAACAGACATTTTGCTAAGACATCCTCACCCTTCAAACCTCTTGCATGTAGCCTCACCCATTTCGCTGAACTTATTTCTTTCTTCCCAGCAAGGCAAATGAACGCTGCATTTGCTGCAGCATGATGGTTTGGAATAGGGATATTCATTTCCATCCTTCTGTGAATCATTCCCAGCTTTCTGTCTGAGGACAGCCGAGGAGTTGCTGTTGCTTCGGAAATGGGACCCAGTTGAAAAGCATCTGGGAGCAGAAGAGCAGTTCTATTCAGTGCGGCAGAAATCTCACTCACACACTCAGGGAGGGTCGCTGGAGTGCGCTGTTACTCACAATCAGGTTTTGTAATCGGTTTCAGCAGGGAAAGTTGGAGAGTTTTCTTTTGAATGCCAGCGGAGAATGATCAACATCTGAAATGCGCTCGCATCTGAATCCCGAGAATCAGTGTGAGTCAGTTTCATCAAACCATGCTGTTTGGCTTGGGATGAACTCAACTGTTGCTCCATCCCTGGCCATTCTAACAACACATAAGAATGGATTGCTTCCATTGGTGCCATAAGTGGTCACTTCTTACTCTGCTCCTGATGCTGGTATTTCCTTATTAACAGATGTGCTGCACCCTCTTTTTCCGCATTGAATGCATGCAGAAATTTCGTTGTGCTTTGGAGAAAGGCCGTATCCCAGTGGCAGAATTTCTGCTTTGCTTGCAGACGGTTCCAGATTAAAATCCCTGTCATTGCAAGCTAGGGCTAGGAATGGTCCTTCCTGAAACCCTGGTGAGCTGCTGCCAGTGAAGACAGGACTGTAATAGATGGAACAATGGTCTAACATGGAATAAGGCAGTTTCCTATACTCGTATCCTACCTCTGCTTGAAGACCTTCAGTTGAGAGAGATCCTACCCAACCCCTCTATGTAATCCGTTCCCTTTTCAAAGTGCTCTTACCATCAGAATTTCATCTGAAACCTATCTTTTTTTGCAACTTAAGCTCATGAGGCCCCGTTCTGCCCTCTGGTGCAGTGGTTGTCCCACTCTGGGATGGGGCAAAGAAGGCTGGGTGCAAGGTGAAGATCAGGTGGATAATGGGCAAACTGAGGTGAGGCAAGGTAGGGTTAGCTCAGGCCATGTCCTATAAACACAGAGCTCCAGTGTTGCTTCAGCAAGGGACAAGCTGGCCCCAGGTTATCTGGGACAGATCCCTTCCTGAAACCCTGGACAGCCTCTGCTAATCAGTGTAGACAATATTGAGCCAATGGTCTGATTCAACAGGAGGTGGTTGCATACGTTCTTCTCTTCCATTATAGACTTATTTAAATACAGTGGTACCTCGCAAGACGAATGTCTCGCAAGACGAAAAACTCGCAAGACGAACGAGTTTTTCGTTTTTTGAGTTGCTTCGCAAGATGAAAATGTCTTGCAAGAGCAACTCATAGCATACGGTGTGGTAGCCTTTTTTGAGGTTTTGGGGAAACCGTGCTTCGCAAGACGAAAAATTTGCAAGACGAAAAAACTCGCAGAACGAATTAATTTCGTCTTGCGAGGCACCACAGTATACGTTTCTCCTCTGCCCTAGTTCCCAGTCTCTAAGGGTGGAATATCAGAAGCTGTCTTATGCTGAGTCAGACCTTTGGTGCACCTAACTCAGTATTGCAGCTGGAAGACTTCGTGCATGCAAACCATATGCTCTAGAACTGAGATGTGGCCTCTTCCAACACAAGCAAGCTGTCTTATGCTGAGTCAAAGCACTCGTCTATCTTGCTCAGTATTACTTACTCTAGCTCTCCTGGGTTTCAGAGAAGGGTCTTACCTAGCCCTATGTGAAGATGTTGAGGATTGAACTTGGGACCTATCACTTGCAAAGCAGATGTTCTGCCACTGACCTGCAAAAAAAAATGCTTTCCCAGCATGCTTTTGCCCCCTGTGTGCCTGTGCAATTCATTGCTTTCCATTGCCAGGCCTTGCAAAAGCCCATGGAGAGCGGGTGGTGGTGGGACCCTTGTCTTCCCACCTTTAATATTCCTTTCTGTTCCTCATCTTCTCTGGTTTTATCCCCACCCCACCCCTTCTCGTTTTCCCAGTGCAGTTTAGTTCACAAAGTGATTTTTTTATTGCATCATCAATATCGTCTCCAGCCAATCGCCAGCTTCGGATGCCCTTTGCCTCTCCAACAGCATCCACAAATAATAACAAGAAGTATTTGAACTTTCTGGTGGGTCTCGAGCCAAGTGCTGGAGCCAGCTTGATGGTCTCTAGAAGTCATTTGCCAATAGCTTGTATACCCCAATGGGTGCTGATTGCTCTGATGAGTCGCCTTGTTCCTGGAAGCTAAATCCCGGGGAAATCTAGTCTTAGGAGAATCACAGTGGTTCTTAAAGGGCAACTTCTGAACGATTTCCAGCAAAGCATTACCTAGAAAAGCTGGCATTGTTCCTCGGTGTGACATTCTTCTACTAATGCAAGTGTGCAGGGGGTTTGAAGTCCTGTTCTTTTCAAAAAAAGGGAGCAAACCCAACCTTCTACAGTACATTTTATTTCATTGTGCATACCTCAAGAAAGGCAGGGAGACAGGGAGCTAACCTTTGTCTCTAAGGAAGGGCTAATCACAGTCAGGAATGGGGAATAAATGTTATTTCAGTTCACGTTTAAAGGCAAAACTACCTGATTTGCATTTTCTGAAACAATAGCCATCCCTTGATATGTGCATTTCTCTGAATTTTGCAATGCTGCTCTCCCACCAAAGTCATGTGTACAAAAATGCAAATACTAGGGTAATGTGTGAATAAACATCTGCATATTAGTGAAAATAATACACTCAGAAAGAAACCTGATTTGCAATAAATGTGTATATTAGGCAAAACTTCATCAAGAATATTGGGAGAAATTCACACTAAAATGCAGACCCTCCAAGTGTCCCCATTTTCCAGGGACAGTCTTGGATTGATAGAAGCAGTCTCGGTTTCTGATTTCATCCTGGAATGTCCCACTTTTCCTTAGGACATCCCTATTTTAATTGAAAAAATGTTGGAGAGTAAGGTAGAACGGCCCTATTTTCATTGGAGAAATGTTGGTGGGTATGGAACAGGATGCCTCCAGGGGTCCCCCCCCCCCAAGCTGGAACTCACTGGAACTCAGTTTCATCACCTCTCAGGTGGGCGCTGTTGCCATTCTAAGAAAATGAGGGAGGAGTTCCTGGTGAGTTTCGGCCCTTTGTTTTCCAGAAAAATAGCACTGGACATCCCTATTTTCATCAGAGAAATGTTGTGAGGCATGAAAATGCTGTTAAATTTCCTTGAGGACTTTTTTAATACAGGAGAATTTAATACAGTGGTACCTCGGGTTACATACGCTTCAGGTTACATATGCTTCAGGTTATAGACTCCGCTAACCCAGAAATAGTGCTTCAGGTTAAGAACTTTGCTTTAGGATGAGAACAGAAATCGTGCTCCGGCGGCACGGCAGGAGCAGGAGGCCCCATTAGCTAAAGTGGTCCTTCAGGTTAAGAACTGTTTCAGGTTAAGTACGGACCTCCAGAACGAATTAAGTACTTAACCCGAGGTGCCACTATATATCAAACCGAAATTGACCGAGCCACCTATCCCTACTCACAATGCTCACCTGTGGTATTGACACAAAGGACCTCACCATTTCGTGAGGTTTTACAGAAATACAGTGGTACCTCGGGTTACATACGCTTCAGGTTACAGACTCCACTAACCCAGAAATATTACATCGGGTTAAGAACTTTGCTTCAGGATGAGAACAGAAATCGTGCAGTGGCGGCACTGTGGCAGTAGGAGGCTCCATTAGCTAAAGTGGTGCTTCAGGTTAAGAACAGACCTCCAGAATGAATTAAGTTCTTAACCCGAGGTACCACTGTAATGAACATTTCATGAGATCTAGAAACCTCTTCCCCAACTCCCTTATTATGAAACTGGGACTCTCCTCCACCAAAGAAACAAGATTGATAAGGCTAGGGCTGCAAATCGAGGAGGTTGTATCTGATGCTAGTTCTGCTTAGAGTAAGTAGGTCCATTGAAATGAATGGAAATGTATAACTTGGGGGTGATTAATTTCAATGGGTCTACGCTGAGTAGGACTTGATTGGTGCAGACCCATGGAGCATGACCAAGGGCCAGTAGCTGTGGCTCCTGTAGCTGCTCCATGCAACCTCCTGACCTGATAGCTTTCCCATCCTTATTAACTGGTAGAAATACCTTGGCCTTCTTTTCCATCCCTGTTTTACACTGCGACTCCAGCATGGCGCTTAAATCCCCTTATGTGGCCTGGATACATATTTTATTTTATATATTTATTCCAGAATGTATAAGCCACTCTACATGCAGGGGAAATGCCTGAACTGTGTACAGAAATGAAAGATAAAACGTATCAGGAAAAACAGGAGTGAAAACATAAAACCCTGTAAGGTTTTTCTAAAACAACTCTGGAGTTAGAATGAGCTGATATGGGAGGAAAGGAAACATTTCTAACAAATGGGGGGGGGGCTTGCTTGACTTCCAAGGGGAGAGAGCTGGTGTCAGGGTGTTAAAAACACACGACTGGGTCACAGCATCCTTTAGAGCAGGGGCACCTGACATACGGCGCCATCCTTAATTTACAGAAACCTCCCAGTGAAGGGATCATTGGTGTATGGTGTCCATTAGGGCTGGTAGAGCAGCAGGCAAGGAGAAGATGCTGGAGCCCCTGACGGGCAAAGCAAACCCCTGCTCCCCAAAACAAGAAAGAAGGCAGGTGGATGGGGTCTGCTGAGGACAAACTGAGGTTGGTGGGGCAATGTCCCATTTTCCCCTTCCATGACCCTAGGAGTAGAGAAGAATTTAGCCCACTAAACATTTTAAAGTGAACCAACCTAGTTCTCCACTTCTCCACTGCTTCAGGGATCAGAACACACTTACAGTGGTACCTCGGGTTAAGAACTTAATTTGTTCCGGAGGTCCGTTCTTAACCTGAACCTGTTCTTAACCTGAAGACCACTTTAGATAATGGGGCCTCCCGCTGCTGCTGCCATGCCGCTGGAGCACGATTTCTGTTCTCATCCTGAAGCAAAGTTCTTAACCCAAGGTACTATTTCAGGGTTAGGGGAGTCTGTAACCTGAAGCGTATGTAACCCGAGGTACCACTGTATTATCCTTTGGATTTTGCACTTCTCTGAATTTTGCAATACAGTCCTGGCTCAAAGGACATACCAAAAAAATAATAATAATTGCAGTAAAAATGTGTGTTTGGGGTTACATTTAGAAATGCATACCTTGAAATTGGAATACTTAAATAGTGTTTAAATATGAATTCCTACGCACATATTTTTTATTAAAAAACAACAACAGCTGCAGACAAATGCACAACTGAAAATAGGATGGATCGGAATGCATGTGAAACTGGTGTAGTTTGGAAACAGACTGATGTGTCAACTCCCACTGCGTGAATGTGCAAAAGCACACACACACACACACACACACACACACACACACACACACACTATCAAATAATGCATCACATATCTGGATGCCAGGTCCATCCAAGCACCATTTATTAAGATTTGCAGGAGGCTTGCCTTTCCTTTCCTGTCCGCCCCAACTGCAGAAAAGCTGTGTTGCGTCGGGAGCGCGCCTGGGATGGTGGTATTAGCAGCAGTATTAAAAATGCATTGGATGGTGCAGGGTGGGAGATTAGTTGTGTAGAAAGACCCATGAATGAGGGGTTAATTACATTCAAAGAGGCCATTGGCAGGAGCAGGAAAGGCAATGGGTTTCTTTTCTTCGAAATTTACTAAATAGCTGGAAACACGGTTTAATGAATTTTAATGGGATGATACCAAATTCCATGCATATTGCAGTTCCTGATGGGAGGAAGTCAAGGTATTGTTGAAGGGAATCATATTGCCCTACTTTAGGTTTCACAGTTCAGTCTCTCTCCCTGCGTCCCCCTTCTCCCTTTTAATTCTCACAACAAGCACTTTCTACAGAACGTGTCTGTAGTACAGTGTTATGGCAAAGGTAAAGGTGGGACGTGGGAGGCGCTGTGGCCTAAACCACTGAGCCTCTTGGGCTTGCCGATCGGAAGGTCGGCAGTTCGAATCCACGTAATGGAGTGAGCTCCCGTTGCTCCGTCCCAATTCCTGCCAACCTAGCAGTTTGAAAGCACACCAGTGCAAGTAGATAAGTAAGTATTGCTGTGGCAGGAAGGTAAATGGTGTTTCCGTGCACTCTGGTTTCTGTCACGTTTCTGGTTTCTGTTGCACCAGAAGCAGTTTAGTCATGTTGGCCACATGACCCGGAAAACTGTCTGTGGACAAACACCGGCTTCCTCAGCCTGAAAGTGAGATGAGCGCCACAACCCCATACAGTGGTACCTCGGGTTAAGAACTTAATTCGTTCTGGAGGTCCATTCTTAACCTGAAACTGTTCTTAACCTGAAGCACCACTTTAGCTAATGGGGCCTCCCACTGCTGCTGCACTATTTCTGTTCTCATCCTGAAGCATAGTTCTTAACCCAAGGTACTATTTCTGGGTTAGCGGAGTCTGTAACCTGAAGCATCTGTAACCTGAGGTACCACTGTAGTCAGGTTTGACTGGACTTAACCATCCAGGGGTCCTTTACCTTTACCTTACTTAGTGTTATGTGTTTGGGGTGGGGGAAAGTAGGCTATCTGCAGAGACCCTCTTAACCCCTGGATCCAGCAAGTGTTAAAATATAAGCCAGGCTAGTTTCCTGATGAAGTGATAGCCTAGGTGATGGTCCATGAAGGGAAACAAAGGAAAGGGGCTCTGTGTGAGACAGCAAATGAGTGGCAGCTAGCAGTCCATTAGAAGAAAAAGCTGGATCTGAGCTGCAGTGATGTGGGCCAGAAGCAAGGCAGCAAGCTGGAGAGAGAATCTGAACAATGTTTAATTCCTGATTGAATCCAAGGCTGTGGCTATCGGATAAACAAGACCATTTTGGGGTGTTAATGCTGGGAGCATCCGGTTGTATATATGTGTGTAAATAAGCCATATATCATAAAGACACCACAGTTTCCGCTGTGCCTCATTCAAAAAGGAAACACGAACCCTGGGTAAGTGCTTGAAATCTGCCCCACCACCACCCAGAGAGAGATGGCCTTATTATTCCCCTCCAACCTCCTAAAAATGAATGATAATTGGGGGAAAAGAGGAGAGCAACCAAGGAGGAGCCTTCAATCCAATAGATTATATCACTGTTATGTAACAAGTGGGTTCAACTGGTAGAAAGCAGCATTTTGTGTCTCTTTAAAAAAACACAAAGCCTGCACCAAAGGCATGAGTTCACAACCTGCTTTTGGACACACATTGAAATTTCTTTTGTTTGCAGAAAGAAGGGCTGCTGCTCACTAAATGAACAGCTGCTATGATTGCAGAATTCTCAGGTTCAATCCCCAATTGCATAACCAGGTAAGGCTGGGATAATGTCCCCTGTCTGAAACTCCAGACAGCCTCTGCCAATCAGTGTAGACAATGCTGAGCTAGACAGACCAATTGTCTTACTCAAAGAATCATGGAATCGTAAATTTGGACTAGTCATCTAGTTCAATACCCTGCAATGAAGGAATGTTTTGCCCAACATGGGACTCAGACTCACAACCCTGAGATTACGAGTCTCATGCTGTACCAACCGAGCTATCCTCAATCGAAGGCTGTGTCTTATGCTGCTAAGTTGCACCTCGTACTTCCTTGAAAGAGATTGTGTGGCATGTGTGGCTTCTCCCTCTCATTTTATACTCACAACCACCCTGTGAGGTAGCCCGAGTAGAGATATATGGAATGAGAGTGGGGCACAGTGAAGAGGTAGGAGCACAAAAAAGCTGATTTGGGTCAGTCTGATCTGAGGCTCTAGGTTTGGGGAAAGGACCTCTTCCTAGAGAGGCTTAGAGAAAACACACCGTGACTGTTTAGAGACTAGGAACACACACTTGTGGCTTTTGTCTCTCTTTCAGTACTGCAGCTTGAAATGTCAAACTGCCACACATAAACACAATGGTAGTAAACACATTTGCGATGAAGGCTGCAATCCTCTGTCCACTTCCTTGGAATGAAGTATGAGACTTAATGTCCATGCAACCTTACACAGGATCAAACAGCATTTGTCAAAAGCCATAGGTTTTTGACACAGTAGTATCAGTCTCTCTCTTTCTCATAGTCACAGATGAGCCCAAGAGACTGATCAGTAAGGGAAATCTAAGTTTCCATGCCACCATAGCAATTGGCCATTAGAGGGAGCTGCAGACTGGCTCTCTGCTGTGCCTAGACACCACCAAGAGTTCTGGCCAGAGAGGCATACTGCAGCAGTTGTCAGGTGACATGGGAGAGCCAATAGGGTTCCACTGTGCCTTATAAAGCTTCAGGCACCCAGTCCTTCCCCACATTCTTGCTGTAGGGGGTGAAGAAGGTTCCTGCAGACTGGTTGGTGCCTGCTGGTTTTGCCTCTAAGTTGGCACTGCCATTTCTGGAAGCTAATGCAGCATGGCATGTATTAAACCAGTGAATCATGGGACTACTTCAAAATCTAAATGAGAAATCCAGACTGGAAGAGGTTGTGGGGAATCTGAGAGTGTATTATTTCCTCAGGTTGTGAAAGCAGTGGTATTTCTCCCTCAGCTGTGGGCCTGGAAGGCAAAAGAGTTTTCTCAGCTGTGAGAAGGGAGGCTGGGTACCACCATCACTTCTCTCAGAGACTGAGAGGGTAGAGACTGAATTGGCTAGAGCTGATTTCTGGGTAACTTCCAGTGAGGGCAGTAAACCTGCATGTTTCATCTGCCACACAAATACACATGACAGAACTGGACCTCCTGGTGTCGTTCAGCTCTCATCTCCCATCAGCTCAAGTCAGCATGGTCATTGGTCTAGGATGATGGAAGTTGGGATCCAACAGCATCTGTAGGGCCAAAGTTTCCTCACCCTTGATGGTAACCAAGAGAGATTAAGAAACATGCTATGATCAGCCTATTCCAACCAGTCAATATTCTGTATCAGTTGAAGTTTCTGGATGCTTTTCAAGGGCAGCCCCACCTATGAGTGTGTTACAGTAATCAAGAGAATAATACAGTTCATGGGAGCCACAGGAGGACCCTTGTGCACAATTTCTGCTTGAGATTTCCCCACAGGCATCTGGTTGGGCAGTATGAGAAGAGGCTGTTGGACTAGATGGACGATTGGCCTGACCCAGCAGGTCCTTCTCATGTTCTTACGCTTTGAGTGCAATATTCCAGCATCTCCTACTGCCAATATCAAGCTATATATTATTAGCTAGCCTCTAAGATTGTGCATTGTGCAATTTTCCGCCTTCCCCTCTGATTCTAAAACAAAAGACTCTAGCATGGATAGGTTTTCGCCAAATGCCAAACATTGATACTAGTGCACTAGCTAGAACGCCATCTCTAAGCATGCACACATCCATTCGTCGGCAGAAGTCGTCTCCAATAATGGGTAGCTTTCATTATTTATATTTGTGTTGCTGTTTCCACACCACAGGTTTGTCTGTCTGTTGCATGTCTTAGTCTTCCTCCGTCTGCGGAAAGTGACTGAGCCTTTGAAACCCAAGAACTCCTCAGCTCCCAAAGGGGAATGAGGGAGGGGTTTTGGGGGGGAGGGAGCGTTCACCTTCGTCTCTAATAAATCAGCCAAAAAAACAAACAAAATACAAAAAAGGACCCTGCACCCGTCTTGCCTGCCTTGCGATGCTTTTGCGAGACACCAGAGCAATGCTGCCCCATTGTGGCTTTCTCTGATCAGTTCTCAATCTGGGAAAGCACCTGGATCTGAGAAGATCGTGTGGTTCTTCCATCCTTTTTAAGGAGGCCTCAATGGCAGGTTTTTTGGGGGGGTGTTTTCAGCTCCCAGTTATGCATTCTACCTCAAAGGATTTCACAGCACACCTCAAAGTTAACAAAGAAACTCCTGGCTGCTATTCTTTCCCTAAACACCCCGTCACGAATTGCAGCTTGGTTTCAGGTCTGTATTAACTCATTCGCTTCTTTTTCCCCGACGTCTCACATTAAAATACATGCTGTTGAAAACATATCTGGGTGATGCAAAATGTTCCGTAACGTTTGGCCTAGATAGCAGACCCTGGTCTGGGGTAGCTTTGCACTGACGGGATATTCTTCAGTGGCCCCGAAGCTGGAATCATAATAGGGGTTCATGGTGAATGTACATCTTGAACGAAATACGTCAGGGTCTGGGGCAGGGGAATTGCATGTATATAAATAGCCTTTAGGTTTGAAGGGCTGCAAACATTCTATTTTGCAAAAATGGGATCTTGCGTTCCTCCCAAAGGAATGGCGGCTAGGTTAGAAAGCCTACCTCTCAGGATTGTGGTGAGGATCTCTGTGGTAATATAAAGCACTTTGCTCTTTCCAAAAGTGCAGATACTGCAAATTTGACCTTACTGCATTGGTCAGGTAGGGTGGAGTTAAATTCATTGAACCATACAAGCGACCCCTTGCTTTGGTTTAGCCATCAAAGTGAGTGAAGAAATTCCTCAGTAATGTGACATGTCTGAAGGACAGTGGCATTTTGCATTTGGGCCGAAAGATAGTTAGGGATGGCTGCTTCTTTTAACTACTTCTTCAAAGATTTCAGTATCTCTCTAATAGCAGGAAAGAGCAGTAGAAACTCCTTCCTTGCCAGCAAGTTTTCACCCTCCCCCCCCCTCACCCCACTGCTTGGTTTTGATATTTCAATCTCGTTTCAATTTCTGTCGTTGCTTTTTTCTCATTTCGTCTCAAGAGGCACTACTGTACCTCTTATACTTTATTGTTTTCTTTCTTTTGTCTGCAAATATCACATCTGGCTCCGTGCAATCTATTGTTCTGTAAGTATTGACATGATTATCCCGAGAGATTGCAAAATTAGGATTCTCTCGAAGGGCGAAAATAGAGGATATGTGAAATGCATGGCTGCAATTCATATATCTGCTGTTGCCATTGTCTTTTTTGTTTAAGTGGGTGCAGGAAAGGGAGAGATCAGCATCGTAACCACAGCCACCCAGGGAGGGGAGGGTATGGCTACCTTCATCCAGAGAGGGGGGACATCTCAGCCTAAGATTGGATGGACATGATCTGGGATTTATTTGCTTAATATGTAAGCAATTTGCAAAAATTATATACTGCTTGATTGGGGGAAAACCCCCTCAAAGTTATTTACAAAAAGAATAAAACAATAAACTCATTAGTGAAATCAATTAAAAATTAAAAACAATAAACTAAAAACACATGAGCATTCTGGATATCTGGGTAATCTTATCTAAACAAAAAATGTTTACAACAAGGACCAAAAAGAGTACAGTGAAGGTGCCTGCCTGGTTTCAATAGACAGGGAGTTAAAAAGTCTAGGCACCGCCACACTAAAATATATATATTTCTTACAAGTGCAGAATGGGTATTATGTGGCACTGGAAAATTCTCTTTTCACTGATCTCACAGCGTGAATTGTTCTCAAAGACCCACCTAGCATGTGAATTAATCAATATCTGAATACCTTTTCCCTTACTGTCCCTATGCGACAGAAGAAACTTTGCTGATGATGCTATTAATCATAATAGGCAGTGATTATTGGCATGGCCTTCTTGGTGGTGGTGCCATATCTTCCCACCTAACAAAACTTGCATAGGCTTCTCTCATTCATACCCCTTTTGGAAATGGCATTTTTAGGTGACTCTCCGCAGAAGCTGGCAGAGAGGGCAGTGACTGTACCCCTCTGTTTCTGCGTGGCTTGAGTTGATGTCATTTGGCGAGTAAGTTCTTTTAAGTGACCTGTATTTCTATCATGCGTGTTTTAACTGGTAGCAAACCTCTTCAAGTGGGTTGTATTACTGCTGTTAATGATATTAATATTGCTGCGATTTATATGGAAGTTTGTTGTTGTTTAGTAGTTTAGTCATGTCTGACTCTTCGTGACCCCATGGACCAGGCACTCCTGTCTTCCACTGCTTCCTGCAGTTTGGTCAAACTCATGTTGGTAGCTTCGAGAACACTGTCCAACCCTCTCGTCCTCCATCGTCCCCTTCTCCTTGTGCCCTCCATCTTTCCCAACATCAGGGTCTTTTCCAGGGAGTCTTCTCTTCTCATGAAGTGGCCAACGTATTGGAGCCTCAGCTTCAGGATCTGTCCTTCCAGTGAGCACTCAGGGCTGATTTCCTTCAGAATGGATAGGTTTGATCTTCTTGCAGTCCATGGGACTCTCAAGAGTCTCCTCCAGCACCAGAATTCAAAAGCATCAATTCTTCGGTGATCAGCCTTCTTTATGGTCCAGCTCTCACTTCCATACATCACTACTGGGAAAACCATGGCTTTAACTATACGGACCTTTGTCGGCAAGGTGATGTCTCTGCCTTTTAAGATGCTGTCTAGGCTTGTTATCACTTTTCTCCCAAGAAGCAGGTGTCTTTTAATTCTGTGACTGCTATCACCATCTGCAGTGATCATGGAGCCCAAGTAGTATGGAAGTAGGATGGAAAAATCAGAAGGATTTTAAGCTGTTGCTTTTTTAAAGGAAAACTTTTGCAATGATGTGGAGTAGGTCATTCAGTCCATGTGGAAGCCTCACCTTGTGATCATCACTTCCTCTCTTTGGGGGCCAACATGCCTGGGCAATTTCTTGGGTCACACTGACCCCCTGAGCCCCCCACAGATGCGTATCTTTTAAAAGGAGTGGGGATCTTTGGCCTCAGTCTCAAATGTCCCTCCCCCAGGCCTTTCTACTTGTCCCTCTAGAAGGTGTGGCCTCAGTGAGGGGGTGTGGTCCAGGATGAGCCACAAGAGCCAAATATAAAGGCGTCCCAGACCACACACCCTCCCTGAGGCCACACCCCCTGGAGCACTTCAGTCTGGCTGCAATGTGTTCTTGAACTGTGGCAATGCCTCTTCCAGACCCTCCAATTATCCCTATTTTCCAGGAACGTCCCTGATTTAAAGAAGTCGCGCCAGTTTCTGATTTGATCCTAGAATGTCCCACTTTTCCCAAGGATGTCCCTATTTTCCATTGGTGAAATGTTGGAGGAAACAGTAGGATGTCCCTATTGTCATTGGAGGGTATGGAGTTACCTGACCCATCTGAAGGCAGCCCTGTATAGGGAAGTTTTTTAATGCTCTATTATATTTATATGTATATATATGTGTTGGAAGCTGCCCAGTGTGGGGTATAAATAGTAAAATTATCATTATGGAATGGGACATCCCTATTTTCATTGGAGAAGTGTTGGAAGGTATGCCCTTGCTTTTCTGGAAGAAGTGTGTGGGGTGTGTGTGTGTGTGTGTACACACACAAAGGTAAGAATCATAGAACTGTAGAGCTGGAAGGGAGCCCTAGAGTCCTCTGGTCCAATCCCCTGCAATGCAGTAAACTCAGCTAAAGTATCCATGACAGATGGCCATCCTTAGCTCAACTCACTTTTTCATTGGGCCCCACCCAAAACTGGAAGACTTCACAAGAAGCCCTTGGTTTTATATAGGTTTCCCAACCCTGTTGGTTCCAATAAGCACTTGAGTTAGGAAACCACCAGTCTCATTTTCCACAATACCCCGGGTTTGATGTCCCTTGGCAGAACTGCGGGAGATTAAAATGGCACCCTCTAGCAAGCACATGAGAACCGCCATTTTTAATTTCCCACAATGCCGTTGTCTCATGTTGCTCTGTGCAGTGTGAAGCACATGCACGGCCTCTCTATGCTTGCCTGGTGGTTTGCAGAAGATGAAAACTACACAGCCTTAAATGCTCCGTTGCTGAAGTGCCCTGTGAGTGGGCTTGAAAGTCGAGCGTTCTCCTGGCAGCAAATCGTAGCAGTCTATCAGGCAGGTGCCCATATTTCTTTCATCCTGAGTGTTAATGAATGTTAATGAGAATATATGGGCATTTAAAATTATTGGTACGCGGTGATGTTTGCTTATTGGATTACGGTTTCTCTTCCCCCATAGTGGATTTTCTTCAGTGAAATTTCCTCCGCAGAGTTCACAGAGAATATTTATAGGTAGTCTTCGCTGAGAATTTCTGAGCTGCGGTGGGTAGCTATTTCCCCCTCTCCCCCCTCCCTAAGTGGGGAATAATTTGTTTGATAGAGCACAGTAATAAAATATGAATTCCTTTCTAATTATGGAAGGCAGAACAGAGTGCATGTAATGCAACCATTACTATATATATATATATATATATGTGTGTGTGTGTGTGTGTGTGTGTGTGTGTGTGTGTGTGTACAACATATGGAAGGATAGCACTCTGGTGATTATTGATATTTATATATAGCAGAGTCATGGTGCAAGGTGTTTATAGAACAGTGTGGGCCTTAGAAATGGGCAGTGCCTAATGTTGCTGGTAGATGAAGCGAAGGGGCAGGAGTCTGAAGGAAGGAAAGAGGAAGGGAAGAAGGAAAGGGAGAGAACACAAAGCAGGAATATGCCTGGTTCATAGCTGTCAAGTGTCCCTTATTTGGCGGGACAGTCCCTTATCCCAGTGCCATGTCCCACTGCTGTCCCTTATTGATGAGGCTTTGTTTGGCTGCTGGCTGGGCTTTCTGCCTTTGGCTCGGAGGGGCTCAGAAGTTGAACATACCTGTGCCCGTAAAATCCCTTATTTTGGCTGCTGATCCCTTATTTTCGAGGCTGCTGGTCCCTTATTTTCAAATCTGTAAGTTGACAGCTATGGCCTGGTTGTTTTTCTACTGGGTTTTGCCAATGGGACACCATGACTTTCCGGTGTGAAGTAGCAAGAATGTAAGAGTCCTGCTGGATCAGACCAATGGCCCATCTAGTCCAGCATCCTGCTCTCATAGTGGCCAACCAGATTCACTGGGAAACCCAAAAACAGGTCACCCACTCTCTGCTGTTCATACTGCCCAGCCATAGGCATTTAGAGGCATACTGCCACCATCATCACTGGTAGCCATTGATGGTCTTATCCCCTACTGCAATTCAGCTTGGCAGCCATGGCTACATCTTGTGGCAGTGAATTCCATAGTCACAATGGGCTATGTGAAGGAGTATCATTTCCTCTGCCTTCGATTGCATACTGTTCAGCTTCATCAAGCTGAATATTGAAACTATGGAACTTCCTCCCACAGCAGACAGTGATGGCCACCAACCTAAAAAGGTAAAGGGACCCCTGACCATTAGGTCCAGTCTTGGCTGACTCTGGGGTTGCGGCGCTCATCTCGCTTTATTGGCCGAGGGAGTCGGTGTACAGCTTCCGGGTCATGTGGTCACCATGAGTAAGCCGCTTCTGGTGAACCAGAGCAGCACATGGAAACGCCGTTTACCTTCCCACTGGAGAGGTACCTATTTATCTACTTGCACTTTGATGTGCTTTCAAACTGCTAGCTTGGCAGGAGCAGGGACCGAGCAACGGGAGCTCACCCCGTCGTGGGGATTCAAACCGCTGATCTTCTGATCGGCAAGTCCTAGGCTCTGTGGTTTAACCCACAGTGCCACCCGCGTCCCTCATACCGTTAGATCTCATACCGTTCAGCTTCATCAAGCTGAATAGTGAAACTATGGAACTTGCTCCCACAGCAGACAGTGATGGCCACCAACCTAGGTGGATTTAAAAGAGATTTAGGCATAATCATTGGGGGAGAGAGAGCTATAAACCCCTGGCCTACCTGGTGGCAAGTCAGTATGTCAAGTCCAAGCTTCAGAGACCAGGGTCAATTCACACAAGCAAAGTCCAGAATCCAAAGGTCAGGAAATGCAATCCAGGGTCAATCCAAGTAGGTCAAGTCTGAAGTCCAGGTGCATCTACGCTTGATGAGAGATGTGACCCTCACCTGTTCCAAGCCTAATTCAACTGAGGAATCACACACCTCCTCCAAGAGCTAGGGAGCTAGGGAGCTGGTGTCCTGATCCCCTGGCCTACCTGGCAGACAGTGTTCCAAGTCTAGAAGCCAATCCACACAATGAAGTTCCAAATCCAAAAGCCAATCTGTACGACAAAGTTCCAAGTCCAGAAGCCAATCCACACAAGCCAAGCCCAAAGAACAGGAAACACAGCCCGGGTTCAGTCCAAATAAGCCAAGATAGGAGTTCAGCAGTCAGGATACAGTCCAGAGTTAATCTCGAAGCAGAAACCTATCCAGGTTCAAGGAGAATCCCAGGCAAGTTCCCTCAACTTGGCAAGTTGAGCAGACACAGCACCGAAGCTCTGTTGTCTTCTTACACTGTGTCTGCTGATTGCAGCATCTGGACTTGATGAGGCCTTGTGATCCTCACCTGCTCTCAGCTTGCCCCACCTGAGGAATCACAAGCCTCCTTCTGCACCTGGCCAGCTAGTGGATTAGGCTGCAGGTCCTGGCCTGCCTGCTTCCTGGAGTGTCCTGCCTGCCGTGTTCATGGGACAGGGGCTTCTCTGGCTCTGGTGAGGGGTCCCACTGCTCGGCTTCCTATACATTAGCCCCTGTCCCCTCATCATCCTCCATCACCCTGTGAGTATTGTCTACACCAACCTCTCCCTCCCCATCCCCAGCTTTTTCTTTTTCTTTTTGTAAATCTCCAAAAGGATAAAATAAAATAAGGCTTAAGGGGTTTTCTTAGGAGGGGTGTGTGTGCTGGGTCCCATTGGTGGTGGCGGCAGCACTTGCCCTTCTTGTGATAGGGAATATTCTTGGTGGGGGGCACAAAAATGGGGAGTCTACGAGCATCGGCGGGGGGAGTGAGAAATGTCCCTATTTTCATCTGAGGAATGTTGGAGGGTATGGAATACCTTCATAAATAGATCATATCCCTTTTCCTGATGACAAAGTCATGCTTTCCCCACCCTGCTACACCCCCATCCTTTCCAAGAAGAGGAGAAGTGGCTAAGTCTCTGGTGGAACATGCTGTGACCAATGAGGAAAGAGACAGAGATTAGGATATTTAAGCCAGCTCTGCCTCCGCACATGTCCCTCACCTGCCCTTCCACTCTTCCAAAGTGTGGGGCTATAGCTTATCACTCTATTGAGGGCAGAGCAGGAATTTTTTTGGGAAGCACTGATTAGGACTTGGGGTTCTCCTCCCCGTTCCCCAATTTCACACTATGTGATGTTGTTTGCGATTGGAGTGGCATTTGATTAATTTGGCTCATTTGTTGCTTAGTCCAGGCAGGTGAGAGGACTTAAGAAATGGTTGATTGAATTTCTGACGTGTTATTGGATTTGGGCCTGGCGGACAAATTTGGGCCTGCCTGGACAAATTTAATTTGCTTCAATTTTGGTTAATTTGGTTTGTTGCAGATCCTCCTGTTCGTTATATTTAATAAATATAGCCTGCATCCTAAATAGTTGCTTGTCTCCACTCTACTTTTGGCAAAGTCCCCTTGCAAAACTGGTCATCATTCTGCGCATGCAACGGCTTAGTTGGATCCCACCCAGTGGACCTAAACAGAGGAGCATGTTTGATGCAGAGAGAATTAAAGTAGCTTGGTGTGGGGAAGCAACAAGGTTGGGGACTGCGATGGTCTTCACCAATGATATCACATAAGGGATTGCAATCCTCAGAGACAGTGTATGTGGTGTAGTGATTAGAGTGCCAGACTAAGACCTGGGTTCAAATCCTGGCTTGGGTGTAGAATCATAGAATCATAGAGTTGGAAGAGACCACAAGGGCCATTGAGTCCAACCCCCTGCCAAGCAGGAAACACCATCAGAG
Organism: Podarcis siculus; assembly: GCA_034642415.1. Lineage (NCBI taxonomy): Eukaryota > Metazoa > Chordata > Lepidosauria > Squamata > Lacertidae > Podarcis > Podarcis siculus. The sequence continues at coordinate 4,463,687 of JAXCMG010000039.1, read as the reverse complement.
CACTCCTGACACATGGTTGTCAAGCCTCTGCTTAAAGACCTCCAAAGAAGGAGACTCCACCACACTCCTTGGCAGCAAATTCCACTGTCGAACAGCTCTTACTGTCAGGAAGTTCTTCCTAATGTTTAGGTGGAATCTTCTTTCTTGTAGTTTGTATCCACTGCTCCGTGTCTGCTTCTCTGAAGCAGCAGAAAACAACCTTTCTCCCTCCTCTATGTGACATCCTTTTATATATTTGAACATGGCTATCATATCACCCCTTAACCTCCTCTTCTCCAGGCTAAACATGCCCAGCTCCCTTAGCCGTGCCTCATAAGGCCTCGTTTCCAGGCCTTTGACCATTTTGGTTGCCCTCCTCTGGACACGTTCCAGTTTGTCAGTGTCCTTCTTGAACTGTGTTGCCCAGAACTGGACACAGTACTCCAGGTGAGGTCTGACCAGAGCAGAATACAGTGGCACTATTACTTCCCTTGATCTAGATGCTATACTCCTATTGATGCAGCCCAGAATTGCATTGGCTTTTTTAGCTGCCGCGTCACACTGTTGGCTCATGTCAAGTTTGTGGTCTACCAAGACTCCTAGATCCTTTTCACATGTACTGCTCTCAAGCCAGGTGTCGCCCATCCTGTATTTGTGCCTCTTATTTTTTTTGCCCAAGTGCAATACTTTACATTTCTCCCTGTTAAAGTTCATCTTGTTTGTTTTGGCCCAGTTCTCTAATCTGTCAAGGTCGTTTTGAAGTGTGATCCTGTCCTCTGGGGTGTTAAGCTTACTGGGTGACTTTGGGCCAGTCACTACCTCTAAGCTGAACCTACCTCACAGGGTTGTTGTAGGGGTTGAATTAGGAGGGCGAGAGCCATGCATGTCACTTTGAGCTCTTTGGAGAAGACAGGATATAAATGCTAAAAAATAAAGGCTTCCTTCTTTCAGCACGCTGCCAGTTATACTGAGGCATATTCCATATTTGGTGTTCATCCTGAAGTACTATTGTGCAACGGGTTAAAAGACTTCCCTCTTCTATGTCAACAAATATCCGCAATCCAGTTGTAAAAACTTCCAAGGGAGCCAATGAAATGGAACAGGGAGTTGAGTTGCTATAAATGGATGTTACAAATGGGGAAGAGAGGTTGGAATCATGGGATATGCCTCTGAGCGAGATAGCAACAAGCTAAGAGCAATCCTTTGCAGAGAGGGAGAGAGGGAATGTGTACGTACATGCGCGCGTGCACACACACACACACACTTAGACTACATGTAATGTACGAGATTTATAAGTAGCTAAGCTCCCTAGAGGAATCCAAGCATATTTGCTATATATAGGCTTGTTCCCTGATCACCAAATGCCTCCCTGGCTGTAGCGTTATCAGACTGTAGGGAGTTTTAAACCAGCCCACTCCAAGCTATTTTCCTTTGTTCATCTGTGTTGCCGAGTGTTAAGCATCAGAGGGAGATGAATTAAAGGACTGGAGCTGGTGGGAAGGGAAATACGGTATGAAATTAGTCCTGGTGCAATCCACATCCTGTTGTATTCAGCATCAGACTCCAGTGGATTTTATCGCACATTGTTTAAAAACAAGAATGTGAGGGAGAGAATATGTGCTGAATGCAATGTTCAGCAGATCTCACGTCCCCATACCAGAAGACCACGGGTTTTTTTGCACTGTGTTCCTCCTCTTTGGAATTTCCTTGACATGGAGGATCTGCCTGGAGGTCCACAGAAGTCCACCACAGAGGTCAGCCTTTCCTACACTCTGCCTGTGGCTCTTTTAATTCTGCGTAGAGACAAAACATTGTACAGTGGTACCTCGGGTTAAGTACTTAATTCGTTCCGAAGGTCCGTTCTTAACCTGAAACTGCTCTTAACCTGAAGCACCACTTTAGCTAATGGGGCCTCCTGCTGCTGCCGTGCAGCCAGAGCACGATTTCTGTTCTCATCCTGAAGCAAAGTTCTTAACCCAAGGTACTTTTTCTGGGTTAGCACAGTCTGTAAGCTGAAGCGTATGTAACCTGAAGCGTATGTAACCCAAGGTACCACTGTATTTGAAATCCAGCAGGCATTCATGAAGACAAAGTTTTGGGAAGGATTTTTTATATATATTCAATTTCTCCTCTGTCCCTTCTCCCAAAGGATCTCAGGGTGGCAAATATGAAACTTTCAAAACTAAAAGCACAACATATTTAAAATATTTAAGGATGTAAGAATATTGCCACCCTCAGACTGAGAGCAACCACATACCTGCACAGTTTCAAGGTTGCCATGGCTAGTATCTATTAGCCATCAAACACCACAGGAATACTTTTACATTTCTCCTCAAAGTAAATAATGTGGGAGTCTGGTGCTTCTTACCAGAGAGGGCATTCCACCAATGGGGGAATCTCCACTAAGAAGGCTCTGTCATGAGTCACTTCCAACTGGGCAGCATCCAGAGGTGTCACCACCAGCAGGGACTCCTTGGCTGATCATAGGAGATGGTGGAAATGCCTCCCTCATTCTCCTGTTTCACTGCTGCTGGCTTGAATGATGATCATCATCTGTCCATTTGCATGGCACTTTCCAAGGGCGCTGTTATATTTAACTGAATGTGTATGGTGCCCGGAAGATCTCTGTGTTAAAGCCCCTTCAGGCTGTGAGCAGCTGGATGACCTTTGTGTGCAGACTCGGTCCTCCAGTTTGCCAGTGTGGTGTAGTGGTTAAGAACAGTAGACTTGTAATCTGGGGAACTGGGTTCGCGTCTCCGCTCCTCCACATGCAGCTGCTGGGTGACCTTGGGCTAGTCACACTTCTCTGAAGTCTCTCAGCCCCACTCACCTCACAGAGCGTTTGTTGTGGGAGAGGAAGGGAAAGGAGAATGTTAGCCGCTTTGAGACTCCTTCGGGTAGTGATAAAGAGGGATATCAAATTCAAACTCTTCTTCTCCAGGCGTTTTGGGACTACAACTTCCATCACCCCTGGCTAACAGGTCCAGTGGTCAGGGATGATGGGAGTTGTAGTCCCAAAACATCTGGAGGGCTGAGTTCACCTATGCCTGCCCTAGGTGGATCAAGTGGTCCCCAAAACCTACTCACAGCAGCCTCTGCATATTGCAGACTGCACTTGGTAATGACAGGCCTGTCTTTCAGGGATGCACATCCCCCTCACCACCAGTACTGATCTTCTCAGTGAGGGATCCCTGATAAGCTTCCAAGGAACCCCAGGAATCTTCAGATCACAGCTTGAAAACCCCTGCACTAGCTTATTGTTATAATACTTGCAATTAATTTGCACAGTGCTAGGTGAGGCTTTCCTGCCCCATCCCATATGCTGTGCACCATCTTCCTCCTCTTCTGTTGTTTCCTTCCTTTCTTTGTCATTATTTGGGTCCAATGTCTCTTTTGCTTAGAAATCTCGCTGTTGAAGGTCCGCGGGCTAATAGGCACTCAACGGAACAAGAAAGCGATATCTAAAATGAACTGGGTGCTGAAAGGATGGCAGTGCAGCACCGGATAACAATGGCTCTTTTTTCCCAACGTGGACCTTTATTTTGAAATAAAATTAAAAAGCCTAGGAAATGAAAGGGGGAAGAATACAGGCAACACTGCCACAAGATTACTCAATAGCAGGGGGAAAGGAGACGTGCTGTCTATAATCCTCATCTCCATTCCCTGGTGTATCATTCCTAGCTCAGTGGTTTAGAGCATTTTCTTTCCATGGAACAAATCCCAGGTTCAGTCCCCAATGGTAGGGCTGGGGATATCACTTGTCTGAAAGCCTGGATAGCTACTGCCAGTCAGAGTAGACAGTAGTGAGTCAGATGGACCAATTGGTCTGACTCTGTAGAAGACAGCGTATGTTTTCCTTTGTTCCATTTTTCCCCCTTTTAAATTAGAATCCACATCTTGAACCGATACATAATCTGAAACTTCTCCAAATTTTGATAGCTGACTCAAGACGTGTACAAAATAGCATATTAGGGGAAACTGTACATAAAATGCATACTGTACATAAGTGGGGGGAAAGCATTACAATGTATTGTAATAGGAATATTTGCTTGCAGAATTGCGGATATTAGTCAAAACTGCATACAAATATCTGTATTATTCCAAGAAATTTGCACTAAAATGCTACCACATGTTCATTGAGTCCCCCACTCCACCACCCCAAATGCAAATTACTTATGAAATATGAATAACTGAATTCAAGAGTGGAAAAGTGAGAGGCCGAAATGGACAGATTAGTCATTCTCTAGGTAAGTTTGTGGAACAATTACTCCATGACCCTGTGCATGAAACTCTTAATCTCAAGGTTGTGAGTTTGAGCCCCTGCATTGTGGGGGTTGAATTAGATGCCCCTTGTGGTCGTCGTCCCCAAACTCTACAATTATATAATTCTCTATCTGTTAAGAAGTAAATCCTTCTGAGGTCAGTGAGACAAAAGGTAAAGGGACCCCTGACCATTAGGTCCAGTCATGTCCGACTCTGGGGTTGCAGCGCTCATCTCGCTTTATTGACCGAGGGAACCGGCGTGCAGCTTCCGGCTCATGTGGCCAGCATGACTAAGCCGCTTCTGGCGAACCAGAGCAGCGCACAGAAATGCCGTTTACCTTCCCGCCAGAGCTGTACCTATTTATCTACTTGCACTTTGATGTGCTTTTGAACTGCTAGGTTGGCAGGAGCAGGGACTGAGCAACGGGAGCTCACCCCGTCGTGGGGATTCGAACCGCCGACCTTCTGATCGGCAAGTCCTAGGCTCTGTGGTTTAACCCACAGCACCACCTGTGTCCCATCAGTGAGACATGCTCCCATATAAATGTGTGTAGGATTGCAGCCTTAAAGGAGAACATCTTGGAGAGATACACACACAGTTTTTTGAGAGAGCTTGGATGTGTATGTTACCCTATGTAATCAGGAAGGAAGGAAGGAAGGAAGGAAGGAAGGAAGGAAGGAAGGAAGGAA
>JAXCMG010000039.1:4417728-4458745 GCA_034642415.1 Podarcis siculus | reverse complement strand
GAAGGAAGGAAGGAAGGAAGGAAGGAAGGAAGGAAGGAAGGAAGGAACCAAATTCCTATCTGTATTTGACTGGCATTTGATCAGCCATGATTCTGGTGTCTTAAGTTGCTATCCTAAGCCTGGGGCGGGAAGAATCAAATGCAGTTGAACCACCCACAAAGTTCCCTGCTGGGCTTTCATCAGCAGGGTGGATAAGTATCTTTCGCCCTTTACTCCTTTTCAATACCTCTATGGCAGTGAAATAAATGGGATTAAACTATACCAGCTCCCTGGCTGATATGGCTTAATCAGTTGTCTGGGGGTTTGTTTCAAGGTCTGTAGAAGCTTTGTATCCTTCTGAGCCAAGCCTTCTCCTGGCCCTCCTTTGGTCTACATGCACACATACACACCCTTTTCAGCCATACTGATCCTGGAGCTCCACCATAGGTAGGACAAGACATCTGAAAGTCTCCCTTTCCAAGAGCACTGTATCTCTTTGCACTCTCAGAGATGGTAATCCAATATTTTTACATGGTCCATAAAATGCCCTCCTGGGGGGGGGCATAGGGTTGCAGGGTCAGGCTGTTTGTGCTTTTAAAACTGTAACAGGAATGGTAAAATGCAAATATAAGGCAAAGGTTGGATGGATCTTGATCTCTAGGGTGACACAGACTAGATAAATGAAGACCCAGGATGCAGGGAGTCTGGAAAAAAAAATAAAAAAAGGGTTTTTTTTTTTTTTTTTTTCTTTTACCAATTACTTGTTTTCAACTTTTGAAACAGAAACTGGATATTTTACAGAACACAGAGGGAAAGAAACTGATATGAACTATTTTCCCTTTTGGAATGACTGTAGTGCTTTGTAACATAAGGATTAGGTTGCTTCAGTCAGGAAGTATGATCTCTACACAAGACAATCTAGCAGCATTATAGAACTGCTCCTGGGTTTCCAGTAGGCATGGATGCAACACTCACACCCAAGCTATGTTTCTGCACTTAGAGGGTCCTGCTGCCTTCGTGGGAAGAGCATATTTTACCCTCCTTTTCTTGTGAGCTGCTGTTTGGCTACTTCTGCTAAAGTGGCCAAAGGTCCTTGCTAAAGGTCAATCTTCTCCTCTGTTGGAGAGGTCAAATAACAACAGAAGGCTGTGAACATAAGGAGACATTGATTTGAAACATACTATCAGCCCTGTGGCTTTCTTTCTTTCTGTCTTTCTTTTTTAAAAAGAAGTTGATCTAACTCAGTTGCTGTGTTCCCCTGGGGTGGGAGGGAACTCCAGAAGGATGGATTCCAGAGGCAAAAGTACGTGAAGCAATGTATGGGACAGTTATTTACTGTAGGCTACCATGCAGGTCAAGGGACGCGGGTGGCGCTGTGAGTTAAACCACAGAGCCTAGGACTTGCCGATCAGAAGGTTGGTGGTTTGAATCCCTGCGACGGGGTGAGCTCCCGTTGCTCAGTCCCTGCTCCTGCCAACCTAGCAGTTCGAAAGCACATCAAAGTGCAAGTAGATAAATAGGTACCACTCCAGCGGGAAGGTGAACAGTGTTTCCATGCGCTGCTCTGGTTTGCCAGAAGCATTTTAGTCATGCTGGCCACATGACCTGGAAACTGCACACAGGCTCCCTTGGCCAATAAAGCGAGATGAGCGCCCCAACCCCAGAGTCGGTCACGACTGGACCTAATGGTCAGGGGTCCCTTTACCTTTACCATAACCATGCAGGTGAGAAGTTTCCATCCTCCATCCTTCCAGGAAACCATAGACATTATCACAGTCCAGTGATGCATTTCCAGCCAGGCAAGAGCACTCAAGGAGGATATGGAGCCTAGTGTGGCCTTGGTGTGGCCTGGGGATGGGTCCATGACCTGCAGAGAGCCTGGAGGACCAAATAAAAGAGGCTGCTGGCCTGCAGACCTGAGGTTCCTGGATGCAGTACATCTCCTGGCTTTCCCAGGTCTGACTTCAGCACTGGTCCCATTGTGGTGGCAGCTTCTTGGGCCATATCAGTCCTTGTCTTCCTAGCAACGTAGCTTGAAATCTTTGAGTAAATTCCTTTGAGTAAATTCCTGTTCAGAGTCCAGCTCCCTGACAGCACAAACACAACCTCGGAAGCACAGTGTGCCGTACAATTTGGGGAAGTCATAATCACAGTGTGAATTTAATGTAATAATTTAAATGTCGTAATTATGAGGGGAAAATATGTGCTCGTTTATTCTTCTGCAACTCAAGGGGGGGACTCATTATTAGTATATCTTAGGGTGGAATTTATCTTCTTAGAGTTCTAATTATGGAACTTCTTAGTTTAGTAAATGCCGTTTGGACGACCAACTGCTTGGCAGAATGTTAATTTGGTCCCCATGATGCATAATAAAAAAATGTAAGGGTTGCCAAAGAAGGAGATGCCATTTTCAAACAATGTATTTTGGAATAATTTGCTTGGTGATAGAGGGCACAGTCGCCATTTCACCTCCTGGATGCAGCCCTAAAATGTAGTTCTGTTGCAATTCAGTATTGGGAAGACTACTTTGTAAATCAGGGGTTGGGAACCTCAAACCCAGGGGCCCAATCTGGTCCTCAGGGCTGTCTTCAGGCCACTCCCCCTCCCACAGACCCCACTTTCCCTGAGTGCTTCTGCCCACCCAGAATGAATGAGGAGACTGAGAGGAACATGATAGGCATCCTCAAATATCTTGAGGGCTGTCACGTGGACAAGGGAACAAGCTTGTTTTCTCCTGCTCTGGAGGGTAGGACTCAAACCAATGGCTTGAAGTGACAAAAAAGGAGATTCTGACTCATCATCGGGGGAAACTTTCTGACAGTAAGAGCAGTTCAACAATGGAACAGACTCCCTTGGAAGGTGTTGGGCTCTTCTTCCTCAGAGGTTCTTGAGCAGAGGTTGGATGGCCATCTGCCATGGATGCTTTAGTTCCTGTATTGCAGGGGGTTGGCCACTGTGAGAACATGATGCTGGACTAGATGGGCCATTGGCCTGATCCAGCAGAAATCTTATTTTCTTGTCAATAGACCTCTCCTGTATTCAATTGTGCCATTGGGGCCAGACTGACTATTGGGCAGAAGTCTATGGCTCCATTGAGCAAAATGAGCAGGCGAGCTCCCAAACACAGTAGAGCTAGCTTACTGCATGCATTGTGACATTAGCAAAGTAATGCACTAAGTGTAACCAACATGGGGACCTCCAGAAATATCTGGTCTACAATGTCCATCCTCCCTGCCTGTTGACCTTGCTGCCTGGGGCCAACGGAAGCTGGAGTCCCACAACGTCTGGAGGGCATCGTGCTACCTCCCCCTGAAATGTGCATTGCATGGCAAGTTCCCGCCTCCCACTAGTAGGAATAAAGACACATGACACCGTTATTTTAGGTTAATGGGCAAAAATTGGCCACAACTTTATTGGTTACAGGTGATGAGCGGTATTGGATTAGGCATTGGTCCTATCTGACTATCCAGCTTCAGCCTGTTTGCTTGAAGACCGGGAAGGGTTAACACCTGCAGGGGAGACCTGTTGATGCACATCAACTAGGAACTCCCCCGGGGTCACCGCTCGGGGGCGTGCTTTAGGCCCTGACCTCCATAGGCTTTGGACGAGGCCACAGCAGCGAGCGGCCAAAACGGAGATCCCTGGCCGCGCTTGCCTTAAATGAAGCAAGCCACACCCCCTGAGCCAGCCGATTGGCTGGCCAGGGGATGACGTGGCCCGAGGATTCCCTAGATCGCACGAGGGCTGGGAGCCAGCCTCCACCTGTGTGTTGGGGGCGTGAAGCCCGCAACACCACCTCCTCTCATGTTCGGAAGTGGCTTTGCCATCTGAAGAGCCCATCCCAGAGACTAGCATTACCAAGAGACTGCACCAAGTTTGTCAGCAGCTCACTTGGTGGAGCATGAGACGCTTAATCTCATGGTTGTGGGTTTGAACCCCACGTCGGGCAAAATATTCCTCCATTGCAGGTGTTAGGCCCTCGTGTTCCCTTCCAACTCTACAATTCTAGGGTTAACTTTAGATTTGCTTTGTGGTTTTTCCTAGGACCATTGTGGGAAGCAACAGGGCAAAGTGACTCTCTCTGTGTCTTCTACTATTTAAACTGAGCTTTCTCTTTTCACCCTCCCCTCCTGCCTCCCACTTTCCCAGCCCCATGAGGTAGAGACAGGATACATCAGCGTCCTTTAAAATCATCTTGCTTGTTCCATGTGCCGGAATAGAGTTGTCTGAATATTAATTATGGTTTCAGCGAAGTTCATAGGTTGAACCGGGGGGACTGAGAATCCTGCCTTCACTCTCAGCCACCTGCTTAGATTGTCAGTGTTTATCTGCTTGAGTGAACTTAAATCAGTTTCTCTAAGTGAAAGGCTGGTTGCTCCAAGCAGATGTTAGTGCTCAGAACCGATGTACAGCCTGCCATTAGCATATGTAGCCTAATCCTAATAAATAGAGGGGACTGTACCACTTTCAAGGTGATTCTTCCGATCAAGGACCCAGCATCCCTCCCCCCAATTTGGGCTGCTCCTCTCCCCCTCCCTCCCCAATTTGTGGATATCTCTAGTTTTGGACACAGAACATCCCAGGCCCCCGCCCCTTCCAGTGGTCTTCTCTGTTTACGCTACATTGGAATGATTAATGATTCTGTGCATTGTAACTAAATTGTACCGCCATTATCACCAGGTCACTGGTGACAACTAGATATATCATCTCAGGGGTTTATATACAGATAACAATTTTACCTACGCGAATAAAGGCGAGGCTGGATGTCGGCCTCATGCTAATGCCAGTGTCTCTGCATATTGGAAAGGCTGTAATGCACTGAACATGGGGATTTCATTAGAGCAGCATCCGTCCGGGAGCAATGACGGAGTGGATAGTTTGTCAGCCCAAGTCCCATTATCACCGAGAGCAGCTTCTTCTTTTTTTCCCCTGCCTAGGAAAGTATTTTTGTTGCATTGGCATTCACTTCAGGTCTCACAGGAACCCACACAAGCGTTGCAAAACCTTATGACCCAATTTATTGGGGATCGGCAATCGGCGTTGCCTCCCTTTGCAATGGAGGATGCATCGTGCATGTGAGCAGACCCTCTTAGTGGTGGCACCATACTTGTAAGATAAAATCAGGTGGCTACAACTATATTGACCTAAGTTATCAGAGGTCAGTGGCTTTGATCCCAATATCCTCTGTGTAAACAGAGGCTGCTTTCATCTGGACAGGGTGGGGGAATGATCTGAAAGGATTCCCCAAGCCCTTTGTGTCAGCTTGCGGGATTGCTAATGGGATACAGTGTTATTAACATTTCACCATGCCCTTATCTGCTGTTAAGCATCGAACAATATGAGTTTGGAATGTGAACTTCCTTTAACATTGAGTAAAGGGGGGGGGAGTATAACTGTTGAAGATCACAAGAGTCCAACCGGTCTCCCTTGTCAGCATCTTGTGATGGTCTGTTGGAATTGTGGGACTTAGTATTTGGTATGTGTGTTAGGAATACAGTGGTACCTCGGGTTACATACACTTCAGGTTACATACACTTCAGGTTACAGACACCGCTAACCTCGAAACAGTACCTCAGGTTAAGAATTTTGCTTCAGGATGAGAACAGAAATTGCGTGGCAGCAGCGCGGCAGCAGCAGGAGACCCCATTAGCTAAAGTGGTAAAGGTAAAGGGACCCCTGACCATTAGGTCCAGTCGTGGCTGACTCTGGGGTTGCGGCGCTCATCTCGCTTTATTGGCCGAGGGAGCCGGTGTACAGCTTCCAGGTCATGTGGCCAGCATGACTAAGCCGCTTCTGGCGAACCAGAGCAGTGCACGGAAATGCCATTTACCTTCCCGCCGGAGCGGTACCTATTTATCTATTTGCACTTTGATGTGCTTTCGAACTGCTAGGTTGGCAGGAGCAGGGACCGAGCAACGGGAGCTCACACTGTCGCGGGGATTCGAACCGCTGACCTTCTGATCGGCAAGTCCTAGGCTCTGTGGTTTAACCCACAGCGCCACCCGCGTCCCAGCTAAAGTGGTACCTCAGGTTAAAAACTGTTTCAGGTTAAGAACGGACCTCCAGAAGAAATTACGTTCTTAACCCGATGTACCACTGTATAGGAAGAGCCCTGCTGGATCAGGCAAAATGGCCAGTCTCATCCAGAATCCTGTTCTCACAGTGGCCAACCAGATGCCCGTGAGAAGCCTGCAAGCTGAAAATGAGCACAATAGCACTCTGCTCATCTGTGATTCCAGCCAGAGCCGTAGCTAGGTGATCATTCGCCCCTGGCAGAGCTGTCCTGATTGCGCCTCCTAGCCACGGACAAATTATCTCTTCTTTCCGTCTCTCCTCCAACCTCCTCCCCCCACCCATTCAATTCACTCTGCATTTAAAACCTTTTTCTTATGAGGCAATAATTGATATTTATATTTATGGACATATTTTAAAGCCGATTTTGTGCCTGCCCTCGCCTGCGCCCCCCCCCCAAGCTATGGCCTTGATTCTAGCAACTGGTTTTCAGAATCATTACTGCCTCTGACTGTGGAGGCAGAGCATAGCCCTTGATACCTTTGCCTTGCATGAATTTGCCAAATCTTCTTTTTCGTCTGTCTAAGTTGGCAGCTGTCGCTATGCGCTGTGTGAAGAAGCACTTTTTTTATCTGCCTGAACCCTCCAACCTTCAGCATCATTGGGTGTCTGTGAATTCTAGTCATATGAGAAAGGGAGGAAAAACTTTTCTCTATCCATTTCTACTATGCCATGCATAATTTTTAAAACTTCTGTCCTGTTGCCTTTTACTTGTTCTTTCTCTAAACCAACAACTCCCATGTGCTGCAACCTTTATCCCTGTGGGTTCTCTTCCCCATCACTATCTACAACAGATCTCCCAGGTACCTTCCCTCCACCCAAAAATTTGCCCTCTTACTACAGGCCAGAAGCAGAGGGGATTAGGCTTAGTGGTGTGTGGTCAGTGGACTAAGGGAACTAGGCTAGTCCCCTAAATGTTCCTGGTAAATTAGCGTATTCAAGTATTAAAGAGTTTTGATTGGATTTGATATCCCACTTTATCACTACCCTAAGGAATCTCAAAGCGGCTAACATTCTCCTTTCCCTTCCTCCCCCACAACAAACACTTTGTGAGGTGAGTGAAGCTGAGAGACTTCAGAGAAGTGTGACTAGCCAAGGTCACCCAGCAGCTGCAAGTGGAGGAGCAGAGACGCAAACCCCGGTTCACCAGATTACGAGACTACCGCTCTCAACCACTACACCACACTGGCAGTCCAAGAGCCTGCACACTACCTTCCCAAAGCCTGTCCAGTTTTGGGAAGGAGGCAGCAGGGCTCCAGAATCCTATCATAGGTCTGGTGCCTCCTCCCCAAAGCCCAGGAAGCTTCTGCCCAGCTTAAGGAGGGAGGTGCAGTGCTCATGTGCATGACATTGGTATGTCACCCCTCAATTGCCCTCACAAAATGGCGCCTCTGGCCCAAACTGTTCCCCTGTGGAAAAAATCACTACACACCACTGATTAGGCTGCCAGTTGATGATTTGCCTCAACACAGAGGCAAATGCCGTGCAGAATGCCGCAGCGAGACTCCTTAAGGGGGCCACACCGTGGGATCACATTCACCCGGTGCTATACCAGCTGCACTGGCTCCCTGTGGAGTACAGGATCAGGTTTAAGGTGCTGGTTTTGACCTTTAAAGCCCTATACAGCCTAGGACCCTCATACCTACGGGACCGCTTCTCCTGGTATGTTCCACGGATGACCTTACGGTCTTCAGACAAAAACATCTTGGAGGTCCTGGGCCACAGGGAGGTTAGGCTGGCCTCAACCAGAGCCAGGGCTTTTTTGGCTGTGGCCCCGATCTGGTGGAACGCTCTGTCACAAGAGAACAGGGCCCTGCGGGACTTGACATCTTTCCGCAGGGCCTGCAAGACAGAGCTGTTCCACCAGGCCTTTGGCCAAGGCATAGTCTGACCCCCTCCTTTGGTAATCCTCACAGAACTCTAGCCCAATGATTGCCATTAATTTGATTTTGAATTGATTTTAAAATGAATTGATTTTAGAATGTTGTGTTACTTTACTTGTTGTTAGCCGCTCTGAGCCCGGCTTCGGCTGGGGAGGGTGGGGTATAAATGATTTATTATTATTATTATTATTATTATTATTATTATTATTATTATTATTAACACATGCAGGGATGTCTTAAGCATATGCAGCGTTGGGGTGCAAAGATCCACCCGGCCCCCCAGGTTGCCCAGTTTCAGGCGCACAGGAGGGTGGAGCCGGCCAGCTGGCCACCTCAGAGTCTCTCTGGCTCGGTCACCCCAGATCTCATGGTGCAGAAGACCCCGTCGCGACGCTCCGACCAACGGGCAGGTTCTTCCCCAGACTCAACTCTCAGGCCCCAGACTCTTGGCTTGGCACCCATGAGAGCCCGGCGCCCAGGTGCCCCACACCCCTAGAGACTTTGGGTAAGACACATGGCCATCTTCTGATCTCCTTATCCATGCCACAGTTTAGAAAACAGTGCAGATATTACTGTAAGGTCATAGCAAAGAGTTCCAGGTGACTTGAGCAAGGCAGCTTAAAGTTACGACAATATGGGGAACCCCCTACCCACACACATACATATACCCCTCACAACACTTCTGCTGTGTTAATGGTATTGATTCCTGGGAAAGGTCTTTAATGGGTGATGGGCCCCCAAAAAACGTCTCTCTGAGTCTTCTACAGGAAAATGAATTAAAACTTACACGCAGAACCCTTCCCCAGGTAGAAAGTGTCTGTTCGACAATTTAGGCATCGTAAAACTTGGGTTGATCCTTATCAATTCATTTTGATTCCACCGACGGTTTGCTTTGTTTCCCCACCCCCACCCCCCGCTCTTTCCTTTTTTCTGCGCTTATTGATCCTGACCTAGGAAAAAGGCTATTAATCTTGAAGCCAGAAAAGATCAGAGATAAGTCAAAAATGTGCTTGTTGTTACACAGCGGTGTGAAACATTGTCTTGCTGTGTGTGCGTGGGGGGGGGAGAAAAGGGAGAGGGAGGGAGGATCATGGAGGAGAAAGAAAGAAAGAAAGAAAGAAAGAAAGAAAGAAAGAAAGAGAAAGAAAGAAAGACCACCACTCTGGTCCTGTGTGAAAGGAAGAGGTGGGGGGGGAGAGACTCCTGTGGGTGAGAATTACCTCATTGGGTTTATGGGATGGATGGCCAAGAGGCACAGCGAGAGGGCAGACAGAGGATGGAAGAGACAGACAGTCTGAGCGAGGGATGTACTAGCATCTGTCCTTTAGGCTCCAAGAGATGGTTTTGTAGGACACTGGCATATCCCAATGCCATTTAAGATGATGTGTAGCTTTTAATGAAAAGGCAGCAGAGACGGGCTGTCTCCATCATGGTCTCCCTCTTTTCTTGGCTCACTGGGGGTGAGTCATTTGCCCATAACTCTTTTTCAGGTCAGATTAGAAGCATTCCTCCATCTGTGTGTAAGATAGTTGGCACTCAGTCCAGTCTTCTCTCTCTCTCTCTCTGAAATGTTAGTGTTGTGCACAAATCATTTGCTCCAAATTCTCTGGCTGAGCCTCCATCTTCTCTTTTTTTGAATTGAAATTTCCTTCTGGCCAAAAACACAGACTGGTCATGCTTGGATGTCAAAATATCCACCTTCCTGAGACTCTTCCTTCCTAGTGATCTGTGGACACTGACATTCGATAAGTTTGTGGGTCCAGTCCCCTTTTCTGCTGAGCCTGGAGGTCTAATTTATTTGCTCTTCTCACAGCTCCTCCTGGATGATTTCCTGACTGGACAAGTTTCCTTCAGGATTTGAAGTGTGTGTGTGTGTGTGTGTGTGTGTGTGTGTGAGAGAGAGAGAGAGAGAGAGAGAGAGAGAGAGAGAGAAATCACCCACATGCACACTTTCCAACAAAACCAATTTCTGGGAATCACAAGTGGGGGAGTGCTGTTGTGCTTGTGACCTGCTTGGGGGCTTCCCATGGTGGACCTCTGCTTGGTCACTGGAACAACAGAACAGTGAGCTACATGAACATTTGGCCCGGTCCAACAGGGGTCTTCTGATGTTGTTACAACTGAGCTATGATCAAATTTGTGGAAAGGCGTGATGAAACTTTTAATACAGATCCTCACATTAGAATGCAATGAGTACACCAGTGATTCTTGCAGAAAACACCAAAACCTTGGAGTTCAAAGCTTCACACAAGGCCAGGAGCGTAAGAGGCATTATATCCTTTCCACCAGGCCACACCATGCTCTCCAAGAATTGGAGGAAAACAGTTGGTAGGAGAACGTAATCCACGTGTACAAGCTCCATGCATGAAATGGAATCCTGAGTGCACCAGAACTCTACACGTGTAGAGCAGGCTCCCAGTCATAGACCTTCTCCTGCCAAATAATGGTGTAGTTGATCCTTCATCCCATTATCCCACTTTCTTCCTGCCGCTTTAAGAATTTGCCTAGCCCTCCCTTGAACTTTGCCTATCCCTGTTTCTTGTTTGCAGAAGGATTGCTTTTTTTCTTTTGTTTTTTTGCCCACATGCCCATTGTCCTCTACCTTGTGTGAAGATATTGAGATGCTGGTTTCCTGCCTCTTGTTTACTTTGGCTCCAGGAGTGCTGCCTGCTTGAATCAGCCCCTTGTGCTCAGAGAAGGATGAAGTCGCCTACGCAGTTTCAAAGCTCCATCTCTCTCTCCCTCTCTCTCCTTCCCTCCTCAGGTTATGATCAGACAAGTCACTGAGCCAGAGGCTGCCCATCTGCCTTGACTGTGATCATCAGTGCACTTGAGTGTGTGTGCACACACTTTTAACTTCAAAGTCTCTGGTCCCCAGGGCTCTTCTCAAACCCACTTTTGAATTAAGAATGAGATGGACGTCCCCTGCAAAGCAGATCTGGACCAGAACCCTAGATTGTGACAGGGGCAGAAAGGGCCCAGGATCTGCCACCTTCTTGCCCAGAGTTCTGCTACACTCCTGATTGTATTAACTGGTTTTCTTTACAAAATACAATGTATGGGGAAGATCCTGTTGATTCAGGTTTTGATGCTGACAATACATTGGGGGAAGAGTGGTTAGTTTATAGCCTGTCCTGTCTTGGGCTGCAACATGAAGGATAGCTCACTCAGTAGAGCATGAGATTGTTCATCTCAGGGTTGTATGTTGGAGCCCCACATTGGGTGAAAAATTCTTGCATTGCAGAAGATGATTCTCAGGGCCCTTTCCAAGTCTATGATTCAAGCTTCAAGCTTTCCTTCAAGGACCTCAACACCAGTGGCTACTAGCCATGATGGCTGTACTCCACTGTCTGAAGCAGTAACACTTCTGAATACTAGGTGCTACAGACCACAGGAGGGGAGAGGGCTCTTGTGCTCAGGTCCTGCCTCTGGGTGGCCACTGTGAGAACAGGATGCTGGCCTAGATGGGCCACTGACTTGATCCAGCAGGCTCTTCTTAGGTTCTAAGTGGTCTAAGAGCCAGCGTGGTGTAGTGGTTAAGAGCGGGGGACTCGTAATCTGGTGAACCGGGTTCGCTTCCCCGCTCCTCCACATGCAGCTGTTGGGTGACCTTGGGCTAGTCACACTTCTCTGAAGTCTCTCAGCCCCACTCACCTCACAGGGTGTTTGTTGTGGGGGAGGAAGGGAAAAGGAGATTGTTAGCCGCTTTGAGACTCCTTCGGGTAGTGATAAAGCGGGATATCAAATCCAAACTCTTCTTCTTCTTCTATGTTCTCCTCCTTCAAATGTTGCACAAGCAGGCTTGATGGGGATTTGTTTTCACAAGTAACAAAATATGCATATTTTTTATTTGTATATGCAGTCATACCTCATGTTACGTTCTTTCATGTTATGTACCGCGGCGACCCGGAAGTACCAGCAAGGGTTACTTCCAGGTTTCACTGCTCGTGCATGTGCAGAAGTGATAAATCACACTTCACGCATGTGCACAAGACCAAATCGTGCTGCGCACCTGTGCAGATATGGCACTTCAGGTTGCGCTCTTTTCATGTTGTGAACAGGCCTCTGGAACAGATCCTGTTTGCAACCAGAGGTACCACTGTAATTGTTAGTAATACTAATTAAGAATCAAGAGCAGGGAAAGAAATACATTTGCTAAAGAGATGGTATCTTCAAGGCTCTTGAATGCTTCTTCATTCTTCTTCATTTCATTTCTACGCCTCTTTATATTTTTAAGAAAAAGTGGTTTACAACACATCCGGAGAGTTCTGAGTACCCTCCTCCCATCAAGCAAAATAGCAGGATCAAAGTCAGCAGGGCATGAGACAATAGGGTTGAGAAATACTGTCCCACTACCCAGAGGAACGTTCCTCTGGGATTGTATCCAAAGTTAGTTGCACTCAGAACAGATGCATGGAAATCAATGGACACAACTAACTTACATAGGTGTGTTAATTTCAATGAGTATACTCTGAGTAGAGCTTAGTTGGCTGCAACCCATGGTCTTTAGAGGAAGTCAAAAAATTACTTCCAGTTTATTGGGACATTTCATTAGATGTCCCATGGTACACCCAGAGATGACACCGTCCTTTCAGTTGGGAGTCTTGGCTAATCTTTGCTCTCCAGCAAGTGCATGCATTTTCAGATATTCCTAATACGCATGAAGTGTAATAATCACCAGCATCCTAAGTCTGTATCTTAAAATGCAAAATGTAAGGAGGCACTACCAAAGTCTTTGCCCCAAACTGCTAGGTGTCCACAAACAAGCTTTTCCCTCCATGATTGTTGTAAGTGTTGTTTTCATGCTATATATGGATGGATTGAACATATATGAAATTACAGTGGTACCTCTGGTTACAGACGCTTCAGGTTACAGATGCTTCAGGTTACAGACTCCGCTAACCCAAAAATAGTATCTCGGGTTAAGAACTTTGCTTCAGGATGAGAACAGAATTTGTGCGGTGGCAGCGGGAGGCCCCATTAGCTAAAGTGGTGCTTCAGGTCCAGAACAGTTTCAGGTTAAGAACGGACCTCCGGAACGAATTAGGTATGTAACCAGATGTATTTGGATGCTCTAAAACTAAAAGTAAATGCTATTTATTATGGGGAAAGCCCACAGGGAATTTTGCAATGGGGACTAGGGACTGACTAGAAGAAAACGAATGCAATAGGTGAAATGTCCTCTTTTCTTCCCCCGCCTGCCCCTCATTCTCTCACACACCTCACAAACAGCCTCCTATCTGTTGCAAAACAAACAAGCAAGCAAACAAAGGTGGAAATGTCCGGTGTGTTGCAATCATTCCATCATGGGTTCTACACCAGAGCACCCCTTTATTGAGCGCCTGCCCCCTGCCCCACGCTGTTGGAAACATCCCGAGCAACAGAACACGATGAAAACGAAGAAATACGCAGGCGAACCCCTTATCTCTGAAAGTAATGTACTTTGCCAGCCTCTACCCCTGCTGTCTGGACCGAAGCGTTATTGCATAATCGCATTCACACGCATGCACGGAGGGTAGGAGGGGCGAGGGGCAGGCGAGGGAAACGGGAGCGGGAGAAAACAGTTTATCTCGTTGCCGCTTTGCTCCCCGGTGTCGCTTGATTGCCTGATTGATATTTCTGACACATTTTTCCATGACTGAAGCTGTGATCCTCCAAGTTCAACGGCTTGCCCAATGAAATAAGATCCCTTTGTATAAATTTCTTTTGAAGACTCCATGCACGCTTTGCCGCTAGTTACCACGTCATCATATTCCTCTTCCCCGGCGCCGCCGCTGGTGATCAAGCCTGTATATTTTTAGCTGTTTGTTCGCATTATAAATCCTGCAGGCTTTAAGCTCTGCCAGGTACTCCTGGTATAATTTACCTTTTGGTTTAATGAGAAATAGGAGCTGAGTCAGGGATAAAGGTGTGTTAAGTCAACACAAATAATCATAGGAGATATCAGCGGAGGAGAATTGCAGAGGAACACAACACGCAAGTGAGTTGGTATAATGGTCCACAGTGCATTTAGTCCTATAGTTCAGGGGTGGGCAGGCAATACGGCAGGATTTAATGGTTGATTTCTGCGTGATTCGCAGTAGATTACCAAGGGCTTCTGATTTCCCGGTGTCAATAAAAAGATCACTTGGCCCCACCTAAGTTTTTCTCCCAGGTGTCCATTCTACACACACACACACACACACACAGTTAATCCCTAAAACCAGTGCTATTTTTAAAATAATAATAATAATGTATTTATACCCTGCCCATCTGGCTGGGTTTCCCCAGCTACTCTGGGCGGCTCCCAACAGATTAAAAACAGAATAAAACATCAAACATTAAAAACTTCCCTAAACAGGGCTGCCTTCAGATGTCTTCTAAAAGTCAGATAGTTGTTTATTTCCTTGACATCTGATGGAAGGGCATTCCACAAGGGCGGGTGCCACCACCGAGAAGGCCCTCTGCCTGGTTTCTAGAAAAAGAGATGCCAGAACTCACCATGAATGCCCTTCTTCTCTTACCTATAATGGCAATGGGACCCACCTGAGAGGTGCTGGAACTCAGTTCCAGTGAGTTGTACCTGAAAAAAGCCCTGCCTTCAACCACCCTGTTTGGTACCGTAAGAGGCTGCGACAGATTCCAAGGTCATGCAGTGAGCTTCATGACTGAGTGGAGATCTGAACCCTGATCTCCTAGGTCTAACCACTAAACCACGCTGGCTTCCTAGAGTTCTTCTGCTATGGGGCAGCACTATAAATTAAGTAGGTAACTAAATGTGGTGAAAGCAAAATGTCACTTGGAGAAGGATCTGAAATATTTTCTTTCAAGCTTGCATTTGTTTTAATCTGGATTGTTTTATTTGATGTTTTAATTTGTGGTCAGCTGCTTTGAGATTTTGAAAAAGAAAAAAAGAGAGAAAGAGAGAGATAAGGAAAAAGAGATAGAAGAGCTTTCAAGAGGAAATAGAAAAGATACAGTTCAGAGATTAAATAACTTCTGATTCCTCACCAGTCTCTCTCTCTCCCCCCTCTTTTTTATGACCTTTGATTTGTTTTGGGGGGGGGCTTTGGGGGTTGTTGTTTTTTTAAAAAAAAATCTGAAACTGAGCAGGAAAAATTGCGTTTGTTGCTGTGCCCATTTTCCCTCTGAGCTTACCTACCAGAAAGTCACCCAGAGGAGGAATAAAAGACCTGGACTGACAGAGGTTCCCCAGACCACCTCTAAATCATGGATTATCTAGCAACAAGTTTCAGAGCTGTACCTATTTATATGCATGCTTCTGTTATCTCTTGTGTATAAATGTGTTTTCCCCCAGATTGACTTCCAGCTTCTGGAAATGGATACTTTGGTTTCATATCTAGTGGCATTGTGAAGGGGTGTGTGTGTGTGTGTGTGTGTGGCAGGGATGGTGTAAATTGCCTCTGGCGTCATAAGACACTAAACAATATCATGAGGAGCAATGGTAGTTCCTGGCCTGTATGCATCTCTGCACAGAGTTTTCTCCTTAATCCCTTTCTGTTGCGAGTGCAATGTAAAGAAAAGATTCATCTGCATCTGTGTGATGACATCTCAGTGTCAGGGCGTGCATATTTATTATAGATAAGCTGTCAAAATGTGTGTTGTCAATTTCGCCCGATACTCGAGATTTAATGGCGTGCATCAAAGACGGAAAATCTTTACCATTAATATTAATACGAATCTAGATTATAAGACTCCATCATTGTAGGTATCAATCAACCACTCCTTAAAATGCGTCACTCAAGTTGATATGCTTTATAGACAATTAACGTGTGCCATTCAGAACAATCTAGGAAAGAAAATGGGCCGTTGGAGGGTGGAAAAAAGAACATTCAGATTTGAAGGCATGTAGGGAACTTGCTCCTGGCATTCTTCTCTGTTGTTGTTTAGTCGTTTACTCGTGTCCGACTCTTCGTGACCCCATGGACCAGAGCACGCCAGGCACTCCTGTCTTCCACTGCCTCCCGCAGTTTGGTCAGACTCATGTTTCTGGCTTCAAGAACACCGTCCAACCATCTCATCCTTTGTCATCCCCTCCTCCTTGTGCCCTCCATCTTTTTCAACATCAGGGTCTTTTCCAGGGAGTCTTCTCTTCTCATGAGGTGGCCAAAGTATTGGAGCCTCAGCTTCAGGATCTGTCCTTCCAGTGAGCACTCAGGGCTGATTTCCTTCAAAATGGATATGTTTGATCTTCTTGCAGTCCATGGGACTCTCAAGAGTCTCCTCCAGCACCAGAATTCAAAAGCATCAATTCTTCGGCAATCAGCCTTCTTGATGGTCCAGCTCTCACTTCCATACATCACTACTGGGAAAACAATGGCTTTAACTATACGGACCTTTGTTGGTAAGGTGATTCTTCTCTAGATGGGCATATTTCTATTTTGCTGGACTCGTTTCTCTCTTTCACATACCAATCAACACTACCTCCAATATACCCTTATCTGCTCTTCCAATAGAGTTTATATCCAGAGATAACTGTGTCCCACCTGGTTCTCTCCATTCCATCAGATTTCTGCTATGCTCACTATATTGGTGTCATCCTCTATGACCAAGCACTTCAGTTCTCCCATCTTGGCTCAAAGGCTTCTAGCATTGGCATACTTGTATACCATCTCTTTCTTAGCATGTTTCTCCCCTTTGTCCTGAGTTGAAGTGTCTTCCAAGTCCATGACACCTTTGGTAAAGGCTGTTCTCCAATTGGAGTGTTCTCAGGCAAGTGTTTCCCAGTTGTTGGTATTTATAGTAGATTTTTTAAAATTTGCCATGAGAGAGTCTCTAAACCTCTTTTGTTGACCACCAGCATTACACTTCACTGAAGTTAATGTTGAAGAATCAATTGCTTCAACATTGGTGATCTTTGATTCTTCCAGTACACTGGCTTCCCAAGTGATATTTAAAAAAATCCAGAGACGCTGTTGATGGAATCTTTTGAGGGGTTGGAGATGGCGTTTATAAGTGGTCCATGTTTCACAAGCATACAGTAAGGTTGATAGTACAATAGCTTTGTAAACAAGCATTTTGGTTTCCCCGCGAATGTCCCGGTCCTCAAACACTCTGTACTTCAATCGGGAGAAAGCTGCACTCACAGAGCTCAGGCAATGCTGGATTTCAGCATCAATGTTGGCCATTGTGGAAAGATAACTGCCCAGGTAGAAGTGATTGACATTTTCCAACGTTACACCATTTAGTTTGACTTGTGGTGCTGCAGAGAGGTTGTTTTGTGCCTGTTCTCACAGTGGCCAGTCAGATGCCCCAGTTGGAAACCGGGCAAGGCACAAGAAGACTCTCCACTCCGATGGGTCCCAGCAGCTGGTATCACTCTGTCATGCCCCATACTCTCGTTTGCCTGTTTTCACTGACCCAAAATACCTTCTGGCTTTATTTAGGATACTTTGCAACTGGTAATATGCAGCATTTGTTTTCACGAGGGCAGCATTGTAGATATTTGCTACAACGTGATGTTGCAGTCATCCAGTGATGAACATGCCTGGGTGAAGCAGCCCATCACCTCTTAGCAAACAAGCCGTGGGTCTCTCTCGGACTCCCACTGTGGCTCAGCTTCAGAATCCCAGTGAGCTGTTTAAAGCAGCCCGGCCTTTGCATTCCTTCTGGCAGGGAAGCATTTCTTCGCCTACTGATGGATTTTGGTGTCATGCGGGTGTTTGCATAAGCAGATTGCATTTTATCAATGAGAAATCCTCTAGCAGAACTGTTTCAATTCCACTTGCAAGTTTAATAGCTTAAGGTTATCTTCGTCTCAAACGTATTTGAAGGGTGAAAACACTGAAGAGAAAAAGGAGGAACTGCTTACAAGTGGAGTTCTCACTCTTTTGTTAAACTTGACTTTGCTCCCCCCCCCCCCCCCTGCTTCTTTCCAGTCCAGTAGGGAGGACTGGCTGTATTCAGATCCAAGCTATAGTACCCTCTACTTTTTATCTCTAGCTGTATCTCTCATCTTGTCCCCAGCTGCCATTCTTCTGGACCCTTCCATTCCACACAGGCTCCTTTTCTCTATATATGACTCAGCTATTAAGACCTTCTGGCTCAGCTCTGCTCTAAATCTGTTCCTCCAGAGAAGCTAGAAATGGTGGCTCCCGACAATGGCTTGGAGACCTTGGGATGACCTCCCGGAGAAAGCACCGAGAGCCGATAGTTAAGTAGGGTCCTGGGAGGTACATTTATTTAGACCCAAACTACTGCTCTCTTATTGTTCAAATGGTCTTGCTTTATGGGTACCCTAAATCTGTCTCCCTGTGGTCTCTTTCTTGCATCCTTGCTGGAGAGGACGGGCAATTGTTTCCTGACACTTTTGGGAACTTACACATATTGGTCTACAATGAATTGGCTGTTTCTATCTACTGGGTCACCATTTTCCTTTGTTGCAGTTCCTTCTTTCTTTTTTTTAACAAGAGAAACCTGTGTGTGTGAAAGAGAGTGAAAGAAGGAGGTCCCAATTGGGGTGAAAAGGTGAATCCCATAAGTCTGCTCACCTGGGTGTGGCAGCATTGTGGGATGGTGGAGGCTCCTCTAAGCCCCTGATGAGAGATATTGGGATCAGCATCCTGGCCGGATGGGCAGCGTGGGATAGGTGGCGTGGGCAGGTGCCGGATCCTAGCCTTTGCCCAGGATGGGCAAATGGGGGCGCAGGTTTGGATACGGGCTGGGCCAGGGGGTGGAGCTGACTGAGCAGGAAGGCCATTTAAACAGCCCGCACCTGTGGCCCTTACCTGTTTTCCCTCACTTGGTTCCCCACTCACCCTCCCTTGTTTCAAGCTGTTGGTTCATGACCTTGCTATGGCTATGGTGGTTGCCATACTTTGGGGGTCGGTTGGGAATTTGTCCACCAGGCAAATTGGCCCCAGCCTTCTGGTTTTGCCTTGTTGTTGTTTAGTTGTTTAGTCATGTCCGACTCTTCGTGACCCCATGGACCAGAGCACGCCAGGCCCTCCTGTCTTCCACTGCCTCCTGCAGTTTGGTCAAACTCATGCTGGTAGCTTCGAGAACATTGTCCAACCATCTCGTCCTCTGTCGTCCCCTTCTCCTTGTGCCCTCGATCCTTCCCAACATCAGGGTCTTTTCCAGGGAGTCTTTTCTTCTCATGAGGTGGCCAAAGTATGGAGCCTCAGCTTCAGGATCTGCCCTTCCAGTGAGCACTCAGGGCTGATTTCCTTAAGAATGGATAGGTTTGATCTTCTTGCAGCCCATGGGACTCTTAAGAGTCTCCTCCAGCACCATAATTCAAAAGCATCAATTCTTCGGTGATCAGCCTTCTTTATGGTCCAGCTCTCACTTCCATACATCACTACTGGGAAAACCATGGCTTTAACCATACGGACCTTTGTTGGCAAGGTGATGTCTCTGCTTTGCTTTGTAAGATGCTGTTGGTTTTGCCTACCTCATTACCATTGTCACAACTGGGTTGGGGATTGGGACTGTCTTTGTCTTGGACGGAGGGCAGGTTGTCATCTCTGCCTTCCCCTCCAAATGCTGGGGTGCCCCAATAAAGGGATCCGGAGGGAGTTGCAATGTCCTCACGCCCAGCCAGGGACCAGGACCAATCACACTCCCCCAGATGGTGGTCCTTGCGGGAGTCACCCTCTTTGATGTAAGTCTTAGGAACCCCTGCTGGGATTGACCTATGCGTCACTTCCGACAAGCGGGCCAGAACTACTTTCCATTGCCTCATGTCCAAGCCAAACCTCTTCCACCTGTATTCAATAAACTTGTGGCCTGTTTCAATACAAACCAGTCTCAGTTGTCTTTTAATTCTCAGAGGGTTGGGGGGGTGGGGAGAACAATGCCTGGGCCTGCAACTAAGAGAGAGAGAGAGAGAGAATTTGCCTATTGTTTGGAAATATTTATTTAGCTAGAAAATGTTACATCTGAGATCACCTCCTTCCCTTTGCCCCAGCAAAATCTTGATTGTCAGCTGATAGGAACATCCGCTTGATACTCACCATACAACTCCAGTCAAAAATTAATACTGTGGTTATAGATGTGTTAGGGTGTTTTGTGTGTTTTTTTAGTGACTATTCTCAATGAATCTTAGAAAAAGTAATTTTCTCAAGGTAACTAGAATCCATGGGTGGTTTCCATCCAGATCGTATCATGCTCTGAATGATTTATTATTTAAAGTACCCGTATTTTTCGCTCTATAACACGCACCCGACCATAACACGCAAGTAGTTTTTAGAGGAGGAAAATCCGTAGGCATGCCACCCGTAGCCATTTCCTCCATAACACGCACAGACATTTCCCCTTACTTTCTAGGAGGAAAAAAGTGAGTGTTATGGTGCAAAAAATACGGTATTTAAAAATATACCTCTTCATATAATAAAAAATAGGAAGTTTACATAAAAAGGTATAACAACATTTCCTTAAAAAAAATGGATGGAAACAAAATGCAGATAATTAAAACTGAGCAATGCATGAAACAAAGCAAACACTAAAAATTAAGTGACTTAAGAACTTTTAAGAAAATTAAGTTTTCAAGAGGTATTTAAAGTTCATTACTGTCTCCAACTCACAAACAACCCAGTGGAGGACATGCCAGAGGTGGCGTGGGTGCTATCCCCCCCAAAGTCCTATTTTTGTGTTATCAATTATGACATTTGGGTTTTAATGGTATCTAGACTGTAATGGTGATCCTGATGTTTTAGAAAAATAATTTTGTTTAACTGAGATCAGTTTTGCTATGAGACGAAGGGGAGGATTGCTCATTGCTTGAAATTTTTGGAGAAGCAAGACTTTTTTTTTGTGGGGTTTCTGTGCAGCCCTTTTTGCCCCCCCCCCCCCCCGTTATTCTGATGAAGAGCTCTGTGCAACTTGCAAGACAGCAGCATCTTTGCCCTCTCCCTTTCTCAGACTCCAGATGTTAAGACCCATCTCTGTACTCAAGAAAAGAAGGAGATGGATTTCTCTGCTCCTCTCTTGTGACAACCAGCGCCGCTTTCACAGGGCCGTAGAGCTTTGAGTACCAGGAATCGCTGAGCAGGGGAGCTCTTATAAATATAGAGCAAATGAAACTCACTGTAGGGAGAGCTCTGATTCCCTTCCCGGAATGAAGAGAAGAACGGATGTGGTTAGATACAGCAGGAGTTTATATATCTGCACATACTTTTCTTATCTGGGGACATTAAAAGACAAAGCTGATACAACCTCAATAAATCAAAATAGTCCATAGCACGATATGTGTGTGTGTGTGTGTGTTGGAAAGATAGGTGGGTCGTTAGAGTGTCTCAGTGATCTTACTTCCTCGTGACTTTTAACAGAGCTGCAGTCTGTTGTGGTTTGTTTTTTTTTAACAGCCTAGTATCTCGCAAGTGTTGGTCTAAGGAAGAACTTCCTTGCATCTTATTTACATCTATAAGTTGATGGATGAATACCCAGCCTATTTTTCATCTCCTCCTCCCCACCACCACCTCCCTTTTTAAACACAAAAGCTTTTCCCAGAGTCTTGCATACTAGCTTTGCACACAAAGGGGGAAGGAAAATTGCTGAATCGGAGGGAAAATATCTTTATCTTGTGCTAACGCTTCAAAGTACAGGAACAAGAAGGGGAGGGGAAGCCCCCACCCCCCCAAAAGAATTTGAGAACCTAATGCTATACCTGGAGGGGCAGGGAGCTATACAATTAATATAGGAAATGCTTTTGTGCTGAAGTGCACGTTGTTATAGCTATTTATTTATTTATATTTAGATTCGCAGAACCGCAATTCAAGGCAGCCCACAAGAACTAAAATATATGTGGGTGAAACAAAGGCAGTTTGCAATAGGCATGAATGAAATTAAAAATGACAAAAATACAACACACGGTTGCTAATCCTGCTACCACCATAATCCGTCCTCATTCTTTTCAACTGAGTTAACTGAGCAGTGGCTTTTCTTCATCATCATGGTGTTTATTTGTGTGTGTGTGTGTGTGTGTGTGTGTGCAGACTCTCCAAGTATCCCTATTTTCCAGGGACAGTCCTGGATGTAGAGAAGCTGTCCCGGTTTCTGATTTGATCCCAGGATGTCTTTAGGAAGTCCCTATTTTCATTTGAGAAATGTTGGAGGGTTTGGCAAAGGTAAAGGTAAAGGGACCCCTGACCATTACGTCCAGTCGTGGCCGACTCTGGGGTTGGGGCACTCATCTCACTTTATTGGCCGAGGGAGCCGGCGTACAGCTTCTGGGTCATGTGGCCAGCATGACTAAGCCACTTCTGGCAAACCAGAGCTGTGCACGGAAACGCCGTTTACCTTCCCGCCTATTTATCTACTTGCACTTTGACGTGCTTTTGAAGTGCTAGGTTGGCAGGAGCAGGGACCGAAGAATGGGAGCTCACCCCAGCACGGGGATTCGAACCACTGACCTCCTGATCGGCAAGTCCTAGGCTCTGTGGTTTAACCCATAGCATAGGAAGTCCCTATTTTCATCGGGGGGGGGGTGTTGGAGGGGATGTGTCTGTCTCTGTGTGTCTCTTGTGTGTATGGGGACAACCATCCGGAAACCTGATGCTTCCTTCTGAACGCATTAGTAGTCAAATGTATACAATATTCCATGGAGGGAACTCATATATTTGCTATACCCCTAACACAAAGAGACAGGATGGGGAACCTCAGATCTGAGGGGGTCAAATGCAGCCCCACAAGCTTCTCTAACTGACCCTGATGACTCTCCCCAGGCCAAAACCCTCAGAGACACTGCTCCAAGCTGCCCACTGTCAGAGACAGCGTGCTTCTGAACATCAGTTTCTGGAAATTGCTGGAGAAGGAGGTTCTGTTGCTCTCAGGTCTTGATGATGGGCTTCACATGGGTGCCTGTCCACGGCGAAAACAGGATGGACAACCCAGCAAGGCCATTTTTATGTTCTTAGATATGACTTACCCATACACAAGGAAACATAATGGCTATGCTGTGACTCCACAGTGAAATCACAGGTGGGGAGAGGGCTCTAGTGCTTAGGTCCTGCTTGTGGGTTTTGCACCTAGTTGGCCACTGTGAGAACAGGATGGGCTCACTGGCCTGATCTAGCAGGGTTCTCCTTATGTTTTTTAACCATGATGATTGAAACCTTCATCATATTTAAGAAAAGGCTCCAGATACCTGGCATCTCCAGGTAAGACTGGGAATATTCACTGCCTGAAATTGTGGAGGGCCACCGCCAGCCATTGTAGAGGCAACACTGAACCAGATAAATCAATGTTCCAAGTCAGTATAAGGTCACATTTCTTAGCCTTAAAGGTGCCTTTAAGAATGTATCAGGATATTTTTATTTTATTTTTATATTTTTTAGAAGAACATTTAGAAATGTTGAGAGCAAACACTATTAGAATTCTATTAAATGCAGAAAGGAGACAGAACAGACTTACGGGTGAAGAAATGGAAAAGCGAAAGCAGAAATAGACAGGGTTTCCAATCCGCACCTAGAGATGAGGGTTTTGCAATAAGCCCTGGTGGCCTCAAATAAAGAGAAATCTGCTTTCTTCCTTTCCCCCCCCTTTTTCTCCCTTCTATCTGTTTATCGCCTTGTCTCCAATATCTGCTTTTATCTACTAGTGTGTCTCCTCTCCCATGTTTTATCTGCTAATACCTCTTGTTCAGCTGAGGATAAACTCCATAATAATTGTCCTATAAACTGGAGAGTACACTCCATGTCTCTTATTGCTCAGGGGTCTGTTAATTGGAATTTATAAAGTTCAATAAACCGTAATCCAATAAGACCTCAACTCTTATTCATTTATCTTAGGGGTAATATCCCGCCTGTCAGCAGAGTGTGCTGGATGTAGCGGAGCCTTAAGCTCATTCACATACGCATACACACACCCTCCTTGGCACAGGGTAGCCCACCTAGGGTCTTCTAAGAAGAATCGGCATGGGGGATCTGGGTGGGAGGGGGTTAGGAAAGAGAAGCAGAGCCTAGCAGGTTGAGGGTTGACCTCAGTTTCCCAGTTGCAATATGGAACTCATGAGCTCCCGTTCGAGGCTGTTGAGAGTGAATGCTATAAATTACAAGGGTGTCTTTTGCACCACCGTCTACCACCCCACTGACAACCCAGAGCTTTGTCCTGAATGGGGCAACTGTGCCCCTAGAGGACCAGGAGCACAGAAAGTGTGAGTGTACATATTTCCCTTTCCCAATGGATCTGAGCAGCACTTTTTTGTCCTTTAAAAAAATGTTTAGGAGTACTCTCATTTTGACTCAAGAAAATCACCCTTTTATAGTTCAAATCGGGGAAAATAAATCCAGTAAATCAGGCTTCCTCAACCTTGGCCTTCCAGAAGTTTTTGGCCTACAACTCCCATGATCCCTAGCTAGCAGGACCAATGGTCAGGGATGGTGGGAATTGTAGTCTCGAAACATCTGGAGGGCCGAGGTTGAGGAAGCCTGCAGTAAATGGACAAAAGTACAAAGATTCACAAAATGTTTGGGGATATGCGTACCCCTGCACACCCCCAGAAAAAAAGCACACGATCTGAGTCAAAGTAGGGTCCAGTACACTTAACCTAAGCTTTGGAAAGCATACAGAGCTCAAAGAGGGAGTGGGGAGAAAGTGTTGCTCTTCCAACTTCTTCCTTCAGCTCTATGTACTTTTCAAGGTTGAAAGGGGTAACTGCCCCACAACCAACATGGCAGTCAGTGGAATGGAAACGGGGACTCAGAGGTTACATGGGTGCCAGAGGAAGACCACAAGGATGCCACCTTGATGGCCCTGGTTTACTCCTTTTGCATGCAAAGGTAGAGGTAAAGGGACCCCTGACCATTAGGTCCAGTCCTGACCGACTCTGGGGTTGCGGCGCTCATCTCGCTTTATCAGCCGAGGGAGCCGGCGTACAGCTTCCGGGTCATGTGGCCAGCATGACTAAGCCGCTTCTGGCAAACCAGAGCAGCGCACGGAAATGCCATTTACCTTCCCGCTGGAGTGGTACCTATTTATCTACTTGCACTTGGACGTGCTTTCGAACTGCTAGGTTGGCAGGAGCTGGACCGAGCAACGGGAGCTCACCCCGTCACGGGGATTCAAACCGCTGACCTTCTGATTGGCAAGTCCTAGGCTCTGTGGTTTAACCCACAGTGCCACCCATGTCCCCTTTTGCATGCTACCTTTCTGCAAAAGCACTCACAGGGGCACACATAATAATATCAAGACTTGCAGTCTAAATAATGTGATGCAAGGGCTGAAGAGAGGGAGAATGACTGTGGAGGCAAGGAAAATTTTCCTCCTCTGGTAGCAAACCAGAACCTGCCTTCTTGTTTTGCATCCTTGAAACCAGTTCTATCCTAAGTGCATGTAGCCCTTTTAGATATTGTCATTACTCTGACAATATTGCTCTAAGTGAAGATTGTGATTATTTATTGTAGCACTCCTTGCAGCTTGCTACGGCGTGGGTGTATTAGGAGCAACCTCCTGCTGATTTCAATGGGCCTCTGCGAGCCTTGCATAAGCTTTGGACCCTTTGGCTGCCAAACTGAGTGAAGAGCAGGGTGGGAGGGAGAGAACGAATGTGAGGAGGCAGCAGCAGTGACAATTAGAGGGAGCGAATGGCCCTCTCCTACAATCTGGTATCAAGTCTTAAAATAAAGCCATCCGCTTGTTGACTAATGTAGAGGCAGATTGTATGGCCTTGTATTTCAACATCAAACAATTATGCATTATGTAATGTGATCCTGGCAGAGAAGCTACCAAATGTATTTCAGTAATAACGGAGCTTAGACAGCAATCTAAGTGAACAAGTTGAATAGATAATATGATAACCAGTCACTGGATCAGTGGATGCTTTGATGACATTAGAAGAGGGAGGGAAGCAGAGCATTTGGGGTTCAATGCATCCTCCTCTTTGCTGTAGAGAGTTTGTAAGTAGTCCCACCAGGAAGATATTCATCCCACATTCCCATCTAGGGACTTTTCATGCATCTCTTGACTTAGCTTCCATAAGAAGTAGCTGTCCCCAGACCCACTCTCTTTGCCCAGCCATAGGAGAGTTGATACACTCTGGCAAGGCAATGGTTTTCTGAGTGATTAAGCTGATTAAGGAATGCCAAACAGGTCCTGTCAGGGATGATTGAAGTTGTATTGCGGCAACATCTGGAGGGAACCACATTGGCTACCACTGAAACAGACCCACAAACCCAAAGCAGATCTTCTTGAATTCTCCCACATGCAATATGAAGGTTGCACTCCCATACCGCCACCTTTATGTTACCATTCATGTTCCCACAACCCTCCTTGTTTGGGGAGCTGAACATCTGTGCTGGACAGCTTGCTCTGCTTGCATTGGCTCCCTGTGATTTAGAAGCTGGGAAACTCAGGGTTCTAAATTGCAGTGGGAGCTGCTACTGTCAGAGGCAGCCTGTCTCTGAATGCCAAATGAAGAGAGTGCTGATGCACCCAGGTCCTACTTGAGCAGTTTGCTGACCACCATGAGAACAGAATGGTGGACTAGATAGGCCTTTGGCTTGATCCAACAGGGCTCTTCTTCTGTTCTTATAAGGCTACCTATCAGTTGGAAGACCAGCTTCTGAAGCAGGGAGTGTTAGGAGGTATTAGGAGGTATATTACATTTTAATTCACCCCATTTCCCCCTATTCATAGCTATCATATCTCCCCTCAGTCTTCCCTTCTCCTCCTGAAACATGTCCTGCTTCTTCAACCTTTCCACAAAAGGATTGATTTCCAGACCCTTGATAATCTTGGTTGTCCTCCTCTGCACTTGTTCCAGCTTGTCAATATCCTCGTTTAAATTGTTGCATTCAGAACTGGACATAGGACGCCAGGTGGGGTCTGACCAAGGCAGAATAGAGTGGTAGAGACTTGTCACCCAAAGTTCTGGCTTAGAACAAGAAGCTGTCGAGATCCACCATGAACCAAAGGTGTGAACTGATCACTTGCAGAATGTACCGTACCCTCTTCTCTTTCCATTGCTCCATTTTGGCTCTCTCCATTTGTTCCATTTTTTCCTCCTCCCCTGCCCTCCTCCTTTCTGCCTAGGCCTTCCCTACCCACATGAAATTACGCTGTGAGGTTCATGAAACTGGGCTGGGTGAAAGGAATCGGCTTCTGAGCATGGGTGTCAGGAGCGGGTGTTAGGAGCAGGTCAACAATAAGTCACATAGTGTCTGTGAAGTTAACTCTTCATTCAAAGAAATATGACAGCTCCGTAGGCCAGGTCTAGTGAGCACAGCAACTCTTCCCAGTAGATCTTACCCCAAGGAGGCAGTTGTGAGGACTGAAGGTCCCCACCTTCTCTAAGTCTCCTCCTCCCATGAGTCCTTCCCAAGTAATCTGAGACTCTGATGACTTGTCTGTCTTTGCTCCTCCCTCTTCATACCTCTTCTGGTTCTGGGAAACCAGTGGGGAGGAGAGCTGGTTGTAGCAGGAGGGGGAGACTCCCTGGCTTCTTCAACAGCCTGTCTCCCCTCCTCTCCAGCCTACGCTTCTGCCTCTGATTCCTGACTGCTCTCAGCCACAGACTTTTCCTGTTCACCAAACCCTGTTACCACTTCAGCTTCCGAAACTTCCTCTTTCCAGTCTGCTCCCTCTTCTCCCTCTGACCATTCCTGGCTGTCCTACCACCAATCTCCTGTCTCTGAGCCTTCTTCCCTTGGGGGTTCCCCTGCTGGTGCCCCCCTTCTCTGCATCTAACGACTCCATGGCAATGTTCCCAGAGCGGCTTCCAACTTTGGATCTAATGTCGCCCACATATGTGCGAGGGTGCGCAAATATTCCTAGCGTATTTCATTTTATAAAATGGATGTAAACATTTCTGGGGGAAAGAGTTCTACTCCACATGCAACGAAGTACCATGTGCTTGGGGAATTCATATTTCAAGTCCATTATTTTCAGTCTTCGGCATTATGGCTAGTGGCAATATTAACATGAGAAAAGGAGAAACCATAAATCTATGGAATACCTTGTTCAAAGAAAGTTTATCAAATTCCAGTTTATGTCTACACCATGCAGAGAAGCCCTGTTGGGAAGGGCAAAACATGCAAGATAGATTCTCTACTCCACTGTGATTTGATTCTTTTTTTTTAATTGCATGATTAAGGCTGTGTAAATCCAACAGAAACCCAGTCGCCCTGGATCATATGCTGTAGTCTTAAAACTTCATAATGGCTTCACACATGAGCAGTTAGCACACTAGCACTACGTTATGGGCTTCAACATGTTACAGTTCTATAAAGAGCCATCCCCTATGCAATTCAAATGTTCTGCAGGGCACAGGAGATGGTTTTATGAGAATACATTATATTATAAGGAAGTGGTTTAGTGCAAATAGGCAAATATATGTGTACAGCACTGAAACATACTGGGCATGTTCTGAATGCATGTGCAAGTTCAGGACTTGGTTTAAAACACATCCATTTCTGCCTCCTCTTTCAGAATATCATTCTGATTTAATGGGACGTGAAACCAACGGAAGCAGTGAAACTCAACAGTGCTTCTAGTTATGACTGCTGTGTGTCGAGTCTTTAGGATTAGAGTATGGAGAGAGAACTATTGGTGTGGTTTCTCTGGAATCAGAGCCTGAGCATTTGCTGGAATCCAAGCAAGAACTGTTTGGGTTTTTGGGTGTCTTGGATTAAGGTGATGCGGACCAAATTTGACTTCATATAGTGCAGTGGCTTTAAAGAACATTCTGACAAGTTCTTGGGTTCCCTGGAAGTTTGTCTGAAGTTTTCAGTGAGAGGTCCTGTGATAGTGGGCAAACTTCTGTGAAGCACAACATTCCAACCACTTCAGATCTTTCAGTGCAATGTGCAACTTTAAGGACCACATAGCTCACTGGCCTTCCATGGAACTACTAGGTGCCACCTAAACTTCTAAAACTTTAGTTTCCAAAGGCCCATCTGAGCAGGAAAGTCTTAGCCTGCCATTGGAAGGATAACAAGGAAGGAACCAGTCTAAGCTATATTGAGAGGGATCCGCCCAGAGTGGCTGGGGAAATGCAGCCAGATGGGTGGGGTATGTATAAATACATACATACATACATACATACCCTGCAATATGGGAGCAGCCATGGAAAAGGCTCTCTGTTGTGCAGGGGCATAGTGTAGAGAGGAGCGGGAAGTTTAATAGACTATTGTATTTTAATATTCTGTTGAAAGCCGCCCAGAGTGGCTGGAGAAACCCAGCGAGATGGGTGGGGTGTAAATAACTTATTATTGTTGTTGTTGTTGTTATTATTATTATTATTGTTGTTGTTGTTGTTGTTGTTGTTGTTGTTGTTGTTTGTGCTCCATCAGTCCAAGTGCCTTGTCAGAAACACTCTCCATCTTCCAAGAGCTCCAAATATTTGCTAGGAAAATGAAATTTTGCAACAGTATTGGCACAGCTAATGCAAAGAAATGAGCCCTACGAGTCCATCGTGGCAAGATGTTTCAACTGAGTATATTTGGAAAGACAAAAAAAATCCAGGCTAGGGATGGTCCTGGCATTCCCTCTCGCCCTCCTGTGTCTGCACACCTGCACAGAGCCTGCCCTTGCCTATTACCCAGAGAATCTTCAGCTCCCATCTCTCTGGTGTCTCTGGAACAAATTGTGCTCCTGGCCCTTTGCCATGCCATGAAATCACAGTTTTTCATTACACACTCAGAAACCTTAATTAGCGAGTAAGGCAGCTGGATTCTCTCAAAAATACATCTATCAGTACAAAACTACCGTGTGACACTCCTAAACACAAATGCCAGGCGTTTTCCTCTCTTCACTCCTACAGCTGACGCCAATATAGGTTGAGATATCTTGTTCCTTTAGGGGGAGAAAGATATTCTTCGTTCTCAATCACATGCTCACCCTTTTTGAAGCTGAGACTTGAGGTCCCGTAGTTGACAATGACTCTGAGAATCTGCAGAGCACATCAGGTCCTTCTGCATCAAGTCCACACAGTCCAACAGTCCACAAAGTAGCCAATCATAGAATTGTATGATCTAGTCATCTAGTACAACCCCCTGCAATGCAGGAATCATAAACAATCCCTGGCAGGTGCCCATACAACCTCTGTTTAGAAACCTTCAATGAAGGAGAGTCCAAGGGAGACCTTCTGAGAATCCATGGTTGAACAGCTCTTACCATAAGAAAGTTATTCCTAATGTTTAGTTTGAATCTCCATTTTTTTGTCATTTGAATCCCCTGGTTCAGGTCCTATCCTATGGAGCAGCAGAAAACAAGCTTGCTCCATCTTCCATGTGATAACCCTCCAAATATTTGAAGATGGCTGTCATATCACTGTCTTCTCTTCTCTTCTCCAGGCTAAGCATATCCTTAACCCTAGAAGAAGCAGGGTAAATTATGCAAATATAGCCTGGTGTGCATAATTTTTAGAAGCCCCATAATTCAGGCCAAGCAGGGGCCATGGACTCATTGTTGAAGGACATGCAGAAGATCCCAGATTCAAAAGGCTTGTGTAGGAGAGATGAGGAAACCAAGTGTGGTGTTTGCCCGTTCGTTTAGAAAATGTTTGTGCAAGGGAGAGAGAAAGGGTTAAAATGTAGACCAATAGGAAAGCCGGAGGCGGAGCCTACCTGTTTATAAAAGGGCTTAGCCCGAGGTTTGAGTTAGTTGTTGTTGGGTAGTTGGCTGGTTTTAGTGGGTTGGTTGGGAAAGGCAGTTGGAAAAGCAGTTGGCAGGCAGTTGGAGTTGGAAATAGAGAGACAGTTAGTGCAGTGGGTTCTTGTGTGAGGGGAGGTAGAAGAGATAGAGACAGGATAAAATAAGACTTAGAAGGTAAAGAGTAAC
Source organism: Podarcis siculus (assembly GCA_034642415.1). Taxonomy (NCBI): domain Eukaryota; kingdom Metazoa; phylum Chordata; class Lepidosauria; order Squamata; family Lacertidae; genus Podarcis; species Podarcis siculus. Next base: position 4,428,092 of record JAXCMG010000039.1, on the reverse strand, counting down.
ATTTGGAACGCAGTTAAAGTTTGTTAACTTAAGAACTTGACTGAGACTAAGTGATTTACCAGGGAAGACCTGGTCGGTGGCAGCGGATTAGTGGTGTACGGGTCAATAGTCCGTGAGACAACTGGGGGCTCCATACAAATGCCACACCAAGTCTTATGAGGAATGGTGGAGGGAACTGGGTATGTTTAGCCTGGGAAAGAGGAGACTGAGAGGAGATATGATAGCCATCTCCAAATATCTCAGGGACTGTCACATGGAAGATGGAGCCAGCTTGTTTTCTCCTGTTCTGGAGGTAGGACTCAAACCCATGGCTTCAAGTTGCCAGAAAGGAGATTCCGACTAAATATCAGGAAGAACTTTCCAACGGTAGGAGCAGTTTGACAATGGAACCGACTCCCTCAGGAAGTTGTGGAATGTTCTTCATTGGAAGTTTTCAAGCAGAGGTTGGATGACTATCTGTCAGGGATGCTTTAGTTGAGATTCCTACATTGGAGAGGGGTGGACTAGAAGACCCTTGAGATCCCTTCCAACTCTACAATTCCATGATTCTGTGGAGAACCTTTGGCCCTTATTGAACGACAACTCCCACCATCTTTGGTCATTGGCCAAGCTTGCTGGGGCTGATGGGAGTTGTAGCCCAGCAACATCTAGAGGGCCAAAAATTCCCCATGCCACCCACATACCTGTGGTGAAGGGAAATACATCTTTTTGCCCAATATATTGGAGAGCCAATGCCAGTAAGAGTTAATGGGCCAGATAATTTATTATCTGCCTCTGCATGAAGCAGCTCCAAAGTTCCTAGTTTTCTTTGAGCCAGAATTTGGGTTTCTTTGATGCAGGATGTTTGATTTTTATTTATTTTAAGGCAGGCAATATGGAGCCCCAGATTAGACCCATTTTAAACCTGGGACCAACCATGTTAGGTTAGGACAGTGAGGAAATATCTTGTAAGTTGCATCTTGGGTGAAGGGAATCCTGGGACTGCCTACCCTTGCAAAATCTGCTAACAGCAGCGCCGGGTCACTTCCTGATGTCGATGCTTGACGATTCCTTGAATAAGTAGGACTTCATTCTCTGGGGCTGTCAATTCGCCATCCATCACCTGTCAAAAGCAGTAAATTCACAGGCAAAACCTGAAGCCCAAAAAAGATGGGAGAAGTGTGAGGTCAACGCTGGAGTCAGGGAGGAGGGGAAGAAATTTGAATGTAAAAAGGGCTTTTTGAACGTCCTCTTCTCTTTTTTCAAGTTGCAAAACTCTCGTCTCTGCAGTTTTGATGGCAAAGATATAATTGCTTTGCATGCAGATTTAAAACTCCCGTTCTGCTCTGCAATGAATGCAGAGCTGGAGAAAGCAAGAAAATGTATGTGTAAACGCCTGTATATATTTTCCTTCCTTCTTCTAGATGATTAGAATTTGTAAACAAGTCTAAAATTAGACCTCTGTGCTAGAACGAGGAGCACAATTTCTGTTTCATTGTGCCAGGGTGTACATAGATTTCTTTTTTGTTGTTGTTCATGATGGTGTATGGGCCCTCCCCCTACTCTACCCAAGGCCGTTAGGTATATAAATTTTAAAAGAGATTTATTTTTTCCTCCTTTTCCATGTGATGCAATTAAACATGAAGGCAAAAGAGGCTTTTCTGAGTGCACGAGAAATGCGAGGGGGAATAAAAAGCTATATGATCTCAATCCTCCGTCTGTTACGTGAAGCTAAAATTTGAAAAAGGAAAGGAGATGGTGCTTGCTGCTCTTTATTTCCAAAATTAGGTGCAGAGAGTTGTTTTAGCCTCGAATTGGACATGATTTGGGAAGTGATGGGGAAGAGGAGAAAAGTTTATGATAGTTCTATACTCCCAGGCACATTAAAGGTAAAGGTAAAGGGACCCCTGACCATTAGGTCCAGTCGTGACCGACTCTGGGGTTGCGGTGCTCATCTCGCTCTATGGGCCGAGGGAGCCGGCGTTTGTCTGCAGACAGCTTCCGGGTCATGTGGCCAGCATGACTAAGCCACTTCTGGCGAACCAGAGCAGCGCACGGAAACGCCGTTTACCTTCCCGCCAGAGCGGTTCCTATTTATCTACTTGCACTTTGACGTGCTTCCGAACTGCTAGGTTGGCAGGAGCAGGGACCGAGCAATGGGAGCTCACCCCGTCACAGGGATTCGAACCGCTGACCTTCTGATCGGCAAGTCCTAGGCTCTGTGGTTTAACCCACAGCGCCACCCGCGTCCCTCCCAGGCACATTATGGAGGGACAAATCTGTCAAATCTGGTTTCTCATTTTTCTGTAGCTTTTAAAAAAATATTATTATTATTATTAGTGGGGTGCAGGGGACGAAAGAAAAAATCCTCCTGAAAAATCTTCAGCATTTTGCTGCAACTTTCTCCTAATAGATTTTTGTATATTTGTTTAATAAATTTCAGCACCATCCTTCATCAGAGGATCACAGGGCAGCTGACAGTGTAAAAACACAAGAATATATAACATGGTAACAAACAAAAGCAAGTCACTGTTTAAAAGGCCATAGAATGTTAAACTGCCCAAGGCCTGATTATAGAGAAACGTTTCCTCCTGGCGCCTAAAGATATGTAACGAAGGTACCAGGTGAACATCCCAGGGGAGAGCATTCCACAAGTGGGGAGCCACCACAGAAAAGGCCCCTTCACCTGTTGCAACCATCTGGACCTTTCGTAGAATAGGCACACAAAGATGGGCCTCAGATGATGATTGCAGGGTCTGGGTCAGTTCATGTTTCCACATACGTTTTGACTAACACATTTGCAAAATGCCTTCTTTAAAACAGTGCATTTTTGCATGTAACTTTCACCAATACGTGCATTTCTATGCAAATGTTGCTCTGCTGTGATGCATTTCTTTTACGCAATACTTGACTGGAGAACTGCATTGAAAAATTCAGAGCAGGGCCAATTTTGAAAGGGCTGTTTGCATATTGGTTTGAGAAAGGCAAATAAAGTTGGTTTTTCATTAAAATGCATATTTAAATTGCTCCCTCTTCTCTCCTCCTGACCCAAATGTCTCAAATTAAGGCCTGCCTCCTGCATGTTGGAAGACTCAGGACAGGCACACGGTTTATCATGTCACTTCCTTATGCATACTGGAAGAAGGAATGTAGATAGATACACACACACACACACACACACTTCTCATAGGAACACAGGAATCCATCGTATTGTCTGCTCTGTTTGACAGCAGCCTCCCAGGGTTTCTGGCAGCAGTCTCTCCCCGTCGTACCTTTGAGATGTCAGGGCTTGAACCTAGAACATGCTGCATGCAAAGCAGATGGTCTACACTGAGCTACAGCCCTTCCCCCAGGCAATCTTTCATAATATAGTGCCCTGAGCACTATATGGATCTCTCAGCTATGGATCTTCTCAATTTTGTGCCCCCTTGGCTCAGCGCCCTCTGTGGGAGAATCACCCACACTGCCCTAAATTTGGTGCTGCTTCCCCTATCTCATGGGAACCACCGATGAACTCCATACCAATCTGTTGGGTTGCCAGTTGAAGCTGTTAGGAAAAGGTTATATCTCTCAACGTCTCTCCACCCTCCGCCAGAGCACCACTCCTGGTGGTACCTTCCTGGTTGCCATGGGAGCTGGCAATTACTCTGGAAGACTTCTACCAACTGATAAAACTCCTGTCAGTCTCTCTCTCCCCACCTGGGGAGCTGCTGACATTGCATTAAAGGTCAAGTCTTCATGTAGATGTTATTTTCCCCCTTCTTCCCTGAAATTGATTTTTTTTTTTTTTTTAAGAAAAGAAAACAAAACAAACCTATTTTGGGTAAGAATGACGGCAGCTGCGGTGGGATGCCTGGTGAACCATTTGTCAAAGTATTCACAAAGCCAAGCCTGGTAGCATAAGTTCTATTCCCTTTAGGTAGGTTAGGGAATTTAGGTGGAAATTTGCAACTGGCATTAAGTAACCTTTTCCTGACTGCGTAGGTCTTACATGTGAATGAATGAGTGTGTGTGTGTGTGTGTGTGTGTGTGCGTGCATGCCTTTCAGAGCCTTTGTCACTCCTTCATCTCTTGTTGACTCCATTCCCTCCCACCCACATGGCAAATCTGGAATGTAATATAATTCTTTTATTGATGTTCCTCAACTATTTGGGCTGCCCACACCTACAAAGTCACATACGAGAAAGCCTATTGTGTGGGACTCTGAGGTTAAGAGATTAATTTCTTAAGAGAAGCTAGCCCGCTCCCCCACTTTCAGGGTTTTTCACTGTTCCCACCCACCCCTGAAAATTCACTGCAGATAACACATGGATTTCAGGCAAGTGACTGGAGGAATTACTGTCATAATGGGGGAAGGCAACTCCTGCTTCCAAGCTATGTAGGCTAGTGACTAGGCCAGATTGCATGAAGCTTTTTCTAGTGCCCAGGGAGTATCATATGGACAATTCTCATGAGCAGAATTACTTGCTGGTTCAATTGATTTCCTTGCAGTTCACAAGTCTGGCCAGAGCTGAGTGGTAGCTCACAAGCAGAATGTCAGGAGCTAGAGTCAAGTATCAGTCAGCAATAAAACAATAAAGCACCCGATGCCAGAGAAGTCAACTCTCTTCAAAGAAATGAAACCTCTCTGTCCTAGTGGTCACAACAACGCTTCCCAGTAGGTCTTGCCCCAATGAGATAGTTGTGAGGATTGAAGGTCCTTGGAGACCTTCCCACCAGTCCCCAAGGCTCCTCCCTTGGTTCCTTCCCCCTGCAGCCTACGGCTTCTTCATCTTGCCTCTGTTGCTCCACCCTCTTCATTTCTCTTTCTGTTCTGGGAGACCTGGGAAGGAGGAGAGCTGGTCACAGCAGGAGAGGGAGACTCCATGGCTTCTTCAGCAACCTGCTTCATCTCTGTCTCCTGGCCACCTCTGAATCTGAACTGTCCTTTGCCCCAGCCTCTTCCTGCTCAATAAACACTGTTATCTCACCAGCTTCCAACACCTCCTCTTCCAAGTCTGCTCCCTCTTCTTCCTCTGGCCACTAATTGTCATCCCACCACCGCTCCCCTGGCTCTGGGGGTTCCCTTGGGGATTCCCCAGCTGGTGCCTCTAAATCCAGCTAGTCCATGACACAGAATACCCATTACAACACCTCACAGGCCACCTGTACAAGTAAATCTTCATTGTCTCTGGCTGAAAGAAGCATCTTTACCTGACTTTCCATGACTGTGCTTCTTTTCCAGTTGTGTTCTGGGGAAACCTGGGATTTGTCAGGAGCTTTAATGGGTGACCCCCTCCCCCCCAAGAGTGGTAATGGGAAATAGAACTTGTCATTATAGGGATGGCAGATGATCTCGTTTCATCCACATTCGTAAGTGAACTGACCCAAAATAAGCCTTCATATGTGATAACTGGGAAGAGGTCAACACAACATCGGGCTTTTTTGGGGTGGTGGTTCAGGGGGATCCAGAAAATTGCAGCCCAGTTAGCTTAACATCTGTTTGGGAAAATTATAAAGTTGAAGAACAAGTCTTGCTGTTTTAGAAAACCAGCATGGCTTCCAGAAAGATATATCCTGTTTCAATGAACTAATACATTTATTTGAGAGTGTCAACAAGAATGTAGCTAATCTAGTAAACATTGTATACTTAGACTTTTTAAAAAGGTTTTGATAAAGGGTTTCATCAAAGTCTCTTGGGTAAGCTCAGGCATCATGGGATAAGAGGGTTGGTCCTTTTATGAATCATGACGCGGGTGGCGCTGTGGGTTAAACCACTGAGCCCAGGACTTGCCGATCAGAAGGTTGGAGGTTCAAATCCCCATGATGGGGTGAGCTCCCGTTGCTCGGTCCCTGCTCCTGCCAACCTAGCAGTTCGAAAGCATGTCCAAGGGCAAGTAGATAAATAGGTACCGCTCCAACGGGAAGGTAAACAGCGTTTCCATGTGCTGCTCTGGTTCGCCAGAAGCAGGCTAGTCATGCTGGCCACATGAACATGAAGCTGTACGCTGGCTCCCTCAGCCAATAAAGCGAGATGAGCGCCGCAACCCCAGAGTCGGCCACGACTGGACCTAATGGTCAGGGGTCCCTTTACCTTTACCTTAAGTTGTAAAAGAACAGGAAACTTGGAGTAGGAATAAATGGATGGTTCTTGCAGCGGTGGAAGGTAAGAAGTGGTGTTCCCCTATGATGAGTGTTGAGACCTGTGCTTCTTAACTATAAGTGACCTGGATTCAGTGTGGAGCAGTGAAGTGGCCAAGTTTGCTGATGACATCCAAATATCTAGGGTAGCAAGAACTAAGATGTGTGGCAACTTAAAGCTGGGTGAACGGTAATTAAAATTGAAAATGTGATTCAGTGCAAGTATGTGTGAAGTGATGCATATTGAGGCAAAAGAGAACAATCCTAACTACATATACACACTATGAATTTGAACTGGCTGTGGCTAACCAGAAACAAGACCTTAGGTCATGGTGAATAGCTTGCTGAAATTTGACTTGCATGGCATCAAATATTTAAATCGGCTATTCACAATGCAAGGCGGCGCAGGAATGAGATTATTAATAGTGGGTGCCCAGAGACATTTATACAGTGAGAGCGAGGCTTTCCTAGACCCCGCCAGATTTTGAGACCTGTGAGTAGAGAAAAAAGCCCTTTTGAGACCAGCCAGAAACTTCATGAGCTAGTGAGTTAGCTGAATGTGTAGAGAAAAGAAGCTAAACTGTAGTTTCTGGTTTGGGGTGGGGGAAGACTTCATTTTTTTTGTTTAATTGTTTTAGAATACTTTTTTAAAAAAGAAATGGGATGTGTTTGCCACCCTGGGCTTCTTGCTCGGGGTAGAATATAAATTTTATTATTTTCATTATCACCATCATAGGCAATAACAGCCATGAGACATGTTAGGACAGGGGTGAGAAAGTGCAACTCACAGGCTTTCTTTAACATGAACACCCCAATTTGGCACGTGAGGTTGTTTCTCCCCAAAAAACTCCCACCTGTCCCACACCTGACACCAGGTGAGAGGCTAGTGCAGATGTGGTTGGGAGTAAAGGTAAAGGGGACCCCTGACCATTAGGTCCAGTCATGGCCGACTCTAGGGTTGCGGCGCTCATCTCACTTTATTGGCCGAGGGAGCCGGCCTACAGATTCTGGGTCATGTGGCCAGCATGACTAAGCCGCTTCTGGCAAACCAGAGCAGCGCACGGAAACACTGTTTACCTTCCTGCCGGAGCAGTACCTATTTATCTACTTGCACTTTGACATGCTTTCGAACTGCTGGGTTGGCAGGAGCAGGGACCAAGCAACGGAAGCTCACCCCGTCGATTGGCAAGTCCTAGGCTCTGTGGTTTAACCCACAGCGCCACCCGCGTCCTTGCAGATGTGGTTACAAGGGAACAATTGGGAGCTTCAGGTGAGATCTCAATTATTTCTTTGCCAGTAGGGCTTGCTGACAGTTCTGATCGGTGCTGACAATGAGCCCCACCGGGATTGGCTGCACTAAGAGGATCCCCATTAGGGATGTCCTAATGCCGCCGAAGGGAATGATTGATGCTGTCAGTGAACCCCACTTTGCCACATTCAAACAACGACTGCAAACAGATTGCAAAGGAACTAGCTAGAACGGCTGCTGAGTTCACTGACAGGTGCAGCAAGTCCCTTTGAACTTTGACAGGTGGCCAATTCTCTCTCCACCTGTCAAAGTCGGCCCACAGGGGCTGGAGGAATCAAGGATTCAGCCCGGTGGCCAGACCCAGTTCCCAATCTCTGTGTCAGGACGAGGTCACAAAGCAGGTAGTCTAGTGCTGCAGCTCATTCCTGCTCAGCTGATAGGAGAAGCAGAAGTCACCATCAACTGTTTCTTCCCTGTGCAGATGCAGCTAAGAGATGTGGCACAGTGGGCATGCACAGGGCTCTCTGCACAATGCTGGTTGCACAAAATAGAACTGTGGGAAATGTTGAATGCATCTAACCGCTGTGGAAACAAGACCCAGGCAATTCAAAATTTGAAGGGGAAGGGCCATAGCTCAGTGGCTTTGCACGTGAAATATTGCAGGTTCAATCCTGGTGACTGCAAGCAGGAAAGCTTGAAATCCTGCAGAGCCACTGCCAGTCGATACTGGGCAAGATGGACCAGTAGTCTGACTCAAATTTGGACAGAGGGTAATTCAAAATACCCCATAATGGTCAAGTGCAGTCACTGTGACATCTTCTTCTGGCCTAGTGAAGGACCCCTGACCATTAGGTCCAGTCGTGACCAACTCTGGGGTTGTGGCACTCATCTCGCTTTATTGGCCAAGGGAACCAGTGAACAGCTTCCGGGTCATGTGGCCAGCATGACTAAGCCACTTCTGGTGAACCAGAGCAGCGCACGGAAATGACGTTTACCTTCCCGCCAGAGCGGTACCTATTTATCTACTTGTACTTTGTGCTTTTGAACTGCTAGGTTGGTAGGCGCAGGGACCGAGCAACGGGAGCTCACCCTGTCGCGGGGAGTCGAACTGCCAACCTTCTGATTGGCAAGTCCTAGGCTCTGTGGTTTAGACCACAGTGCCACCCGCGTCCCTTCCTTCTGGCCTAGTCACAGATAAATATTGTGTGTGTGCAGCCCCTAGCCAAGGCCCTTCCTAGTCACCAGACGCTGCTACAATCTGAACGGTGCCCTTTGATGCTCAATGTTAAACAGTAATAAGGGTAGCTGGCCATGCACTTGCATCCCAGAGGATAATTACAGTTGGGAGCTGCATGCACATTGTGTTCGCAAGGTGGAAGGGCTTCACTGCACACCTTTTCATCCAAGGCACTGCTCATGCGCCATGCTGTTGGCTTAGAGGGGGAAGCCAAACCAGAGTCAGGTTGCAAAGGCATAATTTATGAATGCTCAGCATGCCGTTAAGTGCAAAGTGATGGAGAGGGTCTTGGTTGGCTGCACGGCTATGCTTGTGAATCTTTCTCCAGCCCTCCCATAGCCCCTCCCCTGCATCTATGCAGGTTCATGGGTAGTTGAAAGCCAACCTTCATAAATATAAATCACAGGAAGCATAGAGGAGGGATTCGCCCCACCTACTTTGTGCAAGAGGCCGACCCAAATGTTCTGATCCACAAGCGTCTGTCAGAATCCACACTTCTCCAGCTATCACAATAAATTTTCAATCCCTGTAAAGGTAAAGGTAAAGGGACCTCTGACCATTAGGTCCTGTGTGTCCGACTCTGGGGTTGCGGTGCTCATCTCGCTTTATTGGCCAAGGGAGCCGGTGTACAGCTTCTGGGTCATGTGGCCAGCATGACTAAGCTGCTTCTGGCGAACCAGAGCAGTGCACAGAAACACCGATTACCTTCCTGCCGGTATTTATCTACTTGCACTTTGATGTGCTTTTGAACTGCTAGGTTGGCAGGAGCAGAGACCGAGCAACGGGAGCTCACCCCGTCACGAGGATTCGAACCGCCGACCTTCTGATCAGCAAGTCCTAGGCTCTGTGGTTTAACCCACAGTGCCGCCTGCATCCCTGTAGGTGTGCACAAAACTTCATACATCGTATTGAAAAACTGTGCAAAAGATGCATATTTTAGTGAGAAATGGCTTGATAAAAATGCATATTTTCTAGCAGGCAGGCGTGCAAAATTGTTACTTGTGGATTGCCCATGTCTTCTTTTGGGACAAAGTCTGCAAATAATGGGACGGAGCATGCATGCAGTGAACTAAGGCTGTTCTATCCATTCCTGTCATTGGGACATGCCTTAGCTCAGTAATATTCCATGTGTTTCTTCAGTTAAGACTGCAGAATTGACAAAGGCTTTGGAGAAATGCCTCCATTTAGATGAGGTGATCAATCTTGGGTTAGATGGACCAGTGGTCTATTTTGTGCCAGGCAGGGGTGGGGCGGAGGTATGTGTAGGAACATGTGAGCTGAAGCATGAAAAGCCAGGTTAGCAATGTGGGGTGGATCCCTTTCTAGATGCCTTGAATTTGGAGCACATGGGCTGGGTTCTTCTGTCACACAACCCAATTATTAGGAAAGGGACTGAAAAATTGAAGCAGTCGCCTGATGCTATTGGATAAGCCTTGGTGTAGCCACAGATGGAATACTCAAATGGTATTCAACTTAGGGCTCATCTACAGTAAGCTTTTGGCCCATGCTCTCCACGCAGAGATCCATGTTTTATAGCTCCATATCAAAGCACTTTCTCCCTTCCCCCACTCTTTTTTTGCTCCAGAGCTTTCCCCGTGAAAACCCACTCTTTACAGCCCAAGCCCAACTAATGAAAATTTGGATTTTCTGTGGATTGCTGTTTTGTCCAATTCAGCTGTAGAGTCTGGCTTTACATAAGGAAAACTCCAGAAAGAAAAGAAAGAAAGAAAGAAAGAAAGAAAGAAAGAAAGAAAGAAAGAAAGAAAGAAAGAAAGAAAG
>JAXCMG010000039.1:4404747-4417718 GCA_034642415.1 Podarcis siculus | reverse complement strand
AGTGCTCTGACACAGAGCTTTAAAGCATAGAGGAAAGGTAAATGTGGACAAGCCAAGAGTTTGACTCAAAATAGACCCATTGAAATGAATGCACCCAACGAAGCCATGTCCATTAATATCAATGAGTCAAACTTATTTGAGTACCCCCCCCCTTTCTCTTCTTATGAGGTGGCCAAAGTATTGGAGCCTCAGCTTCAGGATCTGTTCTTGCAGTGAGCACTCAGGGCTGATTTCCTTCAGAATGGAGAGGTTTGATCTTCTTGCAGTCCATGGGACTCTCAAGAGTCTCCTCCAGCACCAGAATTCAAAAGCATCAATTCTTCGGCAATCAGCCTTCTTTATGGTCCAGGTCTCACTTCTGTACATCACTACTGGGAAAACCATAGCTTTAACTATACGGACCTTTGTCGACAAAGTGATGTCTCTGCTTTTTAAGATGCTGTCTAGGTTTGTCATTGCTTTTCTCCCAAGAAGCAGGCATCTTTTAATTTCTTGACTGCTGTCACCATCTGCAGTGACCACGGAGCCCAAGAAAGTAAAATCTCTCACTGCCTCCATTTCTTCCCCTTCTATTTGCCAGGAGGTGATGGGACCAGTGGCCATGATTTTAGTTTTTTTGATGTTGAGCTTCAGACCATATTTTGCACTCTCCTCTTTCACCTTCATTAAAAAGTTATTTAATTCCTCCTCACTTTCTACCATCAATGTTGTGCACATCTGCATTATTGATATAGATAGATACAAATCTGTCACACACACACACACACACACGAGATAGAATGTTTGAAGCATTTCACACACATTACCTTGCAACATTTACACCAGCCCTTTAAGGTAGCCCAGCACACTTATCCCCGTAATACACACAGCGGGCACCATGGCCTAGAGCAGCCTTCCTCAACCTGTGGGTCCCCAGATGTTGTTGAACTACAACTCCCATCACCCCTAGCTAGCAAGGCCAGAGCTCAGGGATGATGGGAGTTGTAGTCCAACAACATCTGAGGACCCACAGGTTGAGAACCGCTGACCTAGAGAGAGAGATTCCCTCCCCCCATGAAGCTGCCTGGTGAGTCATCACAGGTCTTAGCCAGTGACCTCCCATCTCATAGTGCAGCCTCTTCTCCATCATATTGCCCTTGCTCTAAGAAACGGTGGTCTTGGGAGGAGTGGATTACTGCCTGCAATAACCGCCGTCGATGGAGAAGGTGGTTTAATTTCATGGTGGCCATGAGCGGAGAGTCTTGTGGTTTGAGATGCACGCTGCCTCTTGCAACCTGACATTCCCAGAGCAGCGCTGAGAAGCCTTTTGTCGGAGGTTCGTTTCTGCACTCCAGATTCCCTTCTTTTTCCTCCCCCCCCCCACAGCTCCAAGTCATATTCTTTGCCAGCTTGGCTTCTCCCTCAACGCGCTGTAAGCTCACTGAATTGGTCACAATACGGAAGCTTCCTGCTTGACAAACCGTGATCTTGAAGGTTCTGGAGAGCCATGGGGCACCCCGGCAGCCAGCTGCCTTGTAGCAAATTCATTGTGTATGATGCAAGGGGCCATTAGCTTAGCTTATTATTAATACATGTGTGGGCTTTAATACACCGTGGCTCTGTCTGTCAGCGCCGGTCTCTCCAGCAGGCATGCCTTTTGTCCTTTTGTGTTTTCCCCAAACAAGCTTACACAATTAGATTCTTCTTGTTTCCTAAATGATTTTTTTTCCCGGCTCCTAATTATTTCACACTCCATATAAAAGAGTTATTGGGGTGGGTAATGGGAGGCCGGGGATCGCATTCTCGATGCTTTGCAAGCAGCATGATATTATGGCAACTTTGATTTGTTTTATATGGTTGTTCTTTCCCCCCCCCCCCTCTAACCCCCACCCCATAGCCTGGCGCCTGCAGCATCAAAGAAGTGATTTACACATGAGGAGTGTAAGAAGGGGAGGAGAGAAAAGTGGGGTGGAGGGTAGGAAGACTGTGACCCCCCAAAGTGCACTCGGTGCGCAGCACGACCAGTGATGGAATGATCTTTGCTTAGGTGCAGAAGAACATTCTTATCATTCAGGGGGTCCCAGTTTCAGTCCATAGCAGTAAGGTGACACTGTGGTCTAAACCACTGAGCCTCTTGGGCTTGCCGATTGGAAGGTCGGCAGTTTAAATCATTGTGATGGGATGAGCTCCCGTTGCTCTGTCCCAACTCCTGCCAACCTAGCAGTTCAAAAGCACACTAGCGCAAGTAGATAAATAGGTACTGCTCTGGCGGGAAGGCAAACGGCGTTTCCATGCGCTCTGGTTTCTATCATGGTGTCCTGTTGTGCCAGAAGCAGTTTAGTTGTGCTGGCCACATGGCCTGGAAAGCTGTCTGTGGACAAACGCCGGCTCCCTCGGCCTGAAAGTGAGATGAGCGCCGCTACCCCATAGTCAAGTTTGACTGGACTTAACCACCCAGGGGTTCATTACCCTTTTACCCTAGCGGTGTCTCCCTGACCAGCAAAGATGAAGACTCATTAAGGAGAAAGCTTTCGTTCAAAACAAAAAATTATGGAAAAGTGGGATAGATATAAGAGATATGTTCAAAAATACAGTAAAGGTTCGCTATCTATGCTAGCATTCGATTGATGTTGGAGAGAGACTGAGTTGAGAAATAAGACCAAGGGTACATATTGATATAGGAATGTATTAGATAAAATGTAAAGAAATATACCATAATAAGAGTACATTCATTTGTAAAAAAGGAATATACAAAGGGATAGACAGGAAGTCCAAAGTGTTGGTACATATATGATTTTGGAATAGCTTTTTGTCCTTTTTTCTTATTTTTTTTTCCTTTTAGTATATAAACTTTGTATACATGTTGAAAATTATAGTATAATAAGTCTTGTGATGTAATATGATAATGTTTACCAATGTAGCATATTAACTTTAATAAATAAATAAAAAATCCAAAAAAAGGAGAAAGCTTCTTACGTTCACCTGTCATAACCTCCAACATTTCTCTGATGAAAATAGGGATGTCCTAGTCATCATGGACAAGGCCATCAATGGATAGGGCTGTCAATGGCTCCTAGCCACAATGGCTGTGTTCTACAACAAATGTCAGTGCCCAAGGGTGAGGATGATATTTATTTATTTCACCAGCCACTCTGGGCAGCTTAAAGCGTATATAGGTAAAGGGACCCCTGACCATTAGGTCCAGTCCTGATCGACTCTGGGGTTGCGGTGCTCATCTCGCTTTGTTAGCCGAGGGAGCCGGAGTACAGCTTCCGGGTCACGTGGCCAGCATGACTAAGCCGCTTCTGGCGAACCTGAGCAGCACACGGAAACGCCATTTACCTTCCTGCCGGAGCAGTACCTATTTATCTGCTTGCACTTTGACATACTTTCGAACTGCTAGGTTGGCAGGAGCAGGGACTGAGCAACGGGAGCTCACCCCGTAGCGGGGATTCGAACCGCCGACCTTATGATCGGCAAGTCCTAGGCTCTGTGGTTTAACACACACCGCTACCCGCATCCCTAAAAGCATATATAGAAACAAATTAAAACTAGAATATAATAGTGAGGGGGCCCAGTTAAGCCTCGCCCCCAGTTAAGCCACACTCCACATAATCAATCACAAGATGTGGCTCCTGCACACCATTTGAATGGCCATTGCTCATCAAATCTGGAGGTGGCCCCTTCAAATATTTTATAGGGGACCTCAGCCCCTAGGAGTTGGCTTTTACGTCAAGACCAGTATGCCTCTGAATACCAGTTGCTCTGGGAACCAGAAGTGAAGAGACTGCTGGCACACTCAGACCTTGCACTTTTGGACTCCCCGTGGGAATTTGGTTGACCAGATCAGGATGTTGGGCTAGACGGGCATTTGGCCTGATTTGGCAGGCTCCTCTTATGTTCCTCAAGGAACTTCCAGAGATTTGATCAAGTTAATGAAAGGAATAAAATGGAGCACCGGTGCCATGTTGTTTAGTTTTTACAGGGCTGTTATTGTTTTTTTCTGACGTTTTATGAGAAGCACTTCAGGCAGGAGGTTATTGTGCCTTTTATAAAACTAAGCAAGAGCCCGCTTCTCTTCTTTTTCCTCGCTGCTGCTAAGTAGACAATGTGCTTTTGTGGTCATTATTTCCCAATAGAAATGTTTCATACTGGAGTTGTGCCTGGAAAAGCAACAGCTTCAGATTGCAAAACTCCCCCAGGAGGGTTGGGGAGTGAGCGGGGAGATCCTCACCAAGGAAGAATAATGACGGCTTTTAAGGGCCAAGTCTTCACTTTATTTCTTGTACTCCGGTGCACAAATGCAGGTCCGAAAAACTTGCTTGTGTGCCATTGAGTGTGGAGGCTGCGGTTAGTAGGAATACTTGATTGGTGAATCAAGAAAAGCAGGAAAAGCGCCCAGTTTAGAGATGTGCAAAACTTTGGGACTCCTGTATTTCTGTTGTGTTGAGAACCAAACCACACTTATCTGCAAAAGGAGATACTTTACTTATCTGCAAAAGGAGGGAGCAATATTCATGTGCGTCGGATTTTCCTGGGCCTTTTGCAAGTTAGTTTAGGACGTAGCATTATTATTCACAGTACTATTTCCAAAGTCAGAGAAACACAGTTTAATTGTGCATGGTTATGGATAGGAAGGCACAGCAATTTGGTTTAATCATGTGTCATTTTTGATTTGGAAGTAAGCATATTTATTTTATTTTTTTAAGGCAGTTGCTGTTGCAACAGGGTGCAATGCAGCAAGCTGAAAAGTGTGCAGGGAAACGGGAGCAGCCGAATTGTGCAAGGTGCAATTATGCTAGTTGATCAGTTGATCTTCTACCGTGATTAAGATCAGTGCTCGTCTCGTGCCCAGATGAAGAAGAGGGCAGAAGAAGGAGATTTAGCAGGTTGCCATGCAAATGACCTTTGGTAAAATCCCCGCTTCTACACAACTGATAAAAAGGAGCACTGACCTCTTTTTTCTTCTCTTTTGTCTTTCTTAATTTTTTTAAATGAATTTATAAAAATGCAAAAAAACAGAACTGAAGAATAAAAGAAAAAAAGTGAATGAAAAAGAAGAAAAGGAAGGGGGGGAATTAGACATTGCATCAATCCATAATTCTTTTCCATCAACTTCCCATCCATTCTTCCTTGGCTCCCTAAAGTTTCCCATTCCTGCTGCATATTCCATTTTCCCAAACTATTTAAAAATTCAAATTATTCTCATTATAAACTAGGGTTGTCACATGTACAGATTTTCCCGGACATAACTGGATTTTGGTCATCTGCAACAGCACCTGGACACAAAACACATGGCAGCCTAAACGTCTCTCTCTTTTTTTGAGATTTTGCAAAGAAAGCTCAACATCTTTGCCAAGAAAAGCTCAACAACTTTTATGTCCAGATTGGCAACCCTATTATAAACTATAGCTGCTGAGCTTACTCCAAACCGACTAAAGTTCTAACATTTTTACAATGTTTTTTTTTAGGTAGTCTACAAATGGCTTCCATTCCTCTTTAAAACTTTTCTCTTCTTGCTCTCTAATTTTGCTGCTTAAGTTTGCTCATTCTGCATATTCCATTAATTTCATCTGCTACTCCTCCTTTGTATGTACTATCTCTTCTCTCCATTTTTGTGCATATAAGATTCTCGCTGCTGTAGTGCCATACCTAAATAAACTTATTTGTTTACTTGGTACCTTGGACCTCATTATTCCTTACAGAAATGCCTCTGGACTCTTTGGAAAAGTCCTCTGAAATATTTTTCTTTCAATTCATTAAATATCATTTCCTAATATTGTTTAACTTCTCTACAGGTTCACTACCTATGGTAAAAGGTTCCATCTGTAGCCTTACACTTCCAACATTTACCGGTACCTGATTGTGACTTATACATTCTTGCTAATTTATTTGGTGTCAGGTACCATCTGTAAATCATTTTCCAATAATTTTCCTTAAGAGTATAGCAGGCTGTGAATTTCAATCCTGTTTTCCACAGTTTTCCCATGAATCTAACTCTATATTGTGGCCCACATCTCTAGCCCAATTGATCATTGCCATTTTCACCATTTCATCCTTTGTCTCCCATTCTAACAATAACTTACACATTTTAGAAATTAACTTATCATTATTATCTATCAGCTGTTCTCAAATTCTGAGGTCTATTCTGTAAAACCACATTGTTTATCAACTTTAAATATTTCATTCAATTGACAATATTGTGATTGCTTTGATGGGTGAAAGCCATAAAGGTGTTTTCTTTTCTAGCAGGTTCTTATATTTTTCCCAACTCAGTAAATATTTTTCCTAATGACACGATTCATAAAATTATTGTGTATTCTAGCTTTACCTTACCATAGACATGCATGCCAACCAAATTTAACACCATACCCCTCCAAGTCTAGCAGTTGAGTATTCTCCAACTTTATCTAATCTTTTAACCAGCGCAAACATGCTGCTTCATAATATAAACACAAATCTGGCAGTGAGGAGCCTCCTCTTTCCCTAGTGTCAATCAATATATTATATTTAATTCTTGGTTTCTTCTTCTGCCAGATAAATCTAGAGATATCCTTCTGCCATTCTTTAAAGCAGCTTAAATTATTAATTAATGGTGCCTTTTGAAATAAAAAATAACATCTTTGGCAACACATTTGTTTTTATAGCTGAAATCCTTCCTAGCAAAGATAAATTAATTCTCCCCCATACTTGCAAGTCTTTTAAAACTTCTTTCCACACTTTAATATAATTATCTTGGAATATATTGGGGTTCTTCGTAGTAAGCCATAGGCCTAAATATTTCACCTTTTT
Source organism: Podarcis siculus (assembly GCA_034642415.1). Classification (NCBI taxonomy): domain Eukaryota; kingdom Metazoa; phylum Chordata; class Lepidosauria; order Squamata; family Lacertidae; genus Podarcis; species Podarcis siculus. The sequence continues at coordinate 4,410,947 of JAXCMG010000039.1, read as the reverse complement.
TTTTTGGACTTCCAACCATTCAATGTCTCCAATTCATTTTTTGCTTGTACATCCATATTTTTTAAATCAACACTTAACTCTTTTTCAATATACCACCTACTGCATGATGCACAATTTATTACAGATAAGTGTTCACATATGCTTTGCGGTAGTATCACACCTGACACTTACAGTTAAGTGTTCTGAACAGGCCAACATATAGAAAGGCAGCAATAGCACTAACAACAATAAGGCAGGTGTCAAGTGTACTGGGCATTATCCAACCAGCTGATACCATCAGAGCAAGGATTTCTGCTTGTGCATTGGTAGTTCCATTGCTCAAAAGTAAATCCTTGCACTTACAGAACGTGTTAGTTGGACAGCTCTCCCTGTGTCATAGCACCATGTTTTATATTATTTTATTTATTCATTTATAAATATATATCACTGTTCATTTGAAATATTACTGCAACTTACAACAATTTACATACAATAAATGCCATATCTGAAAATGTTACAGACAGACACCAGCTAACTATTGTGGAAAGATGGGTTATTAATTGCCTGCATAAGCCTGATGCAATGGCAGGCATTTAAACGTTGAAACAAAAGCTGCACACTGAATCTCCAGTGGCAGAGAGTTCCTTAGGCTTGGGCCCATGACACCAAAGGTTCAGTTTCTTGTTGTGGTCAAACGAGACTCGCCAACTAGGGGAATGACCAATGAAGCTTCTGCAGATAGTTCTCAAGGATTGAGATTGAGTATAAGGGTTCAAGTGGACCCCAAAATACCCTGGACCTAAGTTGCTTGACGTTTTTAAAATTAATACAAGGACCTTGTAGTAGATGGACAATAGTAGATTTACTAAAGGTGTCACATGTTGTGGGCCTTCGGTCATCAGGCTGCTGTATTCTGAACCAAGCCAAAGGGCAGCCCCACACAGAGTGCATTGCAGTAGTCCAGCTCCATGGTTACCTTGGAGTGCAGTGTGTGTGCCTAATATAATATATAGTATTATGTGTTGTAATCTTACCACATAATACTCGCCCTGTGAGTTCTCTCCTTGTTAATAGTGTCCACTTTCCCGTTCCTTCATCCCTAGGTCTGATGTGCTAATCTGTCCTGCTGTCGCTTTGCCTGCCCATTTCCCTGTAATAGTTTGTTGGTTAATGGATTAAACTAGACAGGATTAGCCATTTCAATTTATATTCGGCTGCTTTCTTCATTTAATGTTCTCACTGTAAGTAGTGAATTATTGACTACTTTAAATGTGGCTACAAACAGCTTCAAAAAGAGGAGCATTTGCAAGGCCAAGTTGTGCACCACGGAGGTCAACGCTCCTTTCATCCTTATTCCCCCTCCCCTTCCATTTAACCCTTCAGGGGCTCTCTCTCCCCTGGGAGACCTCGGCAATTTGCTCTGGCCAATGCTTAATGGCCCGGACAGGCCTTGGGGATAAATATAGTTAAGTGTGTGAAATTTAACCTATATTATTGATATTGGGTCCTGCCCAAAGTGTCTGCAAAGTGGCTTAAAAGGAAGAGTTCATTAGAGAATAAAACACAACGGGCAGGAGACCAGTTCTCCAGACCCTTGAAATTATTCCTAATCTTCTTCCACCCCCCGCCCCTGGCTTTGTCAGACTTAAAGAAAAATCCAATGCCTCAAGCACTCAGGGAGATATCGTTTGGAGACAGCAGAAGTGCTGGAAGGATGCCACAGGCAAAGATGGCCCAGTTGTTTCTCCCTGACCTCACTTTCTCTCTCTGCAGCTTTTGCAGACCCTCTAAGTGTCCCTATTTTCCAGGGACAGTTCCAGATTCCCAGAAGCCATCCCAGTTTCTGATTTGACCCCAGAATGTCCCGCTTTACCTTAGGGCAGCCTTATTACCATTGGAGAAATGTTGGAGAGTGTGGAGTTATACAGCCCCCAAGCAAATGAGATAAGTAACTATACAACCTTTACAAGACATCTAAGGGCAGCCCTGTATAGGGAAGTTTTTAATGTGTAATGCTTTATTCTGTTTTTATATATGTTTATATATGTTGAAAGCCATTCAGAGTGGCTGGAGCAGCCCAGTGAGATGGGTGGGGTATAAATAATGATATTATTATTGTTGTTGTTGTCATCAACATCACGATCAGTATGGAATAGGATGTCCCTATATTCATCAAGTTTGACGCTGGTGGCACTGTGGTCTAAACCACTGAGCCTCTTGGGCTTGCCAATCAAGCTTGTTCCCTTTTCCAGGTGACAGCTCTTGAGATATTTGAATATGACTATCATATCTCTTCTCAGTCTCCTCTTTTCCATGCTAAACATACCTAACTCCTTCAACTGTTCCTCACTTGATTTCTAGACACTTGATCATCTTGGTTCCCCTCCTTTGCAAACATCCCAGCTTGTCAACATCCTTCTTAAATCGTGATGCCCAGAGTTGGACACAATATTCCAGGTGTGGCATGAACAAGGCAGAATAGAGTGGCACTATTACTTCCCTTGATCTGGACATTATACTTCTACTGATGCAGCCTAGAGTAGCATTAGCTTTTTTTTGGTGCTGCATCACACTGTTGAGTCATGTGAAGCTTGTGGTCCACTAAGACCCCTAGATCTTTTTCACATGTACTCCTAGTAAGCCAGCTGCCCCCTTATCTCATATTTGTGCACCTGGTTCTTCCTGTCTTAGTGTAGAGCCTTACATTTGTCCCTGTTGAAAATCATTTTGTTTGTTTGGATCCATTTCTCCAATCTGTTAAGGTCATCTTGAATACCAGTTCTGTCTTCTGTGGCATTACCGGGTAGCTATCTCTCCCAGTTTGGTGTCATCTGCAAATGTGATGAGCCTTCCTTCAATTTCTTCATTGGTGCAGTGGCTTACAAAGATGTGTATATTTGAAGAGATGAACAGTTTAAAAAAACAAAACTGATCCAGAAATGGGATAAACTAAAGTTAAGAATAGAGGGTGGAGAGGGAAAAACTGAGAGTATCCATAATGGATTGATTCTTCCATCCTTCCCTAGGTATAAGAGCCATGCTTGTGTGGGGATGGCGGGCACAGGTGACACTAAGCATCATTTGCAGATGAGAACTTGAGCTCAGATTCTCTGCAATGCCTTGAAACAGAATGAGGCCCTTCCTCTGATGGCTGCATGCTCAAGCGCTCATCCTCTAAGTTAGTTATGCACCGCAGGGGACCATGCATCTCCAGCAGAATGCGGAAGCAGCCGCCACAAAGAGGGAGACATAATTCAGGCAGGCGGAAAACTGAAACACTTTCATAAAATAAGCTGCACAAGCCCCAGGATGGCAGTAAGGCAGAGCAGAGGCATGCGCCGGTAGCATCGCCAAGCTTTTACCCTCGGGTGGATTCAGCCGTTTAAAAATAAAACAACTTTCCCAGAGTAATGCTTCTGCTGCATCGCTTCACTGCCGAGACTGCTGCTGTCGTTGGGGAAAGGGGCATGGAAGGGAAAGGTCCCACCATGGGTCTTCTCAGATTCCTTTTGCACCCAGGAACGGAGAACCTGCGGCCCTCCAGGTTCCTCCAGATAGGCTGAAAGACTCAGGACAGATTAAATAAAGTCATGCAGCGCATAGTTGAGCTATAGATCTTGCTCCCACAGAAGGCAGTGGTGGCCACCAACTTGGAGGGCTTTAGAAGAGGATTAGACAATTTCATGGAGGAGAGGCTAACCATGGCTCCTAGCTATGATGATGAGTTGGATAGCTCAGATGGTTAGAGCATGGCGCTGACAACGGCAAGGTTGCAGTTCAATCCCTGTAAGGGACAGCTGCATGTTCCTTCATTGCAGGCGGTAGGACTAGATGATCCCCAAGGTCCCTTCCAACTGTGATTCTATGAGATGAAGCATCAATGAGACTATGCAATGTCTGCACAGTTGGAGGCAGCCATGCTTCTGAAGACCAGTTTCTGGAAACCACAAGAGAGGAGAATGTTTTTGTGCTCAAATCCTGCTTGCTGGTTTCCCACAAGCATTTGGTTGGCCAATGTGAGAACAGGATGGGCCATTGGACTGATCCAGTAGGGTTCTCCTTACACTCTTATCTGGTTGGACTCCAACTCCCATCACCCCTGCTGATAAGTCATGCTGGGTGGGGGCTGGTGGGAGTTGGAGCCCAACAAGATCTGGAGGGTCACTGATTGGATGTAATTCTCCCTTGTTTGATGCCATGATATTTTTCCACTACAGCCTGGCAATGCAGGGTATTCAACAAAGAAACATCTACATGTAGGTCAGCAGCAGCTGGAATAAAATCAGGATCAGGCTACATTCAGGTTATCTTTACAGATCATGCTGTACACGCCCTCCCTCCCATCATCCATCAGGAATTCACCCCTCCCTTATCATTTCTCGCCCCCCTGATTAGCAGGGCACCACCTCTCAGTTCCCAGACTCCACCCTTGTGTCTTGGGAGCTGAGCATCAGGAAACCTATCTCACCTCTGCCCTGTGCAAAGGAATGTACAGAAATAGTGAGCTGGCCTTACTGTATCCTGGAAACCAGCATTCTGTGTGGGCAGCTTGTGGAGTCCCTCGCGTGTGCTCTCTTTTGCTTTCCCTTTGATCTGACAGAGTTCCTCAGCTGCTGTCAGACATGAAAATTAAGCAGGAATGCTGTGCTCTCTTTTCTGCAGCAGCGGCAGGGAGAACAGTTGAGTTTAGACTGGAGTTCTGAGGAAGTGGGCGAAGAAGAGAGCAGGGGGTTTGCACTGCGGCAACACTTAGTGTTATATGGGTTGAAACCTAGAAAGCTGCTTTGATCTATGAAGCTCAGCGTCATCCACACTGGCTGGCAGTGGTTTCAGGAAGGGACACTCTCCCAAACCCACCTGGGGATTGAACCTGGGATTACCTGGTGGGAGAGTGCTAAGAGGCAAGGGGGGTGCACTGGGTGCTGGAGGTGTAAATGGCTATTAGGATGGTGGGACTGAATCAAGCTCATCCATTTTGCACAGAATGGAGCAGATGTTATGACAATCTCTTCATGTTGCTCCCTGAGACCTGGTCTTCCAAGCTCTACTGCTTCTGAATATGGAGGTTCTACTTAATTTCTATAAGCATTAGCTGTTGGTAGAATTTTGGACAGGACCCAAGAAGTAATTTAACTCCCATGACACGGTGGACATCCCACATCTAAAGCCTATGCTAGAAGTGAGTACCCAGCTTCACCAGTATGCCTCTGAGGAACACAAATGGATATGGGTGCTTTTGCACTGAGGTCCTCCTTGTGGGTTGCCCACAGGCATCTGATTGGCCACTGTGAGAAGAGGATTCTGGACTAGATGGGTCACTGGCCTCATACAACTTCAGGGCTCTTCCTATGTCACCTGTTTTCTTATGCTATCAGCTGGAGGTACTAACTGGAATGGGAACTTGGTCTAGACTCACGTAGAATTATAGAGTTGGAAGAAATTCCCAAGGATCTTCTTGTACAACCCCTCTGCAATGCAGGAATCACAGGTAAAGATTCCCTGAAAGATGGCCTTGCAGCATTTGTTTAAAAACTACCAGTGAAGGAGGGTCCACCACCTTTCAATGGCATCCATCCCACTGGTCTAGCCATGTTGATGCCATACAGTTGGGCACGGACAAGAACTTGAACATCAGGGACCAGAGCTGGGAAGCACATCCAGATGATCATTCTACTGCACTCCTGGACCTAAAACTCACCACCTGGCAGGACCATCCAAACTGCCCTGAAATGACACCTCACCTTCTGGTAGTTTTGCTCATCTTCCTAGGCTCTGCCCATTTGGCAGGAAGATGGAAAGTCTTCACGGCGTGATCCTGGCTCCCCAAAGAGGGCACATGCATGTCAGAGAGGAGGGAGAGGAGCCAGTGAATTGTTCAAGAGCTATTCATCCATTTGAAAAATACAACCCTTGTAATGCTCCCAAGATCAATGAGTCCAGGAGCGAGATTTGCTGAGTAAGTGCTGGCCATACATCCTGCAGATGCCGGAGGGCTTTTTCCCCCTGCCAGGCACCCATTTTTCCCCAAGACATAAAACCAAGAGAGAGAAAAGCTCCTTTAGTGGAAATTGCAATACCTATAACTTGAGCTGATCATGCTGGCTGATTTCATTTCCTTTCATTGCTTTCTTCTTTGTCCTCTGCAGCACATTTGTGCTGCTGCTGCTGCTGCTGCTTCTTCTTCTTCTTCTTCTTCTTCTTCTTCTTCTTCTTCTTCTTCT
>JAXCMG010000039.1:4335822-4404737 GCA_034642415.1 Podarcis siculus | reverse complement strand
CTTCTTCTTCTTCTTCTTCTTCTTCTTCTTCTTCTTCTTCTTCTTCTTCTTCTTCTCCTCCTTCTCCTCCTCCTCCTTCTTCTTCTTTCCTGGTGGCCTAAATCAAATTCCTCCCCTGAATGTTAGCAGAGGAAACCGGGACTCAAGGAGAGAGAAGAACTGAATTGTTTTCCTTTGTGGAGGGTTGAGCACTCAAGTTTTCTACTATATGCAAGCAAGGATGGATAGGCTCAAGTGACTAAGCTCCCAATGTTTTTGTTTCATTTCTAGCCTGATTCTCCATCACTCAGGAATGATTTTTGGAGTCATCTGCAGCCACTCATGCCCCCAAAGTGTCCACTAAAGCCAGAGGTCTATGAAAACACAGGTCCCTAGCCACACTAGAACCTTACATTGAGCCAGACAGGGATCTCGCACAGCCTGCAGATGGTTCGGAACAGCACTAAATCCCTGCCGCACACATGCACTTTTCATTAAGAGCTTAAGAAGAGCTTGCTGGACCAGGCCAATGGCCCATTTAGTCCAGCATCCTGTTTTCACAGTGGTTGACCCACAAGCAGTGTAAGAGGTTTCTCCCCACTGTGGTTTCGAGTTGTGGAGGCAGAACCTAGCCATCATGTCTAGAAGGCAGTGGTAGCCATCTCCTCCATGAATTTGTTCAATCTTCTTTAAAAACTGCACAGTTTTCACTGCAACTAGGATGTGTCTATTTGAATAAGAAAGGAACTCACTGTAGTTTGTTGGGTGCTGGTTCTGCTCTGAAAGTGCTTCTACTTCACTTGATTTCTCAGGATTTTGACCCAGATGCCAGCTGGGGTAGAATTCAGCAGAGTCCTAAGGTAGCAGGCTGCAGTTGTGCAGAGATGCAACAGGGAGAAGAGTAAAGAGGAGTCATAAGGTCATAGCTCAGCGGTAGAGCAGAAGGACCCAAGTTCAAAACCCCACCTGAAACCATGGGGAGCTCCTGCCAGTCAGTGTAGACAACATGGAGACAGATGGATCAATGGTGAGACTCGGTGTAAGACAGTTTCTGCTGTTTCTATGTCCAGGTTGATGAGTTTTCCTGATCATAGACCTCTTGGAGTTATACATGTCCATCAAACTCTTAGAAATATACATGTCCATCAAACTCTGTTGAGAGCATCAGCAATTGTTGTGCTGTTTCAAGCAGAGGACCACCAAGGTGGGAGGATGACGCTCCACAGCTATCCAGCTGGGGAACAGGACCATGGACAGATCACCATATCTGGGCCATATTCAGAGCAGTGAGCATCTGGAGGCAACTTTTGCTCATGTAACCCTTCTGTGAGTCTTTGTCTACCTGGCTCTGCCCCTGTGAGATGCTTAAAGGGACTGCATTTGCAGAGCATTCCACATGCAAATATATGAAGACAAACTAACCTTTAATTCCTTTGTGAATAATACGTTTTAAAAAGCACACCCATCATAGCTACCTATCACTCCAACCTGTCACTTTCAAGGCATCTACAGCATTTTACACACTATACAGGTTTGACAGTGTAAATTCTTTTTCTTTGCATTTAGATATTTTAGCCCAGCCTTTCCTGAGGTCTCCAGATCAATACCTAAGCATGAAATCAATACTAAATAAAGCCTACAGAATCTAGCTGAGCCAAAGTACTCACTCCTTTCTGAGGAGAAATGTTCAGGAGTTTTAAAAAGCCCTGCTTTCCAGCTTTTCCCCAGCTGTATTTGTGAAAATATTTGCTTATTCATTTCTGCTGCCCACTCTTAAAAATATAGAGAGCTGCCCTTTACCAGGTCAGACTTCCCATCTAGATCAAGATTGCCTCTTCTGACGGTCTCTCATCAAGCTCTCATCGCTAGTTACTTGGACTGAATCTGGGACTTTATATGTGCAAAGCAGTTGTGTTCTTACTCTTCCTTTAAACTGTCTTTCCTTGTCCTCATTGATGTCATTCCATAGCCTAGGCCGATTGGCTATGTTGCATCCTAACATCTCATTCACTACAGGATCCCTGATGGGTGGTAATTGTCTATTTGGCTCACCTAGGCAGCAGAATTATTCAGGAATGTGGTTGGAGTATTGAAGAAACAATGGCAGAGGGATGGTGCAATAACTCCAAACAGGACTTGGGAGGGGGGGAAAGGAGTTGCACAGAAAGCTTTTAATGAAAAACATTTCTCACCACCCCATCTCATTATTTCTCACCTGAAATTCAGAACGGGCAGGTGACTGGCATGCCCCTATGTTAGAACAATCTGCCCCTTTAAAAGCAAAAGAGTAAGTTAATGGCAGCCAACGAAAATGAACCCAAATTCAAGATGCTTCTGCAGTGTGTTTGGAAGACAGCCTTGGATTCTGGCAACTGTCTGACGTTTCAGGGCTTGCACTGAGAACCACATAGGATGGGTACGTGACCCGGTTTAGGGGGCAGGGCAGGATTCTGTGATCAAGAGCGACTTCTCTATGAGGAAAGCTTGCAGTATCTGAAGCTGAATGTTGGGCAAAGGTAAAGGACCCCTGACAGTTAAGTCCAGTCTTGAAGGACTCTGGGGTTGCAGCGCTCATCTCGCTTTACTGGCTGAGGGAGCTAATGTTTGTCCGCAGACAGTTTTTCTGAGTCATGTGTCCAGCATGACTAAGCCAGTTCTGGCAAAACCAGAGCAGTGCATGGAAACGCCTTTTACCTTTCCGCCAGAGCGGTACCTATTTATCTACTTGTACTTTGATGTGCTTTCGAACTGTTAGGTTGGCAGGAGCAGGGACCAAGCAATGGGAGCTCACCCCGTCACGTGGATTCGAACTGCCAACCTTCTGATCGGCAAGTCCTAGGCTATGTTGTTTAGACCACAGCGCCACCCAAGGCAAATAAAAGAAAGCACTTTTTCATGTAGTTAAACTGTGGAATTTGCTTCCATGAGAGGCAGTGATGACCACTAATTTGGATGGCTCTAAAAGAGGATTGGACAAATTCATGGAGCAGAGGGCTATTCATGGCTACTAGCCATGATGGCTATGCTCTGCCTCCCAGGTTGAAGGCAGCAGTGCTTCTGAATTGCTGGAAACTGCAGGAGGGAAAGGTTCTGTTGTGGTTGACACCTGCTTCTTAAATGGAACTCAGGTCAACAAGGCTTGGAAAGATCCCACCTGGGGAGCCTTTGTTACATAGTGCAGACAACACTATGTATACCTGAAGGAGCGTCTCCACCCCCATCGTTCTGCCCGGACACTGAGGTCCAGCTCCGAGGGCCTTCTCCCAGTTCCCTCGCTGCGAGAAGCCAAGTTACAGGGAACCAGGCAGAGGGCCTTCTTGGTAGTGGCACCCACCCTGTGGAACTCCCTCCCACCAGATGTCAAAGAGAAGAACAACTACCAGACTTTTAGAAGACATCTGAAGGCAGCCCTGTTTAGGGAAGCTTTTAATGTTTAACAGACTACTGTAAAACATTAGAATACTTTGTTGGAAGCCGCCCAGAGTGGCTGGGGAAACCCAGCCAGATGGGCGGGGTAAAAATAATAAATTAGTAGTAGTAGTAGTAGTAGTAGTAGTAGTAGTGGGACAAAGTGATAAGGTAGCTTTGTTTCTCCAAATTGGGGAAAGAATTTTCCTTTGAGAGAGGCTGCATTTTGCAGGTCAGATGAGTTTTCTGAAACTAGGGGAACACTGGTGCAGCCGATCAGAGCATTGCACCAATCTTGATTAATGCTGCTGTTGGTTTTCACCCGATATGACATCTCAGGTTGAGTGTGGAGGTTCCTGCTGGGTCAAAGCATAAAAAAAGCTAGCTGACATGGGGGGTGGGGGTGTAAGGGAAGCAAAATAAGAGTATTTCAAGAAGCCTAGCAGAAAGAAAAGAAAAAAAAAAAAGGAAAACTCAGATTCCCTCGAGCTTGTTTCCAAAATACAAGGGCAATTAATTTGTCAACACCTGATTGGAAAACCAGAATAAAAATAAAATGGTATCATTAAGGAGCTGGCGTTTGTGTATATTTCAAGGCCCTTGCCAGCTGGTGATTCATAGGCTTGTGCAAATTAGAGATGAGAAAAAGATGACTCGCTAGGTCGTGCTGCCTGTACAACAGACACTGAAGTATTGTTCCCTGTGGCCTATTCATCAGTGCTTTGTCCAGTCCAATTTTAAATGACTCAGGCAAAAGGGGATTCTCAACAGATCTCCTGGGAGAGCAAGTCTATAGTCAGCTATAGCTCACCGATGGGGGGGGGGGAACTGCTTGCCTTCTAATGGCTTCTTTCCCCCTTGTTCCTCCTAGCAATGTGCCTTCCATGGAACTCCCTTGGGCAATGAACCCTTCTGGGACGGGGGACATGGAAGCATCTCTAGACACGGTTGGCTAGTAGGGTTCATTCCTATATGTGATGGTCACTGATGCCATCTGAAACATTTTGGCTTTTGGAATTAATCCCTTGTCATCATTCCCCCCCCCCCCCAAAAAAAAAGGCTGAGTGTCTTGCTGATTCCCTTTGGACCAGGGATTACCTGGTCACATTTTGATAGTTTGCCATTTAATTAATGGATCTATTAATTAAGCGGCAAACCAATTAATAACGTTTAAATCCCACCCTATAACTGCATTCTCAGAGTGGCTTACAAGAAAGAGGAGAATTAAAAACATATAAAGCACCTGTGAACAGCCTGAAACTGCAGTTCAGTAAAAAAAGAAAGAAAAGCAAAGCAAATTGTATTTATTTCAAAGAATGGTTTAACCTTCATCTAAATCTAAATATAGCAGGGTGGTGCACGAAACTGTGATTAACATTCATATGGCATAGAAATAGGAACATAGGAAGTCTCCTTATATTGAGTTAGACTATCGGTCCATCTAACTCACTATTGCTAGCACTCACTGACATCAGACCTTCTGAGCCCTATCTGCAGATATCTGGGATTAAACCAAGGGCCTTCTATGTGCAAAGCAGATGTTCTACCACTGGTATGATTTAAAATCCCCAAGCTAGGGTCTGATGAGGGCTGGCTGAGACTCATTTGCCCTGATGAACCTACCTCCACCAGCAGAATGTGTGATTTCTTTTTAGTATTGCTGGTTTATAAGGGTGCGGGTGTCTTGTAGAAATTGCATTGCGTTGCACTATAATCCTGTTATTTTTATTCAACTGTTGTTATCATTTATTGGATTTTTGGCCCAATCTTTCACCTGGATAGCTTGCAGCAGTTTTAAAAATACAGTATTAAAACCAGTTGAACCAATCTGCAATCAGAACAACAGGTTGGATCCCTGCATGTGAAAGTGTGTGTTTAAGGAGACGTGTCATTCTCCTACGACAAAAGCTATACAGTAAAGGTGTCAGGTTAAAAGTGCATAGTTAGATTGGTCTCAACTAGGGCCAGGGCCTTTTCAGTACTGGCCCCGACTTGGTGGAACGCTCTGTCTCAAGAGATTAGGGCCCTGTGGGACTTGACATCTTTCCACAGGGCCTGCAAGACAGTGCCGTTTCGCCTGGCCTTTGGTTTATTGGACTCAGTCTGACCCTTACGTTTCCCTCCCCTTATGGTTTTGTTGTATGGGCTACTTTTAAAACGAGGCTGCATTTTAAATTGCATTTCAACCTGTACTTTAAATAGGGGTTTTTTCCCTATTATGTTTTTACTGTAATTTTACTGGCGTTAGCCACCCTGAGCCCGGCTCTGGCCGGGGAGGGAGGGGTATAAATAACATATATTATTATTATTATTATTATTATTATTATTATTAAGCTATGGAACTCACCCATACAGGAAGCAGTGATGACCACCAACCTCTAAGAAGAGGCTTTATAAAAGAGGATTAGACAAATTCATGGAGGAGAGTGCTATCGATGGGTACTAGCCACAATGGCTGTTCTCTACCCTCCACAGTCAAAAGCAGCCATGCTTCTAAATGCCAGTTGTTCAAAACCACAGAAGGGGAATGGGCTCTTGTGCTTGAATGTTGCTTGTGGCCCTTGTGAAATGTTGAGATAGACGGGCTTTGGGCTTGAGCCATCAGGCTCTTATATACTTAAAGGTAAAAGGGACCCCTGACCATGGCCGACTCTGGGGTTGCGGCACTCATCTCGCTTTATTGGCCGAGGGAGCTGGCGTACAGCTTCTGGGCCTTATATATGTTCTTATATAGGTACATATTCTTGGAATTTTACAGTTTAGGGACAGCTGCAGAAGTAAAACCTAGGGCTTGTACACACAAAGCAAGCGCTCTATCCTGAAGCATCTTTAGGAAATAGCCCGGTGTGCCCCCAATATTTTGAGATGGACACTAGGTTAACCCCCTGCCCTCTTTCCTCTCCGTGAACCCCTTTTTCTGATTCCACCTACCCATCTTATTCATTTCCTTAGACATCTAATTTTACCTCTGTACAGTGCTGCGGACTGCCTGGAGTCTATTAGGTCCCTACACAAAACCATTGGCTCTTCCAAAAGTAATTATTGGAGATGTGGAGACCAAACAGGCTCACTGTACCATATATGGTGGCAATGTAGCAAAATAAAGAAATTCTGGGAGGAAATCTACTTTGAACTAGAAAAAATGTTAGGCAACCAGAGGCATATCTATTGGGCATTACTGATTCAGATATTCCCAAAAAATATGTAAAGATCTTTTTTTGCAACAGTGGCAACGAGAATTCTTATAGCTACAAGGTGGAAGAGCAACATAATTCCTTCTAGACAAGAGTGGATACAAAAATTGATTGAATATGCTGAATTAGTCTATCTGAAAAAAAAATAAAAAATAAGCCAATAATTGAATTAGTATCAAAATGGGAGGCCTTCAGAACATACCTTAAACAAAATTATACCATGTTAAACTCTGTAGCAGCTTTTGAGTGATCCCAGCTGGTTTTTTTTATTAATTGCTTATATAAATATAAACCTTTATAAATTGTGAAAATATTAACATAAAAAATAGTATTTTGATATGGCAGTAAATTCATGTAAAAAGAATTAAGGAATAAATGGGAGGTCAGGTATAAAAGATAATGAGATTTTTAGTTTTACTGTAACATGAAATTGCAATCACATTTTTTTGTCATGATTTTTATCTTATTAACAGATTGTGTAAATTTTGTTTTCTTTCCTTTTCCCTCCCCTCTTAATTTGTACCCCTTTTCAGTATTGTCTTTTTGTTTTGTTTTTTTGTATGTAATAAGCATGGAAGTAAGCATGGGGAAAAAAACAATTAAAAAAAATCCATTGGCTCTAATTAATCATAGAATTGTAGCCCTGGAAGGGACCCTGGGGTCATCTGGTCCACCTCCTTGCCATGCAGGAATCACGAGTAAATCATCCATAACAGATGACCATCCAACCTTTGCTTAAAAACCTCCAAGAAAGAAGAGTCCATCACTTCCCAAAGGAGTCCAACCCACTGTTGAACAGCTCTTACCATTAGAAAGGTCTTCCTGATGTTTAGTCAAAATCTCCCTTCTTGTAACTTGAATCCACTGGATTAAGTCCTACCCTCCAGAACAGGAAAAAACAAACTTGCTCCATCTTCCATGTGACAGCCTGTAGATATTTGAACTTGACTATCATATCTCCAGGGGATGTGGGTGGCGCTGTGGGTTAAACCACAGAGCCTAGGACTTGCCGATCAGAAGGCCGGTGGTTCGAATCCCCGCGATGGGGTGAGCTCCCATTGCTCAGTCCCTGCTCCTGCCAACCTAGCAGTTCAAAAGCACGTCAAAGTGCAAGTAGATAAATAGGTACCACTCCGGCGGGAAAGTAAACGGTGTTTCTGTGCGCTGCTCTGGTTCACCAGAAGCGGCTTAGTCATGCTGGCCACATGACCCGGAAGCTGTACACCGGCTCCCTTGGCCAGTAAAGCGAGATGAACGCAGCAACCCCAGAGTCGGCCACAACTGGACCTAATGGTCAGGGGTCTCTTTGCCTTTACTATCGTATCTCCTCTCAGCCTCCTCTGATCCAGGCTAAACATATCCAACTCATGAGGCTCATAAGGCTCAGTTGAGGAATATTTCCCCTCTGCTGGAATGTATTACCCAAAAATATGCAGATTTTCCCAACTTGCCTAATCCAGCCCAGAAAATTCAGTGCTCTCTGTTGACAAATTGTTGTCCATCGTTAAGTCTTATAATGTAGCAGGTCTTGCAAATATATCCCCTTTGAATAACGGGGGGAAAGAGAAGGGAAGGGAATGTTAAAGTCCAGCTCCTTTCAAAGAGAAGGTGCTAAGCCTTCCTTAAAGGCACTTAATCACTATGAAAATATTGGATAAAACATTTCCAGCACCACAAATCTTCCATTGATTTGTGTCTCCAGCAAAAGCAACCAGTCCCAGGGACCCTGATGTGATTATGGCTGGACTGTCCACTCTGGAAGAAGGAATTAGGATTGTTTTAAAACAGAGAGACAGGCAGCCGGTTTGGCTAGCCCAGAGGAAAAGAAATTGACCTCTTCCTCTCTCCATGAATCTGCAGCCTGCTGAACGCAGGTGCATTAAAAAGTTTCGCTTATATGCTACTTTTGGGTGGGTGATTGTTCCCCTCCATCATCAGATGAGCGTGGAAATAAGTTGATCCCTCAAATGGGAAATAACTCATCTTAACTCTGAGCCAAGCAAAACAACCACAACCACAACTCACTTCTAACACTCCATCTCCTGGGACCAGCGTACTACCACTACAAGACTCATGGCCAGGCATAGGCAAACTCGGCCCTCCAGATGTTTTGGGACTACAACTCCCATCATCCCTACCTAACAGGACCAGTGGTCAGGGATGATGGGAACTGTAGTCTCAAAACATCTGGAGGGCCAAGTTTGCCTATGCCTGCTCATGGCATTTAAAGTGGAAAGGGGTTGGGGGGGGGCGGCGTTAAGAAGGAAGCTCAGAATTGTCTTGCTAGACTTTTCATAGAATCATGGAATTGGAGGGGAAATCAGAGTTAGACCCTTCACTGCTCCAGAGAACAGGACCTGAACCAATGATTTCAAATGGCAAAGAAGGAGATTCAGGCTAAACATTAGGAAGAACTTTCTGGTGGTAAGAGCTTTTTGACAGCGGAATCGACTCTTTCAGAAGGAGAGCCCACCATGAAGTCCTAGATCATTGGTTCCATTGCCAAATCGCTCTTAAGTTTTCTCTTAATTTTCAGCCAAAATGTATACTCCTATATATTAAGTGTCTTGGGGCTGAGGCAGGGAGCAGAAAATAAGACTTTGCCCTCTTCTGTATCACATCCTTTCAGGTCAGTGTCATCAATACTGACCAAATGCCTTACACTGATTCAGATCCTCAGTCTGTTTTGGATAAGGCAGCTTCCCATGTTCCTATCCTCGATCAATCGGTTTCATGTATAAGCAATGTGCAAGTTGAATACGAAATCCTAGCACAAGTTTGTGTTGCAGTCTATGTGGAGCTGCCCTTGAGGTTGGCCCCAAAACTGGAGCTGGTAAAAGATGCTGTAACTCGACTGCTCACTTGGGGAGGATATTTCCAACATGTTACCCTGCTGTTGAAAGAATGGCACTGGCTGCCAATTAGCTACCAGGAGGCCACGTTCAAGATGCTGGTTTGGGTCTATAAAGCCCTGTACAGCTTGGGACCGCAGGGTACCTGCAAGATTGACTTGCCCCTTATATACCCAATTGCTCACTGTACACTGTAGGTGTGCTTTACACATGCCATTTGATAAGGAGTTCCATTCCATACAATGCAGGTGTGTGTAGTTTGACATTCCCTCTCCTTAAATATTGGACAGGTGCTTTCTCTGTCATCGTTTCAGCACCTGCTGAATAACTCCCACTTCTCAACAAGCCTTTTATGTAAAGTCTGTATCCTGTATCTGCATTGAAATTGTTTTAAATATTTCATCATCATCATCATCGTCATTATCTCTCACTTGTTGATTGCCTCCCTGGGCTCCCTTGGAAGGAAGGTCAGAGCATAATTTCAATAAATATATATTTAGCATGTTGTAGAGCAGTGTGCAAATGCCCTCTCAAAAGTCTCCAAATCATATGCGTGGAGAGATTTTGGGGGTGGGATTCCACTGATTTTTTTTTGGAGAGGGAGAACAAATTCTGCAGATGTTTTGAGTGGGGCTCACCATTAGCATTTATTTATTTATTTATTTATTTATTTATTTATTTGCCAGAGATTTTTTGGGTGGGTGGCTACCACTGTAGAGGAGAAATGGTGGACACAACAACTGAAAAGTGGCTTTTTTTCCTAGAGGAAAGTGGTAAAAAATATACCCCACCTCCGCAAGGGAAAACCCAGTTCTCTGATAATTTTTTGCTCCCATCTGCCATATTATGAATTGAATAGATCAGCTATTTATGGTATATCTTGGGGGGGAACCATGCAAAATTTTGCTTGGCTTGACCTCAACTCTGGATTCTTCGATTCACATTGTTACATTTTCTAGTTGGGGTTGGGGGCTGGGTGACAGTTGGAGGATTTTGATCCCAGGACTTCTTCAAAGAGCTTTGAAGGAGATTCCACAGGAAGATGTAAAAGTTCAGAAAGTGTTCAGTGACTCTGGCTTTTTCATTTTCATTTAGAAAAGAGGTCTGGAGACATTAGAGCATTAAATTATGGATGTAAAACGAATTACAAGGGCTTCATGATGAAACGGATAAAGGATACAAACGTCTTCTGTTTTTGACCCTTCTTCTGATGTACAGTCCCTGATTGTGGAACACCCTGTGCTTTTTTTGATAAGCAAAAGTCTGATGTGGGTTTGGCGGATATGCATAACCTCTCTTACATCGCTCTCCTTCTTCCAATTTTTGCTGGTTTCATTCTGCAGATCACACATCCCCAGCAAACCTTGGACCTCTTATTCAGTCACCCTTTGGGTTCCCGAGATGTCACATAGCTTGGTAGCCCTTAAAAATAAACAAATGCCACCCAATTTCATGGATGCTGGATTCTGCAAATGGTGCTATTTCCACACTGTTGTTTTTTGCTCTGTGCCTGCAGAATCAAGGCTCTAATACGTAATGAGTTGGCCATAACAACCAATATTTGGTTCAATATCCAACCCTTTCATGCAATGAGTGGTCCTTGCTAATTTTGTCAGATAAAAGCTCTATTGAGATGGTGCAGTATAGGCAGCAGGACCTAGTGGCTAGATCTGCAAACAGAGGCCAGATCCCTTGGTGTGATCAAGAGCAGACCCCCCAATCAACTGGAAGTTAAAAATTCAAGAGACAGGAAATGTAAACTGTTACAGGCAGGCTGCCCAGTTTCCAGAAAGAAAGTAAGACAGCCTCCAATTAGATTGGTGTTTTATTGAGTTAAACTGCAGGTGCTACCAAAAGGCAGTCTCTAGGACAAGGGCAGATGACATGGTGCCCTCCATATATTTAAGAGAGCTAACTCCCACCAGCTCCAACCATGGGCTGTGGGTCAGGGCTGAGGGGCACCTACAAGAACTTTTGAAAGTTTCAAGTACATAAGGCCAGGGCTTTTTCAGTGATGGCTCCAACCTGGTGGAATGCTCTGTCCCATGTGACTAGGGCCCTGCAGACTTGATCTCCTTCTACAGAGCCTGTAAGACAGAGTTATTCCGCTGGGCCTTCAATCTGAATTAGCCTTATCCTCTATTCCCTTTTCCCTTTCCTCTTCTATGAAGAAACCCTTTCTGGGACACCACATTTAAATTCTTCCCTGGTCTCCTTGCTGGCCCTAGTAGGACCAACTTGGCCAATTAGCCCTGGTGATCATTTGACGTCTACTAACTGGGTTTTTTCTTCTTTCCAAAATGACCCCTGAATTTTTGAATTTTATTTATATTGATGCTGCATTTTATGTTGTATTTTATGCTGTTTTATGCTGTTTTTGTCACATTTTAATCAACGTTTTATATTTGCTGTTAGCCGCCCTGAGCCCAGTTTTTAAACCGGGAAGGGCGGGGTATAAATAAAAATTTATTATTTAATATTAATAATAATAATAATAATAATAATAATAATAATAATAATAATAATGTGGTACTGAATCACTGGCAATAGGAGTTGTACTCCACAGCACCTGAAGCGTACCACATTGATTCACACTCTCTTGACTTCATCCAACACATTGCTCAGGCTGTGGGAATCAGGTAGCAGTTATATAAGGCCACCCAGGTGGCTCCTGTTGGCTTTCCAGCTCACCTGATCTGGATCTGCTCATGAGCTGCAGTGCACCTTTCCAGGCGGTTCTGTGACAGCCCTGCAGCGCAGCGAAACTTTCACAACCAAGCATTTTAATCAAGGCGAAGGTGCTAATTAATCAGATGCAGCAGATTTGTAAACAGTTTTTAATATGTGCATAGGAAAACTGGATATAGAAAACATGGAGGGGCACTCCCTCTCATACAGAGGAGAAATGTCTCTTCTAAGATACTGGGAGATGTATCAACTTGAAACAAAAGAAAGCATCAATCCTGATTCAGAGATATAACTTTTACCTCTATGCCAATTAATCAGCTGACCAACTCATTCCTATGACTGATCAAGTAAAATGCCACTAATGTAGGCTGCAGCTCTATAATTGAACTTTTGAAATGAATTGTTATAATATCTTGTGATGGGCAGCAGCTTAGTTATATTTTTATTTTTATTTTTAAGGGCTTTTGAAATAATTTATGTCTACTGGGACAGGCCAAGTGGCCAAGTGATTAGGAGCAATGTTCCCCTGTTGCCAGAGGTTGGAGACAAGCAACAGGGCATTGCTATTAAATGGTGTCCAGGGAGCTTCTAAGACTGGCCATACATGAGGACAGAATGTTGAGCTGGATGGACCTTGGCGTGATCCACTGGGGATCTTCTGGTGTTCTTACCCCTTTCTACTCCTTTGAGAAGTCCCTCTTGCATGGGAAGGTCCATAGTCCAGTGGTGGAGCCAGCTTTGTTGCATGTAGAAAGTCCTAGCTTCAGTCCCCAGCATCTCCAGGTAGGATTGGAAGAGAATTTGGGATCAGGCCAATGCTGAAACCCTGGACAGCTGCTGTCATTCACTGTAGCCAGTCTGGACCTAGATGGGCCAGTTGACTCAGTATAAATCAGCTTCCTGGTTTGTATGCATGGCCCTGCTTCACTGAGACAATGGCGCTGAGTGCCCGACATGCACGGTGACATCATCCTTTGAAGGTTGCTAAGCCACTTTGTGGGTGAGTTCATTGCCTACCTGTGTGTGTGGGGGGGAAATCACCTAAACAAATTCAAGACAAGTAGAGGTCTTAAGGTGGATGTTAAGTGCTTGTCCTCTGGTCTAAATGGGGTGCCTTTCTCTGCCAAGAGAGCCATGGCCGCCTGCCAAAGGAAAAGGAAAAGGGGGGGGAAAGCCCTTAATTACAACTATTAATAGTTGGCTGATATGCGTCATCTTCCTCCCAAGGGATGTATCACTGCAATGTTACCAAAGGTCTGGATAATACATCTGGGGAAGAAGGGGATGATTAGATGCAATAGGGGCAGAAGGAATGTTTTTCAGCAGTTCATGGGCAAACTAAATCAGAGCAGAATGGCATCTTTACAAACAGAACACTTCAACACACACACACCAATGCTTTCGATATCACAATATGTGATATCAACTATCACACTCCTCAATTTGCTTGGCAGGGGGGCATAAGAAAAATCCAACATGTAAAAATTAGTAAAACGGATACATGAACCACAGTGTGGTGTGCGAACAAGGCTCCTGGTTCAGGCCCACATAATATCTTTATCCACTTTCTCAAATGTCAGGGCTGGGACCACCGTGCCTGTGATGTGAAAGAATGGCTCCCCATCAAAGTAGCAGCCTAGTGGTTTGACTCAGCAGAAGGCAGTTCCTTACATCCTTATAAAACCACATTATGCCTTTTCCATTGTGTTCCAGCCCTCAAAACTCTTTAGGGATTGATTATAGGGGTTGGTGTGACCTTTGCTGCAATTATTATCCATCTGTGTTCTGTGCAATTATTATTTATGTTGTCGAATCCCCTGGTGGTGAAATTAAAATAGAGCAGAGATAGAAGGTTTTCCCCCACCCCACCCCTCCTTTCCTCCCTTCTCCAGCTCCTGGATATTTTTTCTTCTTCTCTTTAACAACCTAGCCCTCCCAGGAGAGCACTTGATACATCCTCATGTTTCCTAGAGACTGTGGTTCGATAGGATGACAGGTAATTACTGGTTGGGAGTTTCCAGATGTGTATGTTCAAGCTGAAAGAGTTGTCCAGTGTGGTGGGAACTGAGATGTTTGGAGAGGTCCCCTTTTTTTTTTTGCCAAGCTCACAGCTGTGCTTGGGGTGTTGTCTAACTCAAGATGCTCCTTGATGCGCTCTCAAATCCTTCCTCTTAAAAGAGCCAGAATAACACACAGGGTTTTGCCCCATCCAGAGAGCTTTCTGTAGCTTGGGAAGATGGGAATCTGCCTTATACCTTGAGAGCCAGTGTGGTGTAGTGGTTGGAGTGCTGGACTAAGGACTGGGAGTTGTTGTTGTTGTTGTTTAGTCATTCAGTCGTGTCCGACTCTTCATGACCCCCTGGACCAGAGCACGCCAGGCACTCCTGTCTTCCACTGCCTCCCGCAGTTTGGTCAAACTCATGCTGGTAGCTTCAAGAACACTGTCCAACCATCTCGTCCTCTTTCATCCCCTTCTCCTTGTGCCCTCCATCTTTCCCAACATCAGGGTCTTTTCCAGGGAGTCTTCTCTTCTCATGAGGTGGCCAAAGTATTGGAGCCTCAGCTTCAGGATCTGCCCTTCCAGTGAGCACTCAGAGCTGATTTCCTTAAGAATGGATAGGTTTGATCTTCTTGCAGTCCATGGGACTCTCAAGAGTCTCCTCCAGCACTCCAGGACTGGGAGAGCAGGGTTCAAATCCCTACTCAGCCATGAAGTTCACTGAGTGACCTTGGGCCAATCGCTGCTTCTCAGCCTAATGTAACCCAGAGGGTTGTTTTGAGGATAAAACACTACCATCTCAAACTCTTTGGAGAAAAGGTGGGATAGAAATATAATAAATAAAAATATGCCAAGTCAGACTTGTTGATCTGTCTAGCTCAGTACTGTCTATACCAACCAACAGTGGCTCTCTGAGGTTTCAGGCAGGAGTCTTTGCCAGCCCTACCTGGAGATGACTGGGATTAAGTCTGGAACCTTCTGCATGCAAAGCAGATGTTCTGTCACTGAGATATGACCCTTCAGTGATGGAGCTGCAACATATAGCTTCAAGTCATTGAACAGGCCCCATGGCCTTCTCGATTCTGCCATGGAAGGTTTGAGCTCTGCCAGGCTCTAGATCAAAGATAGAGAACTGCAACCCCAGTCAAACTTGACCCTCCAAGCCTCTCTGCCTAACCCTCTGGACTCTACCCCCACTACACAGCCACTCTCCCTGAGCCATGTTCCTCCCTGGCCATGCTTTGCAGCCTCCTTGGGTGTCCTTGACTTTCTTGAGACACATTCTTGAACTCCAGCAATGCCTTTTGCTTGCCAGGGATTGAGGACAGAGAGCTGTGTGTGTAGGAACTAGCTTACCACCCAAAGGTAAAATTTACACCAATTGCTCCACCTACTTTTGCTTCTGGCTCCACCCATTATGGGCATTTGCCTCTCATATTGAAAAAGGTCCCCTACCACTGGTCTGGACCATTGGTCCTCTGTTTTGGATTGTGTAGTCGATTATGTCCACTCTCCTTGATTCTATTTACTCTGATTAGCCACAAACAGACTTCAGAAGGCCTTACTTTCAGTGGTTGCAGGAAGAAGGTGTCACCTGATGTCCTAATGACACCAGGCAAATCCAGCCTCTTCCACCTGCCAAAATTGGCCCACAGAAGCGTGTGGGTGAGTAATAAGATTCTGACCCAATTGCCAGATCCTGCTCCCCAACCCTCCTCTGGGCTGTAGCACCTAGCAGCTGAAGAGGGAGCCACTTCCTTTACTACTTCACACAGTAATAATAATATTTTTTTTTTATTTACACCCTGCCCTTCCCGGTTCAGAAAACTGGGCTCAGGGCGGCTAACAACAAATTTAAAACACTTAATTGATGCAACAAAAAACAGCATAAAAT
This sequence comes from Podarcis siculus, assembly GCA_034642415.1. Taxonomy (NCBI): domain Eukaryota; kingdom Metazoa; phylum Chordata; class Lepidosauria; order Squamata; family Lacertidae; genus Podarcis; species Podarcis siculus. The sequence goes on along the minus strand of JAXCMG010000039.1, from coordinate 4,388,723 downwards.
ACAGTATAAAACGTGAATAACAATAAATTCAGAATTCAAAAATCAGTTTAGGGGGGAAATCTATCCAATAAACAATAGATGATCACCAGGGCTAGCTGGCTAAATTAGTCCTATTTGGGCCAGTCGGGAGACCAGGGGAGAATTAGCTGTGGGATCCCAGAGCGGGTAATCTTCATAAAAAGAGGAGAGGGAGGGATGGAAGGGGAATAAAAGATCAGGCTAAGTTCAAATTGAAAGGCAAGTGGAATAGCTCTGTCTTACAGGCCCTGCGGAAACAAACTTCAATCCTGCAGGGCCCTGGTCTCAGGGGACAGAACATTCCACCAGGTCAGAGCCATCACTGAGAAGGCCCTGGCCCTGGTGGAAGATAATCTGATTTCCTTAGGGCCCGGGACCTCTAAACTATGATTATTCATGGACCTTAAGGTCCTCTGCGGGGCATATCAGGAGAGGCAGTCCCGTAAATACGAGGGCCCTAAGCCATAAAGGGCTTTAAAAGTCAAAACCAGCACCTTAAACCTGACCCAATACTCCACCGGAAGCCAGTGCAACTGGTAAAACACTGGGTGAATATGCTTCCATGGCAGGGACTCCGTGAGGAGCCTCGCTGCAGCATTCTGCACCCACTGGAGTTTCTGGGACAGTTTCAAGGGCAGAACATTCCACCAGGTCGGACAGTTAAGCTTTGGAACTCATTCCCACAAGAGGCAGTGATGGCCAACAACCTAGATGATTTAAACAAGAGGAAAAGACAAATTCATAGAGGAGGGGGCTATCGATGGCTACTAGTCCTGGTGGCAATCTTCTGTCTCCATGGTTGGAGGCAGCAATATCAGTTGCTGGAAAACCACAGGAGCGGAGAGGGCTCTTGTGCTTGGATCCTGCTTGTGAGTTACCTACTGAGGCAAAGAACAGGATGCTGGAGTAGATGGGCCATTGGTCTGATCCAGAAGGCTCTTCTTTTGTTCTCAGCCAACTGAATCCATGGAATCCATCGTCACTTCACTGTGATCCTTTCACACAAATTCAGGCCTTGGGTGCTCTTTGTCCTCTGAGCTCCCAAAGCAAGAGGGAGAATTTCATCCCAGCTCCTCCCTCCCAATAACTCATCCTGCTCTGAATGGATCTCCGAAGAGGGGATGCTGTTTTTACAAGGAAAGGAGGAGTTTGCCACCTGCAACATCTGAATTACAGTCACAGTGTGGGAAGCATTGCAGAACTTCATTACTCTCGCCTGTCATCGGGGCCATCACCAGAAGAGGAAATATATAGCCACCATTACAGGAGCTTTACACTCTGTAGTTTATCTCTCTAACGGTGTGCTATGATCAGCCTAATTAGACTGTATCAACTACTCCAGGTTTGCTACTAGTGGCAGAGGCTCCCCTCATTGTTTGGTCAGCAGAGAGCACTCAGTGCATGATTTAGCACTGAAATTAAATTTTAAGCATAGCTTCCCCTTTGATTACCCACTGACTATCTTTTAAGGAAGTCGTTAGCTTTGTTTCTCTTCCTTCTCTCGCTGCAAGTCCAGTGCCCTTCTGCATGCAGAATATAAATCCACAGGCAGAAGGAATCACAACACTCGCTGCCGTGCCACCTTTAGGCAGGGTGGTCTGTGCTTGGTGATTGTGAGGTTGCTGTTGCCGTTTCAAGCAAACAAACAATGCAAATATTGAAGAGATGCAGGCCAAATTCTGCGCTGAGACAACCTGAACTCAGCAAATCATGCAGCTCAAGCGGATGTCAAGGAATCTGCATTTTCAAATAATAAGATTTTATTGTTTTGATGAATGCATTTATTTGTGCTAAATCTCCAGTTTGTTAAAAATTCCCCTCCTCTACGTAAGAGGCTTCCAGAGATGCTGTGCTTGTGTGGGAACCAGGGTTAACTATTCTCCCAACCCTTAGGATTAACCAGGGTTAACTATTCTCCCAACCTTTAGGATTAACCAGGGTTAACCGTTCTCCCAACCTTTAGGATTAACAGGGTCAACTATTCTCCCAACCCTTAAGATTAACCAGGGTTAACTATTCTTCCAACCCTTAAGATTAACCAGGGTTAACTATTCTTCCAACCCTTAGGATTAACCAGGGTCAACTATTCTCCCAACCTTTAGGATTAACCGGGGTTAACTATTCTCCCAACCTTTAGGATTAACCAGGGTCAAGTAGTCTCCCAACCCTTAGGATTAACCAGGGTTAACTATCCTCCCAACCTTTAGGATTAACCAGGGTCAACTATTCTCCCAACCCTTAGGATTAACCAGGGTTAACTATTCTCCCAACCCTTAGGATTAACCAGGGTTAACTATTCTTCCAACCCTTTAGCTTCCAACTGCTCTCGTGGCTGCAGGTGTGGAGGAAGGAGAAGTCGGGATTAATCCCAGCCTTTAGCCCTGGTGCAAAGTTATGCTCTCCTTCTTCCCTGCCTTACCCCAAATGTGCCACTCACACGGGAGGCTTCTCCTTCTTGGGAAGCAGCACTCTCTGCTTCTGTGGTTTCGAGCAGCTGCTACCCAGGAAGCCTTACTGCCTCTGAACATGGAGGCAGAGCATACCATCATGGTTAGTAGCCACTGAGAGCACCACCTTCCATGAATTTGTCCAAACCTCTTGTGAAGCCATCCAAGTTGGTGGCCAGCACTGCCTCCTGTTGGAGCCAGTTCCAAAGTTGAACCGTGTGTTCATTGCCCAAATGACAGATGCTAGATGGGGGACTATTAGCAAGAGGGTTTTACCCTCTACCACACAAATTATGGTGGTTCCTGCCAAGATCTCCTGGGAGCTGTAACATTTATTCTCATCTATTTGGGGCCAGGCACAGTCTTTAAATCACAAATTGATTTAATTTGCTGTCTACTTTTTATCTTATTTTTAGGGTGGAATGGATGGGTTGGTGATCCTTAAACCACCTGTTATATTGCTTTTAATTCTCTCTCTCTCTCTCTCTCTCTCTCTCTCTGTGTGTGTGTGTGTGTGTGTGTGTGTGTGTGTGTGTGTGAATGCTTCTATGAAAGTTTTCCATTTGTGTATACAGCACACATTTGACTTTTCATATTTTGCTTTGATAATGTCCTTGATATTTTGTTAACTATCTTGACTGGCTGAAAGGTGGCGTGTGTAATTTTTATGCCTTAAAAGAAAAGAAAAATGTAAAAGAGACAGTTGCTTTCATCACTCTAACACAGCAGTTCTCGACCTGTGGGTCCCTAGATGTTGTTGAACTACAACTCCCATCATCCCTGAGCTCAGGCCTTGCTAGCTAGGGGTGATGGGAGTTGTAGTTCAACAACATCTGGGGTCCCACAGCTTGAGAAAGGCTGCTCCAACATGTTGTTTGCATCCAGCCCCTCCCAGAAAGAAAACACTAGGCAAAGGCAGTAGATGGGTAACCAGGGCCATGACTTTGCTAAGATGTCCAGACAAGGAGATCTGCAATACTCCAGCAGTGGGAAAGCACTGATGCAAAAGGTGGCTGTTTACCTCCCCCAGAGTGGTTTCACAATCAAGCCCTCCTCCCAGAGAGCTCTGGGAATTGTAGTTCTGCAAAAGGAATGAACTACACTTCTGCACCTTTAATGAACTACAGTTCCCAGGTCACTTTGAGGGAAGCCCTGACTGTTTAAAGTGGTTTAATAATGTCTTAAATGTAAATTTCAGATGTGGCCTATGTGTATTCCATCCCATTTCTGCACAGCCCCAAATTTAGTCTGTTCTGCCCCATTTCTATGCAGATCTTCAAAGAGAAAACCCACACACACTTCAGCCACAGTGGCCTACAGATAATTATAAACAAGGCAGTCCCCATCCTCAGGCCTAGCATTCTAAGAAACAAAACAAAATCACGACACAAAAGGAAAATGGGTTGGGAGGGAGAAGGAAATAAGCAACCTTGGGTGCAGTTTCTTAATTCAACCACTGCGTGTGAGGCTGGCTTTTCCTAAAAAAAAAAGATGAGTGCTGAATTATCTGTGGTTCCAGAAAGAGTAAGTTGTGCACTGGGAGTTTGAGTCCAAATGGGTGCAAAAGGGTTAACCAGAAAAGCACAGGAGAGCTTTCCCTGTCCCTGGAGTGCAAAGGCAGGCCACAGGTGCAATCCCTGCTCCTCTTGTTTCTCACAGCTTTTTGTAATTTTTTCCTGAATTGGGCGGGGGGAGGGGAGAGAGAGTTTGCTAGCTGCTGTTCCTTCTGGAGCTCCTCCACGTTTGGCTTTAGGGTCCTGATAGAAGTCCAGAGGCCGTACTCCCTTCTGTTATTCCTGCAGCAGTTCTAGCTGGCTAGATCTGCTTTGCCAAATGTGCTGATGAATCAACACGGGCTCAGGTGTGCGCTGGAAGAGCCAGGTGGCTTAACAGAGCAGCCTTCGCTGTTGCGAAGACTGGACCCTGCTGCCTCTGCTATTGCCTTGCCTAAGCATTGCTCGGGATCCAACCTTTCCCCCTTGGAGTAGGTGAGTAGGAACAGGAGAGCAGCCTCATGGATTCAGGGCATTTCAGTTCTCCTTTTCTAAACTTTGTTCCCTCCTGTGCACCCCAAAGTCATGATGCCCCCCCCAGAAAGAACATGGTAGAATGCTCTATTGAAATGTGTCTCTCTGTGTGTGTAGTTATCAGTGTGGACCAGAGGCTCCCACATTTATTTGGCCTTCGCCCACTTTTCAGAAAAGGAAAAAAACTCAGCGCCCCCCTGGAAATCTACTTCCCTTAAGTGGACAAACAGAAAGATACAGTGACAAATATGTAGATTGTTGTTGTTTTTTAAATGTATCTATACACTGGTACCTCGGGTTAAGAACTTAATTCGTTCTGGAGGTCCGTTCTTAACCTGAAACTGTTCTGAACCTGAGGTACCACTTCAGCTAATGGGGCCTCCTGCTGCCACCGTGCGATTTCTGTTCTCATCCTGAAGCAAAATTCTTAACCTGAGGAACTATTTCTGAGTTAGCGGAGTCTGTAACCTGAGGCGTCTGTAACCTGAAGTGTCTGTAACCCGAGGTACCACTGTATCTCTAAAGGTAAAGGTAAAGGTACCCCTGCCCGTACGGGCCAGTCTTGACAGACTCTGGGGTTGTGCGCCCATCTCACTCAAGAGGCCGGGGGCCAGCGCTGTCCGGAGACACTTCCGGGTCACGTGGCCAGCGTGACATAACTGCATCTGGCGAGCCAGCGCAGCACACGGAAACGCCGTTTACCTTCCCGCCAGAGCGGTCCCTATTTATCTACTTGCACCCGGGGGTGCTTTCGAACTGCTAGGTTGGCAGGCGCTGGGACTGAGCAGCGGGAGCGCACCCCGCCGCGGGGATTCGAACCGCCGACCTTTCGATCGGCAAGCCCTAGGCGCTGAGGCTTTTACCCACAGCGCCACCCGCATCCCTACTGTATCTCTACCTAGGTCCTATAACAGAGGACTTGCAGATCAAACATATAGGAATGTTTTTTTCAAAACTGGATGAGGAGGTGGATTAGGCCCTGGGATTAAAAACCCATGGGGAGGACTGGAGTGAAGCCTGCCAGCTCAGTCTGATCCACCCCACAGGCAGGGGTGGCACTGTAGACCGTCCGCCATTGGCCAAATAGTCAGAAAAGCTGTGATCCACTTCCCAGGCCTGGATCGCTGGATCCAGGGGAGGTGTTGTCATCGCCATCCCACAACAGCACCCAACCTGTCAGTAAATGTCTTTACACAACAGATGAAACATGTATGAACAGTTTTCCAAACATTTTCTTCTCTGCTCTTCTTTTTGTTTATGTTTCCACTGCTGCCTTATTTTTATTCAATACCCCCCAATTGTACCTGAGGCTACCTGAGGCCCCCCTCGTGCTGGATCGTTCCAGCATCCCCCGGGGTGGTGGTATCGCCCACTTTGGGAAACACTGATGTAGATCCTCAAGAACAATGTTGTGTGGGCTTGAGGGGAGCTTCTCAGACAGGAGGCTCCCCAGAACAAGCGAATGGGTGAGTTTTGACTAATGGGAAAGGAAAAGGGAGGCAGTCAGATAATGGGAAAGACCTTTTTCTGCTGGTCTAATGAGAGGCCCACCAGCTTGGCAACCACTGATATGAACATCTACCCACATACTCAGAAGACTACTGTTGTAGCTCTCCACCTCCTCTGCATGCAGAAGATCCCAACATCTTCAGGTGGGCCTAGGAAACGTTCCTTCCTGAAACTCTGGAGACTATGCTTCCTACTTTCCCATCTCCTTATTACCCGTACCTAAAACCCCCCAAAGTGTTGCAGAATGGGATCTCTTTGCTGCCAGAGGAAGGAAAGCTCCATAGTAGCCATAAGAGTTAAATAGAACCTCCAAACTTGGAGGAAGTGTATCTCTGAGCTTCTGGTTGCTAGAGGATCAACAGTATGGAAGGATGGCCAGTCTGCCTATGGAATGCAACTCTCCAATTGCAGGCTCCCTGGAGAAAGTTGGCTAGCAGTTGATGGAAAGAGGATGCTGGAGAAGATGGAATGTTTGTCTGATGCTGCAGAGATCATATGTCCTGATGTGTTCTTTTTCTTTTTCTTTTCCAGGCTGTGCCTTCCTAACATACTGTGAAAGGGAGTCAGCTCTTAAAGCCCAGAGTGCGCTGCACGAACAGAAGACACTGCCAGGGGTGAGTCCAGATTGACCTTTTGCTCAGCACAGTTTTGCAATGTCTTGGTTCCTTTTGGAAGGTGGTGATGGAGATCACAAATGACCGGTCGCTCTGGGTGACTTTTGGTTTGCGTTGGATGAATGGAAACCAATGCTGATTTATTTAGCCCTGGGAGAGATCAACTCCTTCCCATTGCGTCAGAGAACTTCACTGGGGCCAGATCTTGCTGGCTTTTTGAAATACTTTCAGAATCTGGATATATCTGTGTAGTGACTTTTTTCCAGGGTGGGGAATGCGCAGTGCCTTTACCGACAAAGTTCACTTTCAGAATGGCAGTCTTGACTATTGCGTTCTCACACAAAACACAATCCCGATGGGGCTGGCACTGTTGCTTTTGCGTTTTGATTAGTTCTGGGAGGTGGGAAGCCAGTTTCTAGGAGGAAAAGGAAGAAATTGGGTGAGAAAGACATGGATGAATCTGGAAAGAGAGGAAATTGGGTTTGAGCAACATCAACAGGACCAGAAAAGCTGAAATAAATTTAGAGCAGTGCTGGCAAAACCTTTGGGCCTCCATATGGTGGTTGTTCAACTTCAACTCCCATCAGCTCAGGTCAGCATGGCCAATGATCAAGCTGCTGGGAGTTGGAATCTTACAACATCTGGTGGGCACCATGTTGGCTATCCATGGTCTAGAAGGGCATGTTGAATAACTGGGGTATGGGGAGACAGTGCTTGACTGAGGATAGAGTTACACACAAATCTATGGAAAGGGCTACTATGTTTGACAACTGGGTGTGTATATACATAAGAAATTTGAGAGGGAAGATGAGAAGGCAGAAGCAGTCAATTTGCCCATGTGTGTATGTGGTTTTCAACATATACCTATGCTTACCACAAAGTTGATCCCACTGTATTCAATGGGACTTACTCCCAGGCAAGTATGCAAAGGACTGTAGCCTCAGGGTGGATTTCAAAGTCTCGCCTACCAGCATTTGCAAAGCAGAGAGATGAAAAGGAATCTTGCATACATTTTGGAAATTATTTCCAAATTAGAAATTTAGATTTGGTATTTGAAGCTGGCGCCATGGTTAGGAGACCACTGGGGATCCCATGTGTGGGTATGATAAATGCAGAGGATTTAAGGAAAAAAAGAAAGAAATCAAAATATGGAATTTAAAGGGGTCAAGAACTGACAAGGTTGGACTTGTGTAAGCTTTTTCCGTGAACCGCCCTGAGACCTCCGGGTATAGGGGGGGTATATAAATTCAATAAATAAATAAGTTTTAAAAATAAATTTCATCACCAATACTTGCATCCTGACATTTGAATGCTTTGTTGCTAATACCTGAAGCGTTACACTTTATTTTAAACTCTTGCAGATTTCTGGTTTGACAATTTGTGTTTGTTGCTCCATATTTTTGAGTCTTATGTTCCAGATTAACCTTGCCCCCGGCAACTTTCTGTCAGCACAGATACTTAGCCCACCACCCCTCAAGACGGTTAATAAGGCTAGGCATTTCCACCATCCCATAATTTTCTCAGCTCTCCAGTTGTCTGTGATAAACTAAACCGCCGTGGTATGCCAGCGCTGCTCATGCAGTCTTTGTGGTCAACAACATGTTTCAGCTAAATATTTTGTATGTAATAGATACCTTTGCATAACCCTTTGAAATGAATTTTCCTCCCACTTGGCTTAGCTCCAGCCTTCATGGTGAAGTGGCTCCCGTGTTGCTGTTGTTTTTGACATTGCTAACAAATGAGTTCTTACTATTTTCTTCTCTTTGGCGATCTCTGCTTCAGTTTCAAGAGACAGGTGTTGGGTGTTTTCCTTCCTTTTTTAAAAAAGAGGTATGTCATGTGCTTGATCACGTGACCAAAACAAAGGCCTCATGACCAAAGCGACACGTTCAGCTCATAGCCATAAATGATGTGTATTGGATAAGGCATTTGTTTTGACAGCTGGTGACGATATTTTTGGTCATGCTGTATATCGTTTGTTTTGGTCACGTGACCAAGAACATGGTGATGACATCATCACAATGTGACAAGAAGCGGGTCTGACCTACTGACCAAAACTGTGTTAGTTAGGTCCACTAAAGTTTAATGGTATTGTTTTCAAAGCCTGCTAGAAAAAGGGCATTCTATGCCCTTTTAAAATGTGTGGGGGTTTTTGGGGTGGGGGGAGTGCTATTGGGTTGTTGCTTTTATTTTTATTATGTATTTTTGTGGTTTTATATCTTGATTTTATTCTGTGAACCGCCCTGAGACCTTCGGGTATAGGGCGGTATATAAATAATAAGAAGAAGAAGAAGAAGAAGAAGAAGAAGAAGAAGAAGAAGAAGTTTTCTGTTTGGGTGTGCCTACCCAAAAAAGTAATTTTAGCACAGTTTCTTCTGTGAACCGCCCTGAGACCCCCAAGTATAGGGCGGTATATAAATTCAAATAAACAACAATAATAAATAATATTGTTTCATCATGTATACTTGTTTTAAAACTGCTGATTTCATTTATATTATGACTTTTTACGTCAACTCATTTTAACACTCACAAGCACATCTGCTGAATATGTTGTGGTGTTTTATGTAAACTGCTTAGAGGTGTCCATTGATTAGAGTGGCGTATAAATCTTGTTAAGTAAATAAAAGGAACATAATTACCGTATTTTTCTCTCTATAAGACGCACCAGATCACAAGACGCACCTAGTTTTTGGAGGAGGAAAACAAGAAAAAAAATATTCTGAATCTCAGAAGCCGGAACAGCAAAAGGGATCACTGCGGAGTGAAAGCAGCAATCCCTCTTGCTGTTCTGGCTTCTGGGATAGCTGCGCAGCCTGCATTCGCTCCATAAGATGCACACACATTTCCCCTTACTTTTTAGGAGGGAAAAAGTGAGTCTTATAGAGCAAAAAATACGGTATCAACCCAGAAACTGGAAGGGGCAAAAAAGAGAGGAGGAAGCAACTCATCCAATAGCTCATTGACTGAAGGTCTACCTTTTCCATTTTCCCCAAGTAAGTGATTCAGCCTCTGTCCTTTCACTCTAGCTCAAAGCCTGAATCAAGGCATTTTTTTAAAAAACCAAAACCCCAAAACACTAATCTGCACATGAATGCAAATGTGTGGCGGTGTGGCTCACCTTGGCCTCTGTACATGAGAGCTGGCCTTCTGGCTGCCTATGTTTGTGTTTTTGCACAGCTATTACTGGCGTAATATTCTACTGTAATTATTTCCAGGCCGTGCTTTGCAAAGTGACAGGAATATGTTTTGTGTATTTCCGCGTGATATGTGGGGGGTATAAAGTCAGCTGCTGGAGTCCTTGCATGACTTCTGAGCTTGTGTAGATATGGATTTGACAAGTTTTTATGATACTTTCAGGGGAGGGAGGATTATCTTAAAAAAAATAAATGGGTGAGGAGGGAGGGAGAGAGGGTGGGGAAAAAGAAGAGTGGGATATATTTTGCGGCAAGTTGAGCCAAATGCAAAACATTGAATCTCCTTCCTTTTCTCTCTCCTTCCCTTTGTGCTAAGTGGTTTGGACAGTCTCCCCTTTCTCCATACAGAGGCGGAGCAAAATTCTTGCCAACTCTGGGCACTTTCAGATCCGTAACATTGTTTGCTGGTGGTTGTTTATATTTTTACATATAATAGAATAGTGGGATGATGAAGTATATTAGTTCTTTAATAATTTATAGAAATGCTTTGATGTTGCAGTAATTACATTAAAGGTCACATATCAAAGGTAATTTGGGTGAGCAGCTGTGATGGTTTCTCAAAAGCAATCAATACTGCTGTCCGTGGTGCTGATTTCACCAAGGGGCCTTCCAGATTAAAGGAAGCTTATTACCAGCCAGACATACACAGGGGAAATCAAGAACAGATTGAGGAGATGCTTTGCTCTCTTCCCCCACCTACAATTAACACTGTTCCCCCTTAATCTGTGCTAATCCTTCATACGGGGACAACCACTGGCATTTTCCGACAAATTAGGTGAGTGGTCTGTTTGATGGAGGGGAGGGAGGGGGTGGAAAGAAGGGCTGTAAATCGAGCCAACCATAGTTTCGATTTTTATCTGGGTTTTATGTGTGTACTTTGTGAGAGATTCAAATACATACATACATACATACATTCCATGCCCAGGGTGGCTTGAACATGAAAAAAATACGTAACTGCAACTTCACAAAAGTAGTCATGAACAATAAATAAACATTTAAAAATAAGCAAACTGAGCAATTTCCACAAAAATCACAAGATCTAAGTCCTAAACCACACCCCAACCCCAAGATTCCATTCAGCAGCCTCAGCTTTTGTAGCTGGAGTCAGTCAGGGCCCTGCCCTCCCAAAACAGGTGAGAAAAGGCTTGCAAAGCAGGGAGTGCTAAAAATCTGCAATGGAAAAAAACCTACCGTATTAGAATTGCATCCCCGTGATCTAGGAGGGGGGAAGCAAATGCAATCTAGACCGTGACGATGCAGGAGACTTGAGAAAAATGTTCCTCCAGATATGTTTCAATATTTACTGTTCCACCAACCCCTCCCTGTCTCAAATTGGCTCCCCTAGGAAATGAAATTTGGGGTGGGAATATAATTATCATCGTAATTGTAATATTATGATAATTGTTAACAATTAGCATTATCGTATTATTGGGGTACATACACACACAGTCATCATTCCAATTCCAAATTGCAATCCGGGCAATTTCCCCCTTTCTCCCTCCTCCCCCTTCTGAGGTTAATGTCAGAGGATAATGTTGTGAAATGTAATTACACTATCAAGATCAGCTTTTATTTATGATCCGAATAAACTGAGCTCATGTCTAATAAGCACAGTGGTATATTTCTCTCTCTTCGCCCTCCCCACCCCTTCCGGCAACTTTTCATCTTCTTTGCTAAGAGGGAGCAGGTCATATGGTAGACGGGGCTGCCTCTTTGCATTACCTCACCGGATCACTACTAAGGCTCCAGAGGAGAAATAGCGGAACTGGGGGAGCTAGCAAACTGTTAACTTCAGCAGTTTAGGTGGCTTTCCAGATGCCAGGTTCCATTAAAATCCATGCCTCAGAGAGAAAGCAGAGGGCATGTGAGAAACGTCTTAAGTGTTGCCTTTGATTTCTTCTTGGCAGGTTATGGAAAACTGGGATTTGCTTGAGAGTGTAACAGTATCCCATAGATAAGGAATCCTGCAGATAATCATGTATCCTGCCACTGAAGTACTATAACAGGGAAATGATATTGCTAATAGAGCTGGCACAAAATAGTCTTCTTAGTTTCGTTTTCAATTTTGCTATTGTGGACAAGCCCCTTGGTATTCTACTGTGCTTTCAACTCGCTCCCTCTCGCTCAAATTCTAGTTTTTGTCTCCATCCTGGACCTAGGAGGAAGGATGCATAAGTCACCCAAGGCTTTATTTTGAAAGAATAAAATTAAAAAGAGGCACACTTTTAAAATGCCCCTTTAAAATGTGTTTTTTTGGGGGGGCTATTGGGTTGTTGTTTTTATTTTTATTATGTATTTTGTTGTTTTATATCTTGATTTTTATTCTGTGAAATGCCCTGAGACCCACGGGTATAGGGTGGTATATAAATTAAATCAATCAATCATCTGAAGGCTAAAACTTCCACATACACCAGGTTCTTGGGGAAAGTTTGGGTCTCTGGAGGATACGAAGTGGGCAGTTGTAGCTTGCTACTAGGCTTCATCATGCATAATGTCTCTCTTGCTCAACTGTCAAGGAAGGGAAACTCCAGGCCAGAGACCAAAGAAAAAGAGGCCTTGAAAGAGCACTTTGAATAAAAAGTCACACAACTTTTCTTCAAGAGCAACCGGACTGGTTTGTTCAAAGAATACTTAAACTGGTCTTGCATACTATCTCAGATACTTTCTGAGGACCAAATGAGCTTTCCTTGGAGATGTGTGACTTGGGATATGCCAATCAATTAAACTCAGCACGTCTTGTTGATTTCACCTCCATTTATCTTTACAAGGCTGGGAGGATCACATGTTTTCATATTTCCCATATCATCTTCTTGTTGTTTGAATGAATGAATGAGTGAATCTTTATTTGCGTCAGCCATCGGCCACAGCAATAAAACAACAATACAATATGCAAAGAATAGAAATAAAAAGTCAATTATATAAAATACATTTTAGGGTTTGGAATCAATAGTCAAATAATGGATCTTATTCTGATTGCCCCAGCTAAGAGCCTTGCAACCTTTGCTGTCACCTGCTCATCCTGATCTGCCAAGAGAAAGGACACTGTGGCAGTGGCTGGGTGACCCGGAATGGACAATAAAAGAGGAATGATAACCTCATTCCTCAAGTCTTTATAAGAAGTGCAAGCCAGAAGGGCATGTGCCACTGATTCAGTACTGCCATCTCCACAGGGACATAAGAGTTTTTCATGTGGAATCTGTTTGTTTGCTTTAACTAGCATGGCAAGGAATAGTGATTTAGATCAGCCTTTCCTCAATTTGTTTGCTGTGTTCACTGATGATTTTTTTTTGGGGGGGGGGAGTGGGCACTTCAACATGAGATTCTGCAAAACTTTGCCTGGAAGTGGTTCAATCCTGCCAAAGTTATAGGATGTGATTTAGCCGACTGTGTAGCTCCCATTCTTAGTTGAACTCTTGCATCTGGATTTCCTCCCCTTACTGCTGCTGTTTCTGCAGCCATGCCCTGCTAATGTCAGTTGCAGTTGGGTCAGCAGCAGCATATGAGCAAAAAGACTCAATTGGCTCACTAAATCTGCTGAACGCACACAAACCATTTGCTATGCCCTTAAGACTCCTTTTTGAAGGGAAACTGATCTAATTGTTCCCTAGGGAGAATCTTGCCTTTTTTCTAAACTTAAAATAAAACACAAATAATAAGAAAGATGAAAAGGTATTGGGCTTGGGGGGGAGGGAGGGAGAGACAGATTTAAGGGGGAAGTGGGAATGAAAGGCCTGGAGAAACTATTTTGCTTTGCAAAATATTGGGACAACAGCAGCACTGTGGTTCCACTGGGGAAGGGTCACAGGTCTGTTTCAGATGATCTGCTTTGCATGCAGAAGGTATCTCCATGAGGGCCCCTGTCTGAAACTGTGGAGATCCACTGCTAGTCAATGTGAGCTAGATGGACTAGCAATTTGTCTCTGTATAAGGGACCTTCCTTTGTTCCTATGAGTCCACAAGTTCCCCACAAATTTGCCAACCAAACAATAATGCAATGAAATAAAATCTGGTCAAAATGAAGGTGGGGGGGCATGGGAGAAGCTGTTTCTCATTACAAGGCTCTTTCTTCTTCTTCTAGTCAGTTTGACAGTATTTCAAAGCTTGCCAGCTTAGATGAAACACCTGAGTCCTATCTCTTTTGTAAACATTAAAAGTTCCATTTCACTAGGTAAAGATTGGCTGCTCCCATCCCCATGCCAACAACCTCTGGAATGCAAAGAGAATTCAGTCTCTCTGTTCCAGGTGAAAGAATTTTGGAGTGAGGAGTTGACACAAGTGCTCAGTTTTTAGGACAGGTGTGTGTCTGAGAGAGAGGAAGGATGCTTGAGGAATTTGATGTCTATGAATTCCAATGCAAGCTGACCTGATGTGCACCTCCCAAGCTAATGTGCATATTGTAATGTAATTATCCTTCAGATTTTGCACTTCTCTGAATTCTTCAATATGGCTTTCAGCTCAGAGAACAAACTGAAATGTATTTTGGGATGAAATGCATTTCAGAAAGCATTCATGGGGATAACTGTGTTAAAATGCATATTTGCAAATCTTCGTGCAGATTTTTAAATAAATAAATACATTGCATTTTAATGCAAAAGCCAGACAGAGCAGACTTATGAATGAAAACATTCAAAAGTTGGTGGAGGCTGAAAATAGTCTAATCTGCCCATCCATTATAACATCTGGTGTTCTTACAGCACATCTCACACTCCATCTTATCTTAGGCCTCCCCTTCATCGTCACATCTTGCCAGAAACTCTCCATAGCCAGCACATCTTATGTGGCATGATATTTTATCAAGAAGGCATGCATGTTTAATAGTCAGCAAAGGGGACCGAGGGCCTGGTGCCCATTGGTAGGGCAAAAGACTGGGAGCCCCAAAGAAGGCAGAACCAGAGCTAATGATAGGCAGAGGTGGCTAATTATAGCAGGAATGGGGAACCTTTGCCCCTCCAGATGTTGTTTGACTTCATCAGCCCTAGCCAACATGACCAATGGCCAAGGATTTTATGAGTCGCAGTGCAGGGACATCTGAATCCATATCTGTTTGTGTTCCAATACATACTCTCACCATTGCATATGCTTTTTTTTCTCTTAGCACTTCCTAGTCTTCATATGTGGAGTGTGACAAAGTGGTTCTGATTTTTGTGCGTATGTTCTGTTTTTTGTTGAGTGCTGTAAAGGGCTCAGTTTGCCATTCAGATAGGTGGTTGCACATGCGAGAGAGGGTGTGCATAACCGGGAAAATATTGGATGGCTATCAGCTGGGCACTGATGTTTTCTTTTTCCCCACTTTTTGAATGCTAGGTAGACTGTCTCTGCAGTAGGTGTCTGAACTTAGTTGAGCAGATCGTATTTACAGTGTATGTGCTAATTGGGCTGACATAGTAATGGATCAGAAATCATTATATATATATCATTATATATCATTATATATAAATCATTATATATATATATATATATATATCATTATATATATATTATATATATATATATATATATATATATATATATCATTATATATAAATCATTATATATATATTTGTATATATATATACAAAGGCTTTAACAACTAATCCACACCTAATGACCCACCTAAGTGGTACTCAGGATATCACTCAAGAAATCACTCAAGATATCCCTCAAGCAATTAAGGAACAAAAGAAGAAAAGGCACACTAGCCTGGGAACTTCCTCTCTGCCCAGAACATTGGAGGCTATACACCACACCTCCTCAACAGTATTTATAGGAACTCAAACACTGAGATCCTGCTCTGTTCCAGTAACAAGAAGCCGAAAGCACCAGCCTGAAGATGACGAGTGAGACCTCGTCGAAACGTCGCCTAGACACCCCAACTTTTACACGGGAAGACACCCGAGGACACCAAAACCTGCATTCCTGTACCCGTGAAAATCTACGAAAGCATATATATATATATATATATATATATATATATGCAGCTGCAGCTAGAAAATGCACATGATTGTAATTCTGAAATTCATATCCATATGATCTCATTCCACCAGGGAGGCAATGAGGAGCAAACGCAGTTATTCTGCAGCAAATTTCAGCTCCTGAAAAAACACAGGAGCTTCCCTAGTCTGAGCTGTGAACCACTACCAGTGGTGGACCTTGAGGTCTCCAATGTCAGCGACGCCGTGGGCGGCCCCAAAATTTAGAACCCTCTGCCTCCATTTAAAATAATAGTTGCAGTGCCACCCAGTGTGAATGAACTGGCCACGCTCCCATAAATTTACCTGTCACCACTGAATCTAACCAGATAAAGACTATCTAGATCATCCACTGGAAAAGCTTTCGATGTCTAAAGCCCTATGTGGATATTGAGCATTGACTTCATCATCCAGGCGGAGAGATATCTAACTGTTTCTCGGGGCAAGGCATCAGCCAAAAAAAAAAACCCTCAGCAGAACCAATTTGTTATCATGGCTAATGTGCATAATAAGTACTGCTTGCAGGAGTTGAGTTTTGCTTTGCAATATTTTTAACTGGAGAAGGATGGTTAAGAATTCCCCAAAGTCCTGGCCATTTGATTGCAAATTAAAAATCAGATTACAAAGGTTACAATCTCTCCATCTCCTTCTGTCTCTCCTTCTGACACCTTTTTCATTTGGTTCTCAAAGGACAATTTCCATGGTGTTCAAGCAAAGCCTGTCATCGGGTCTTCATTTGCTTTATGTGTTATTCAATGACAACTTTTCTATTCTTGACGGGTCTGGCAGAGGCGGATCAATCTAATTTTATGTACAACTGTAAAGATGAATGATAAGTAGAAAGGAACCCGGCAAGAACAAGCTGAATAAATTATAAAGGGCAATTCATGACAGGGACAGGGGGTCCCGGGAGACAATGATATGATAACAGAAACCAAAGCAGAATTTATGATGGAGTTAGTTAGCGTGTACTGAGGCTCTTAATTCTTCAGGATAGCTTTTACAACTTTTTGTGATTGGAACAATCAAAGTATTTCATTTTAAAGAGGTGCTGTATATTTGGCACTTGGTCTTCTGTGTATTTGTGGTCGACGCATATCTGAGCATAACCCACAGTTCCTAGAGGTTACCCAACTTTCAGGGCTGAGCCATGCGTGGCTCTCAGTGGGGAGCCAATGGTTAGAACAGAAGACTGCAGGAATATAGATGCAGCACATAATCAATTGATTGATTGATTGATTGATTGATTGACTGCAGCACATAGTTAAACTAGGGAACTCACTTCCACCACAAGCAGTAATGGCCACCAGTCTTGATGGCCTTAAAAGAGGATTAGACATTCATGGAGGATGGGGCTATTTGATGGCCACTAACCATGATGGCAGGACTCAGGTGGTGCTGTGGGTTAAACCACAGAGCCTAGGACTTGCCGATCAGAAGGTTGGCGGTTCGAATCCCCGCGACGGGGTGAGTTCCCGTTGCTCGGTCCCTGCTCCTGCCAACCTAGCAGTTGAAAGCACGTCAAAGTGCAAGTAGATAAATAGGTACCGCTCCGGCGGGAAGGTAAACGGCGTTTCCGTGTGCTGCTTTGGTTCGCCAGAAGTGGCTTAGTCATGCTGGCCACCTGACCCAAAAGCTGTATGCCAGCTCCCTTGGCCAATAAAGCGAGATGAGTGGCGCAACCCCAGAGTCGGTCACAACTGGACCTAATGGTCAGGGGTCCCTTTACCTTTACCTTTAACCATGATGGCTAAGTTTGGCCCTCCAAAGTTGGAGGTAGCAGTGCTTCTGAATTCCAGTTTCTGGAAGCCACAGGAGGAGAGAGAGCTCTTGGGCTCAGATCCTGAATGTGGGTTTCCTCACAGGCATCTGGTCGGCCAAGAGGATGCTGGACTAGATGGGCCCAGGGTGGGTGGGCAGAGTCATTCTAGATCCTGACAATATTGATTGATTGATTGATTGATTGATTGACTGCAGCACATAGTTAAACTAGGGAACTCACTCCCACCACAAGCAGTAATGGCCACCAGTCTCACTCCCACCACAAGCAGTAATGGCCACCAGTCTCTTCCAGCTCTCACCACAAGGGGCAGTGGTGCACAGAACCAAGGGTTCTTGCTTCTAGTCTTGACAACACAAATTGAATTAATAATAATAAAAATAATAAAAATAATAATGCCTCTTATGGGCAAAAAAACCCCTCTTTCTAGGCTCCAAACTTTTATGCCGCCTTTTAGAAATAGCTGTATCTCCCCCCTATTATTATTTATATGAATTTGAAAACCTGTGATTTGGCAGCAATTCGCCAGCACTGTGTAGCAAGGGGCCATTTTTTGTCACCATCAACTTCCTTCTTCATAAGGAGAACACAAGGGAAGTTCTTGTGTAGTTCTGTGAACACAAGGGAAACTCTGTAGAGCCAAGCTCTATGAGACCAAGAGACACATAAAGACCAGCATTTTCTTTGTGGTTGTGGCAATCCCCATGCCACAGGGAAACTGTGTTGGCTGTGTTCTGCCTCCACTGTCAGAATTTATATGCCTCTGCGTATTGGTTGCCTGAAAACACAAATGGGGAGGACGCTGTTTTACCCAAGGGCTGCTTATGGGCTTCCCACTGGGGTATCTGGTTGGCTCCTGTAAGGAAAGCATTCTAGACTAGATGTGTCTTTCATCTGATTCAGCCGGGCTTTCCTCATGTCCTTAATGGGGAAGGCTAAAGAATGCTTTGCCAAGTGAACTGAGTCGAGGCGGGGTGGGAGACGGACATTGTACTGTCTCAGATGGCTTGGAAATACATTTTAGAACATTTAAAATGTTACTTCTCTGTGGCATGTTGGTGTTTGGTTCGGACGGCTGTGCTCTTTTGTGGTCTCAGTTTGTATGCTAATATTTGTGACGGATGGTTTTTGCTGAAATATGGATTGCGTAAGATTTTATTCCTGTTGGTTTCCATTGTGTTGTGCCTTTAATTAAGTAAGTAAGTAAGTAAATGGAGAGGTGAGCAAAATGGAAGAGGGGCCCACAAGAAGCTGCCTGATATTGAGTCGGACAATAGGCCCATCTACATCAGTTGACTAGCAGCAACTCTCCAGGGTTTTCCAATTGGGGAAATCCTGTTCCCACAGGAAACCCCAATGAGAAACCTGCAAGCGAGACCTCGGTGCAACACCACACTGCCAACCTGTGATCCCTTGCAACCGGTTTTTAGAAGCATAGCCATCACATCTAGTAGCTGTTGATAGTCTTCTCTTCCATGGATATGTGTAACTTAAAAACCACTGTCCATGACCACTGATTGGAGAAGTTTCCCCAGTCTTGCTTAAAAGGGTGATGAAGTCTAAGTGCATCTAGTTCTGCAATTCAAGGTGCGTGGTCCAGGCCCAGTTATTTAGGAGCACAGTTTTTCCACGGGTGACTCTGCAGTCTGTCTTTGTAATGGATGGTGGTCCTTAAAAGGCCCCTTCCTCTGAGCTGCTGCTATTGGCAGCCTCCCCAGTGATCTCAGATCTTTCTGATTAGTTTCTGTAAGTACAAGGACGAAATTAAGCTGAACCAATTTGTCAGAGAAGAAACATGTACATTTAACTATTTCTCTGTAATGGGAAACTTCGGGTTTCTGGTGCCCCATTCCCCCACAAGAATACCAGGAAGCGTAGGAGGCTTTCAAACTATGGGAGATTGAGATTTTGCAAAGGATTTAAAGCCATGTCTGTTATCTTTACAACAACTTTGTAGGCTGAAGGGATATCATTATCCCCATATCACAGAAAGAAAAGTTTGGAACAAGGAATAAGGCCGCATTGTCATATTCTTGCTAGGGGTTAGGTTCAGACTGGAGATTTTTAGGGCTTGTGATGCACCGGCTTGGTTTGTGAAGGGTAATTTTCAAATGCAGGGCTTTGTTTTTTAGCTCTTATGGAAACTCCATTCATTTCTTTCAGTGGACGTGCTGCAGGATTGGGCCACAAACCTGCTGTGCTGTAGGAACATAGGAAGCTGCCTTATACCAATTCAGAACATAGGTCCATCAGCACTGTTCATACTGGCAGTGGCTCTCCAGGATTTCAGAGAGGGCTGGAGATGCCAGAGACTGAACTTGAGACCTTCTGCATGCAAAAAAGATGCTCAACCTCTGAGCTGCGGCAGTTCTTCTCCTGCTGACTTTTGTGGCCTCAACCTGTTTATTTAAGTCCGTGTGTGTCTGGTTCATTGTATCCATCTCATTTCATTTGTGAGATGCTCTTGAAGCAGAGAGTGAAAGAGACTCCAAATTTGCAATCTAGTATTGTTACTTCTAGGGTTGTCAGGCATGGCTTATGCTTTTTCCTAGTTGAGCAGTTTCTGCGTTCTGTCGAAGTCGAGGGGTGTTATATAGCAGGGAGCATCAGTGCCATCAGTGAGGCAACATCAACAGAGGACATCGCTGATTAAAAACTCACATTTTGAATCTCAGATGAGTGCATTAATTACACTGATTAATGATTAAGGACCTCAGCCCAGGTATTAATGTCAGGGCTATTTCAGTGTTTCTCCACAAAGTTTCCCTTTTAGGTAGAAGGCTAAAAAGATTGCCTTCCTCCATCCAGCACAGCTTATAGGTCCTGCACTGGTAGAGTTATTCCTTCATCAATTTAAGTGCAAAATCACTTCAGGTTAGTTAGTCTGGTCTAGAAGAACCTAACAGAGATTTAAAATGGATTTTTCAGTCTTTCTGTGTTTCTTGATGCTCATGTTCCATGGATTATTATAACTGCATTTGTTCACATCCATCCTTCGTCAGACTTCTCTCTTCCCCCAGTTTTCCCCTCCCTCCATCATCAGTGATTCCTGACTAAAGATTGCATAGATGGATGTATAACTCACACCTTGCAATCCACAAATAGGGTTTGCTTCTTCTCCAGCGGAACTGAGGAACTTACTTCAGCCCAAGGGCCATATCCCATTATGGGCAACATTCTGGGGCCAGTGGTGGGCGGGGCCAGAGGCAACAATAGGTGGAGCAACGGATATGAATCACACTCAGTTCCTGATATCAGTTCAGGAACCTGCTGAGTTTTTCAGGACCCGGGAGAGCACCCAGGTGAGAGAGACATAGATTCTCCAAGGGCTTTGGCTCACCTAAGTTGTTCCACAGCAAAATCCTGTGCCTTAGCTGAGAATTAGCAGGAATGAAAAGGGGCAGAGGAATCACTGGGAATGAGGAATCATGAGCCAGTGAAGGTGATATTCTTGTGAACTAGAGTGTGAACTAGAGCTGAGCTAAAAGTTCTCATAAAATAATTTCCAGCTCTTTTTTGGGGGGGGTATTAAAATTGGAAGAAAATCTGCCATTATAATTTTGGGGGAGGTAGGTGGGTCCCCCCCCCCCGAAGGTTAGAGTGGAGGCAGAATTCACCACTGTTATCATATACAGCATCTTCCTATAGTCCTCTGGGTGTCAACCACCAGTCCCCTAGGGTGGTGTAGGTCTCCACCCCTATTTTCACAGCCTGGAAATGGGAAGGCGGGGGTCTGCTTTGTGGTCCTAATTTTAGGCACTGATGTCTTCTGCTGGGTGCCTTGGAAAGAGCTTTTTCTCTCTCAGGCTGATTCTGGCTCTGGAGAAGAATTCTGCTGACCCATCTCCTGCAAAACCCTCCAGACCATGGTCTGTGGCATCTGAAGATGGGTGAATAATAGAAGACGCCTGAACAGTGGCAGACACTGAGTTTGTTTCGTTGCTAAAAGTCAGCTAGCCTTGTAGCCAGGGCGTGGGGGAGCTGGCAAGGCTGTTCACAACTCAACCAAGCAAGACTCTGTTTCTTGGACAATTTCCCCCTCCGTAATTGCATTTGGGCCTAGGATTCTTCCTGCAGGACTTGGAGTGCAGAGCACTCCAGCCCTTGTTATTAGTTTACACAATAAATGAAGCCCATTAGAACAGGATAATCAGAGCTCCAAGAAGGCCACCTCACTCCTTATCTGAGGAGGATATGTTAAGCCTGGGGAGTTATTAATCATCTTTCTCTTTGCAGATAGCTGGAGATTAAGAGCTCCATTTAACCTCTTTCCTCCTCATTCTTTTGCATGCTGCTCCTTGGCGCCACAGCCGCCCCCTTTTTTTATCCCAGAAGCTGAGTCCTTACTATCATAGAATTGTATGGTTGGAAGGGACCCCGTCCTGTGAGGGCCATCTATTCCACCCCCCTGCAATGCAGGAACCACAACTAAAGAATCCCTGACAGATGGCCATTCAACCTCTGTTTAAAAACCTCCAAGGAAAGAATGTCTGTCACCTGCCGAGGTAGTCCATTCCACTGCCGAACAACTTTTACTGTCAGAAAGCTCTTCTTAATAATAATATTATAATGATTTATTATTTATACCCCGCCCATATGGCTGGGCTTCCCCAGCCACTCTGGGCGGCTTCCAACAGAATATTAAAATACAATATTCTATTAAACATTAAAAGCTTCCCTAAACAGGACTGCCTTCAGATGTCTTCTAAAAGTCTGGTAGTAGTTGTTCTCTTTGCATCTGGTGGGAGGGCGTTCCACTGGGCGGGTGCCACTACCGAGAAGGCCCTCTACTTGGTTCCCTGTAACTTGACTTCTTGCAGCGAGGGAACCACCAGAAGGCCCTCGGCGCTGGACCTCAGTGTCCAGGTAGAACGATGGGGTGGAAACGCTCCTTCAGGTATACTGGACCGAGGCCAGTTAGGACTTTAAAGGTCAGCACCAAGACTTTGAATTGTGCTCAGAAACGTACTGGGAGCCAATGTAGGTCTTTCAATTATGTGAACAGCAATTATGGTAAACATCTGCCCTTATTTTTATCTGTAAGCAGCCTTGAGTTCCTGTCAGGGGAAAAGACAAAGTATAAATAAATAAAAAATCAGTGCTATTTTTCTGGAAAAAGAGGTGCCATTCTCTTAGAATGGCAGTGGCGCTCACCTGAGAGGTGCCAGAGCTGAGTTTTGATGAGTTCTAGCCGAGAAAATGCCATGAATAGAAGAATGGTTGGCATCCATCTGTCTTGTGAGGCAAAGGAGGAGGGCACCTCTGGGGGTGAAGTCAAACTGTTGGAAGCTTACAGTGCCTGTTGTGGGTGGAAGATGATGAAGAAGAATTTTATATTTCTTCCCTGGCTAGGTTGCCCCAACCACTCTGGACAGCTTCCAACACACATAGGAATGTAATAAAGCATCAAACATTAAAAACATTGTAGATAATAATATGGGAAAGACATGGTTTGTTGCAGCTGGGGCAGATGAAGGCTTCCAGTTGTGCCACTGCAGATGCTGATGGCTATGATGATGATTGTTCATCAGTACAGCACATGCTTCCATTTAAGAGGCTCCAGGTTGCGTCTGCAATTAAATGGATATTTAGAAAAGAGACTTAGAAAGATCTCTTCAGGAGACCTTGGGGAACTTTTGTCAGTCTGAGTTGACATCAGAGTGTGCTCAACATACCAATGTTCTGACTCAATGTGTAGGAATGGATTTATCTGTCAGTTTCAGTCTCCCTTCATTTTCTCCTGTTCCTAACCTTAAGTTCAGTGTGCCACTTCCTGCACCAATTTCATTTTTTAAATGGTCTGCATGAAAATCTCTATGCATGTTGGTGTGCATTTATTTATCTATAACCTTATTTATCTACTTCTATTCATTTAGGGTCAAAAAAAATCAGAGTGGTTTACAACAATTGTACATAAAGCCATTTTTTCCCAATTTCGTTGTTCTGTATGGGACAATGACAATAAAGATTATTGTATCATATCGTCATTGTATCATATACAGCAAAAGCCATGCAAAGGGTTAAAAATAGAAATAGACTGTCATGGAAAGTTGTATTCTTAATTGCCTGCATAAACCTGACAAAATAGAAATGTTTTCTCCTAATACACTAATTTTTTGTAAGTAATTTTCACCAATATAATGTAGTTGTGCACATCGTTTTCACCAATGTATGGGCTTTTTGTTTTGTTTTTGGTCTGTTTTGGTCTGTGCACACTTTTTGGTTCAAGAAATGTGCATTTAGGTAGGTTCGCGTTAAAATATGAGCCCGAGCAACTTGCACCCACACCCCTAAATGTAAGGCAGTGTCTTATGTTCCGTTGGAGAAATAGCTTCTTGCATACATGGAAAAGGCCATTTCATCCCCTTTTCTTGCTTCTGCCTGAAACACAGTTACACTTACCGGCTGCTCTCTTTTGACGCATCACACCTGAATCTCCCCCTCCTCCTCCCGCTTTCCTTCCTTTAAGTTCCAAAGTCTAGTTACATTCCTTCCCACATTTCAGGTGCCGGCTCAGATCAAAGCCCTCGCAGGATCAAATAGCCTGCCTTATGCAATCCTTACAGTTACAAACAAGATCTTCGCTTGACAGAAACACACTTCTCAGCTGCAGTTTCTGCAACCCATCAGGCTTGGTTCAGGGGATGCTTTTGATTTCCCAATGAAACTCCCCCCCCAACCCCTCTTTCCTTCACTCAGTTACTATCCCCTGATGCCAGCCACCAAAAAAAAGGGAGGGGGGAAACCCTCAGAATGTGCTTTTGCTGGAGAATGAGGAGGAAATGTGAGGAATAAGTTTCAGCTCAATGACTTTGGTGGCAGGCGTTTGTCTTTTATAAGTTCCTATTTCTTGCATTGTTTATCAAGCAGCCAACATCTTTGAGGCCCATGTGCAAAACAGGAACTAGATAGGATCATGTCTAAGGAGGAATGGATGGAATCACTGTTTATGTCATATATATTTTTTGCATGTGTTCATTCCTAATCAGTGGCGTAGCGTGGGTTGTCAGCACCCGGGGCAAGGCAAGTAATTTTCGCCCCCTAACCCTGAGTGAGCCAGGTAGGGGCAGAGAGCTCCAAGTGCGAGCACCCCCCCCCCAGATGTTGCGCCCGGTGCGCCCGGGCCCCCCTGCACCCCCCACGCTACGCCACTGTTCCTAATGAATTGCTCCCATACTTTGGCACTAGAGAAGCTAAACTGGCTCCTTCCTTGCTGTCCTTCCACTGGCAGGTGAAAACTTCCTTGTTCCAGGGGGCTATTGGGAACTAATAATAATAATAATATTTTTTTATTTATACCCCGCCCTTCCCGGTTCAGAAAACCAGGCTCAGGGCGGCTAACAACAAACACTTAATTGATGCAACAAAAAAACAGCTTAAAATACAGTACAGTGGTACCTCGGGTTAAGTACTTAATTTGTTCCAAAGGTCTGTTCTTAACCTGAAACTGTTCTTAACCTGAAGCACCACTTTAGCTAATGGGGCCTCCTGCTGCCGCTGTGCCATCGGAGCATGATTTCTGTTCTCATCCTGAAGCAAAGTTCTTAACCTGAGGTACTATTTCTAGGTTAGCAGAGTCTGTAACCTGAGGCATATGTAACCTGAAGCATATGTAACCCGAGGTACCACTGTATAAAATGTGAATAACAATAAATTCAGAATTCAAAAATCAATTTGGGGGAAAATCCATCCAATAAACATTAGATGATCACCAGGGCTAGCTGGCTAAATTAGTCCTATTTGGGCCAGCGAGGAGACCAGGGGAGAATTAGCTGTGGGATCCCAGAGTGGGTAATCTTCATAAAAAGGGGAGGGGGAGGGAAGGAAGGGGAATAAAAGATCAGGCTAAGTTCAAGTTGAAAGCCAGGTGGAATAGCCCTCTCTTACGGTTGTTTTCAGGAAATAAAACTTTCGTGGAGACCAAATCTCATTCTAGCATTAAGAACAGGGAAACTCTCCACCCTAGCAAGCTTGGCACTCCACATTTTGCAAGAATCTTGAAGCAGAGAGAGCAACAAATTATGATATAGAAATAATTAAAATAATTGTTCACCAATGTCCTTGGCTCAAGGAGGATAAACTGTTACCGGGGGGTGGGGAGAGACGGGAGAAGTGGAATGAATCTTGAAGAAGTCATTTAATATTAGCTAAGGGGTGGGTGAGCTGTGAATCAAGGACACCTTGAGTGATCAAATCATAGAACTGCAGAGCTGGAAGGGACCCTGAGGGACATCTAGTCCAACCCCCTGCAAAGCAAAAACTCAACTAAAGCATCCATTACAGATGGCCGTGCAGCCTCTGTTCAAATCCCAAGGAAGAAATGACATATGATGTTAATCATGTGGTTTCCAGCCCATCATCTATTATTTCAGTGCAGCTCCCGTCCCCCCAATAAGCAAGCAAGCAAACAAACAAACAGAAATGATAATTCTGGTCTGGAGATGGTACCGAGGGCCTTTTGGCAGTTCCCTCACTGCGAGAAGCCAAGTTACAGGGAACCAGGCAGAGGGCCTTCTTGGTAGTGGCACCCGCCCTGTGGAACCAGATGTCAAAGAGAAAAACAACTACCAGACTTTTAGAAGACATCTGAAGGCAGCCCTGTTTAGGGAAGCTTTTAATGTTTAATAGAATATTGTATTTTAATATTCTGTTGGAAGCCACCCAGAGTGGCTGGGGAAACCCAGCCAGATGGGCAGGGTATAAATAAATCATCATCATCATCACCTTCTTCCCTTTGCCTCTGCTGTAGTCTCAGTCTGGATGTGGAGCCCTGGGTGCATGGGGGGGGGAGTGTGCTTGGCCACTACAGTGCCCTTTGTTAGGCCAAAATCTGGTGTCCCAAGCCCAGCCCTCGCGCAGCCTTCCCAAAGGCAGGTAAGGAGGTGCCTGGCTTTCATAAGGAGGCCCAAGGGCTTTGGCAGGGTCCCACCTCCTTTCCAAAACCCAGCACCTCCTTACCATGCTTTGAAACAGCACTCCTTTAGCTCAGCATGCAGAGCGTGTGCACAGTTCTGATAGCCCTAAATCTGCCCCTGCTCCTTCCCCTTTTTCCTCTCTGAAGGGGCTTGACCCAGATCAGGACAATATTAAGGGGCAAAAGTCCACCTTCCCACTTCCTACACCAGGGTCCCGATCCAGTTCAATGGGGCAGAGCCATAGTTCAGTGGCTAGTGCGTAAATAATAAAGTTATCACCATCTGCCTTGGATGCAGAAACTCCAAGGTTCAATCCCTGATTGCATCTCCAGGTAGGGCTGGGAACACGGGTACCAGTTCCTTAGGGACTGAGCCCTTTCATGCCCCCTCAATATTTGGGGGATAGGGGCTGCCCCCCAAGAAAGTGTGGAGGTGAATAATGGCATGGCAAAAGAGGAGCCATCAGCCATTGAAGCCATGCGGTCGCTGTGTTTGGCTCCACCCCCTATTCTTCACGATATCCTGATGTCACACACATGACTGCGGGGTGTTGTGCACATGTGATATCATGTGTGCAAAGTTGCTCCCCCATTGTTAAGGAGCCAGCTTCCTTTCTGAGCCTTTGAGCCTGCTATTTCTGAAAGAAAATAGATGCTCATGGGCAGACCATGTGATTAGCATCATGTGCTGTTTGATTCAAATACTCGGGATGAGTTACTTTTCATCCACACAGGAAGTGCCAATTCTTTCCCCCTTATGCTGTGTGAGTTGGAGTTACTCAAAGGGTAGCACATCCTTCTGGTTTAGGTCCTCAGGCTGCCTAACTTAAAGCCACAGGGTGGGTTCCTTATGAAAGGATGCAAACAGACAGGGATACAGGCAGAGGCTTCAGAGGGTAAATACAAATGTTCTTGGTTTATTCAAAGGGCATCCTCTCTGAGGATGAAGGGGAAATACAAATTAGTCATTTCTTACAGACTTTTTTCATCTCACATCTCGGCAAAAAAAAAAAAAATCACACAAGCTGACCTCCCTTTTGATCCCCAAAGTAATGAAATACGTAATCACACCACGTATCCGCATGCAGCCTTCAGACAGTTCCAGACTGATGCTCCCAAACAAATTCCTGGGTACCAGATCTTTCTGAAGGAGGCTGGTTCTTACAGGCTTGGAACCATCTGTCGGTTAGATCAGTTGCAAGACAGCATCCTATTGTAAAATGAATGGAATATCTAAAACACAGATCTGTATATGACAGGCAGTATCACACTGTGAGTTTACAGCCGGCGTTCAACAGTGCTAGCTGCTCACCAGAAGAGGTGGAGAAATGCAAGGGAGGAAAAACTCTTGAATACTATGAGTTTTCATGCTATGAGTTTTGCAAAAGTCAAGAGTGGTTCTGCATTGCGATTAATTCTAATCTAGGTGCAATCCCTTTATAAGAGTTAACAGCTGGGAAGCTCCAGTAGAGAAACAGTGGGCTTCTGAAGGCCAACTCCATATTCAACTGCGCCCAACAATGAGGCACGGTAAAGTCATCAGGCTATGGATAGTAATCTCTCTGTAGTAATTTGTGTTATGTGTACTTCCTGAAACAGAATACAGCTCCGTTTGAAATTCACCTTTTTCTAGATTTTCTGGTGCAATCAAAGGATGTATCCAATCAAAGGATGAGTACAAAAATACATACCTTACTCGCACACAAAAACACATGCATGTTCATGAAAATAGCATGCAAAAATTCATTCTGTTTCAAACATGCATATCACTAGGCTCTGTTGTGTAGAAAATGCATATTTTGGAAGACATGTGCATGAAGATACATGCATATTTCCATGTGTGCGCGTGCACACACACACGACAGCTGATGTGGAAATGGGCCATTCTGAATGTAGGACTTGAAAAATGAGAACATAAGAGGAACTTATATTGGCAGGCCCTTCCATCAGTACAGACAGCTTGACAGTTTAGTGCAGCTGAGCATGTAGGGTGGTGTGGGAGAAGTAGGTCGGAGGCATTTGGGGGCATTGGAGTAGGGAACAGAAATTTTGTAGCATCTCATATGTAACAGCAATATTTAGCACTGTACAGGGTTTGTCATATTCATTGCCTCAGTTCGTAGTATGTGGTAAGGTAAAGGGACCCCTGACCATTAAGTCCAGTCGTGGCCAACTCTGGAGTTGCGGCACTCATCACGCTTTATTGGCCGAGGGAGCCGGCGTACAGCTTCCGGGTCATGTGGCCAGCATGACTAAGCCACTTCTGGCGACCCAGAGCAGCGCAAGGAAACGCTGTTTACCTTCCCGCCAGAGTGGTACCTATTTATCTACTTGCACTTTGACGTTCTTCCGAACTGCTAGGTTGACAGGAGCTGGGATCGAGCAACGGGAGCTCACCCTGTTGCAGGGATTCGAACCACCAACCTTCTGATTGGCAAGTCCTAGGCTCTGTGGTTTAACCCACAGCACCACCTGCATCAGTAGCATGTGGTCGGTCAGTATTATTATCCTCAATGAGGCTGAGGCAGATTGCCTAGGGTGTTTTTTGACTCCTCTACCTTAGCCTCCTTCTCATTACATTAAAGAAACTCCCCTCTCTCACTCTCTCGTTATTTCTGCCCCTGTCCCCAATTTCCCACAGACAACTGGTGGGCCACTATTATAACAGGATGCTAGACTAGATGGTACGTTGGTCAGATCAATCAAGGCTCTTCTTATGTTCTCACAAAACAATAAAACAGCAGCAAAATCATGTAAGAAAATATGAAAAACAAAAACCATATTGATAAAACTGTGAAGCATCAGTATCAATAGAAATTGCCCAAGGCACCAAGAACCAAGTCAATAAAATCTGGGTTGAAGAGAGATGTTTTTAATTGATGATGGAAGCACCCAACAGTTGGTGCTGACCAGAGGGAGGCAATTGCAGAAGCTAGTTGCCACCAAAGATGCTGTCCTTTTCCACATCATGGTGAGGTAGTCAGCTGCAGGCCGTGGTAGAGTTAGCAGTGCCTCCAGGAGAATCTTTAACCTTGCAGATTCCATTATGAATTAACATGATCTGCACACCACAACTAATATGTGGATCAGGACTTGGTATTCATCCAAATTTGTAGTCCCTGAATTTCCCAACACAGCTCTCTGCTCAGAATAAGTATCATAATACATTAAAAATATGTATTTTGAAAGGAGATCTGTTTAGAAGTCAGCTGTCGGTTATGTCAGCTACAAGTCAATGTTGCATTGTAAAATGAGAGGATAATCTTTGAACACTGATCCTTTTATGACAAGCAGTATCACACTGTGAGTTTCAAGTCATACTAGGGGTGTGGAGCAGCCCTGTGCATGGCACAAACGACAGTGCAAACTAGGGTGATTTTACCCCCTTTCCAAGCCAAGCTGCAGTGTCCACGAGGTGCCCCAATTCATATCATGGCCTTCACAAATCCTCATGCTTCTCTCTTTCTGTATTCTACCTTTTGGTGAACTCTACTTTGTTTTTTACTATCTTTATTTAACTGAATGCTGCCTGCAGAGCTCTGAATGATTTCTTTAAAATAAAATAAAAACCCAAACCAAACCAAACCTGTACAGTGGGGTTTTTTTGTTGTTCTGTTTTTTAAAAAAGGTCAATGTCAGGAATGAGCCAGCTCCCAGGGAAGGTTTGCAGCCAACTGAAGAAAGCAGCCAGGAACAGAGAGGGTTAACTTTCATGCAGGATGAACAGCAGAGACAGCTAACTTCCCCGCCCCTTGGAATGCCAGTTGATAAGGGAACGACTGCGAGTGGGCGGGAACCCAGCCAAAGCTCTCAGGAAGTTAAATCAGGCAGGGAAAGAGACAGAAGTAGTCTATCAGGTTGGAGCTGGTCCAATCTCTCCTAAGAGTCGGCTGAGGGGCTGGCTGTTAGATCAAAAACAAAGCAAAAGACACAACATTTGAAAATTCAATATCTTCTGTAGAACCTGGAAACAGTCTTCAGAAGGGTCATCTTGATTGATGATGCCAGAGGCTTTGTTACAGCGGTCCAGAGCTGTCTGTTTGTTTTTGCAATAAAGCTTCATTTTTAATTAATGATGCTTACTGTGTTATCAAGCCAGGAACTTGGATGCATGGCAATCAAAGATCATCTACTCAAGGAGGGGCAGGGTGGATTTCAGGAACTCTTCAGCACTTCACAGGGAGCATTCTGAAGAACCTCACCATGTAATGTCTAATAGCGGACGCAAACCAGCACCAGAAAGCTAAGCTGTTTGCTGTGCTGCTAATGTTTTTCAAACATATACAAGCAGAAATGCCCACCACTTAGCCACCTATTAATTATTATAACGTAAGGAAAAGCATAGTGGGGACCCTTATCTTCCCCTTGAAAATATATGGATTATGGAGGTCAATTCTGGTAACAATTACAAAGTTACAGACTTTCTTTTAAAATATCACACTTTAAAGGTAGCCTGTATATACACACACAGAGAGAGAAAAGCTGGAGATGCCTACATATAATTCAGCACGTTTAATACATTCTGGAGGGGCTCCTGTGCCTGCAAATTCCATCTGCTTCTGTCAAAAAGGAAATAATAGCCATTGTTTTGCATGAATGAGGAGCATAGGCCTTTGTGTTACACATAGCACACTGGAACCTGAATCAAAGACTGGAGCAGGCAGAGGAACTCAGAAGCATATCTAAGGCCAGAGCTCATTGGGAGATGGACCACCGATGGTCTCATTTGGTGTTAGGGACCTTCCTATGTGGAAATATGGATTCTGAGACAAAAAGGAGGCATACATTTAAATATGCATTTAAATAGTTTTTTGTTGTTAAGCAACCACAACAAAAACAGAGACAGAGCAGAAAGAAACATGTGATTAAGGCCAAAAGGTAGATGCATTCACCCATCCCAGCCTACATCCATATGTCAATTATTTTACGTTGGCACAAAGAGGACAGTCTTTGCATGTGTAGGGGAGGAGGGGTGAATGTGTGTTTGTACAGAAAATGTGTTTAATATTATTCCACACCACCTGTATTGTTCCACACCACCTGTGTTTTTTAAAAAAGGTCAATGTCAGGAATAAGCCAGCTCCCAGGGAAAGTTTGCAGCCAATCTCTGAGCGGTGTGAGATTTCAGGGCTCCAAGGTGCTTACTCAGGAATCCTGTTTCCTTTGGAATCAGGGACAGTGGACACTGGTGTCTTCCAGATATATGGTTTATTTACACATATATACAACCTAAGGTCATGATAGAGGGGTTCACAACATTAACACCCCAAGAGGGCCTTGCTTCTTCCAAAGCCGCTGCCTTGGATTCAAACAGAAATCAAGCATCACTCTGTCTCTGTGGTTTCCCAGCCTGCTGCTTCCAGCTTCTAGCTCACATCAATCTCAACTCTGCACTTTGTCTTTCTAGTTACCAGCCAGTTGAGGAAGGAGCCCTACCCATTTGCCCTCTGGCACCAAACCACTTCCTTTGTACCCTTAATGGTCCATTACCATGGCTATCGCCTCACCAGGAAGCTAGCTTGGCTTTCCCAGGAACTTGAATCCTTGCTTAAATTTTAACACTTGCTGGATCCAGGAGTTAGCAGGGTCTTGTCATACAGCCTATTCCCTCCCCCCTGCAAACTCATAGCAGTATCTTGGAAGAGCCTTTGCCCAGCTGGTTTGCTCCAGACCTTTTGCACTACAAAACCCACCAGCCTTTCTCAGCACACCCATACTGTCTAAGGGTGATGGACACTGTAGTCTGAGAGGTCTGGAGCCTACCAGCATGGCAAAGTCTGCCATCAAATTTAGGGTCTGGGTCACATTAATCCCCTGTTGTGCTGAAGAATGAGGTCTAGACGGGTTTTTGCTCTGCGTCATTATACAACATTTGAGGAGACTGATTGATTCATAAATGCATTCTTGAGTTACAGTTCTACAGAGAAATTACTCTGTGTGGTGTACAAGAGAAAGATAAAACCAGCAGAACAAGAATGATAAAAAGACAGAGGCAGACACATAAAAAACAAAGCTAATTACATCTTTACGCTGGCCCTTCCCCAAGTGCAGGATGGATACCAATACATTCAAAAATACAAGAGAGAGAGAGAGGAAGCGGGAGAGGGAGGGAGAGATGTAAAGAGCCCGGAGGAAGTTTTAGGCTGAGTTTTCTGCTTCAGAAGTTTTTTTTTAGGGGGAACCTCCATGTTAGCTTATAGCCTCCCATCTCTAGGAATATCTGGTGTGAGTCTGATTTTGCTACCTTTGGAGGTGGGCAAGGCCTGGCATCTCCCAGCCTTTGCAATCTGATGTTCTTTTTTCACTTTGGGATACTCCTTTCAGTGATTTAGCCACCCCAGATCTTGACCCAAGCCAAAATAAATTGTGTCCATGGTGTGGATCTGTTTCAGGGCTGGCCCTATCATTAGTCAAACTGTAATGACAGACTTGGGCAGCAGATGTTAGCTGTGGTGAGTGAGCCTGCCCTACACACACACACACACACACACACACACACACACACACACTTTCTGCTCCCCCCTGGAAGACTCTGCCCCATCATGCAATGTCACAATATTGTGACAGGACAATAGTAATCTGTGTGTGAAAGGGGATGCTCTCTCATCCTTTGCCTCAGACGGTAAAATGTCTTGGGCTGGGCCTGAGTTGGTGACTTTTCCCCGAGTAAATAAATTGTGATGGAAGAGAGCTGCTTTTTCACAGCCAGGTAGGAAGTGCAGGACTGCTGGCAAGGAGAGAAGCCACAAGCCTTCACCCCACCCCACCCCCCCTTTCTGGCATGGTTTGATGCGCCTCTAATCTGATAATGAGAGCCTTTCTACATCATGTGTACTTGTAGTCACCAAAGTGCCAACAGAAGCATTCTGTGTTATCGGGGAAAAATTTGCTGCTGTTGTTGATGTATGTGTTTGCTGCCATAAATGCTCATCAGAGAAGGAAAGGTCACTCGGAGGCTGTTAGTCGCTTCACTTTATGAAATGAAACTCTGGGCTTTCGTGTGGCTCAGCAGGAAGAGAGGATGCGGAAGGAGGTCTTAAGACTGAAACAAGAAAGGTTGACTTTTGCAGAAGTTATTTGATGTACATTAACTCTTTTTCTCCCCTTTCCACCTTCTCAGTGCTTCCATTCTAATAAAAAAAGTACAAAATTGCTAGCCTTGGAAGCTGAACAAGTTTTATACATGGGACCTGCCCAGAATAATCCTAAAATAAAGTTACCAACATGGGCTGGGATTCTACCGTGGGTTAACAAATGTGGTGGCGTTTGAAATTGGAATAAGGAAAACCCCGGTATGAATTTGGTTCTAGATGGATATGAACCTCCATGCTGAACTGAATACATTTAGAGTGAGAACACCCATGCCCTGTGGCTCCAGCCCTCCTGCCTACACATGTTAGGGTGAAAGTGTGAAAAACACTCTTTTTTTGCACTTTCTTCTGAATGCATATATGGAATGAGAGCAAAGCCAGTGCCCACAAAGGGCAGGATCCAGCTTACTCTGTTATATGCATTCGGTTCAATGTGCAAAGGTGGCTAATGGCAGAATCTCATGGTCTGATTTTGGAGAGCTAATTGCACTATTCTAAATTAGCATCTCATTTTGTTGGGAGGGGGCATTCCAAAAATGAATCAGGACTCCAAATCAAGTCTTGTTCCATCCCCTGCACATCGATAGGCTGCGCAGATGCCTTTTTTGGCCTTTTTGTAAGGGAACATTGTCACTGTGCCCCAAGGACTGGAGGTCTGAGATTCTACTGAGGTGGAAGAGACAGTTGATTGTATAACTGCACATACCCTCTGACATTTATAGACAAAACCAAAGGCACAGTTCTGTACATCTAGGGACTTTGCTTGGATTTCTAAATGGATTTTCCAAACGGTTTTGTATAGAGCAATGTGCATGTACATTTTGCTGCGGACTTCACTGGCGCCACATTGCTTAAGTAGATATGTTCATAGCTTTGTAGTTTGGCTGATTTTCCTTCGCAGTGCTTGCAAACTTGGTGTGATGGTGTATATACACAGTGGCATCAGCATTATTTTGTGTGGTATCTTGCTGTTGCACAGCAGCACATGTTCACATCTGTAAAACACTGTGCAGTAACTGTCCTAATGCAATCACACATATGATCATGCAAAGGTTTATTTGCATTTATTGCAGCGTGTATTCCAAAACATTCTGTATGCAAGTCGGATCGCCTCCTATCAGCAGAATTCACCATGTGACAACCGTACAACACAACATCGTTTTGCAAATAAGTCTCAATAACACTCGTAATAAAAGCAGTAGCTGAAAACAGTGCATGAATTCACTTTCTCAGACTTCCCCTCATCCATAAACCTGTTGGAAGATGGGCATCTAGCCTTGCCATACATCAGGAAAATTCCTGACATGTCCTGGTTTGCGGGTGTAAAAATGGCGCCGGGGGAATTTTGCCGAAACGGCAAAATGTCGGGGGAAACCCAGATGCATGGCAACACAGTGCAGAAAGCAGCGGAAACAAAAGCTGAAAATCACTATTTTGGGGGGAGGTTCCCCCAAAAGGCCCAGCAACATGGTGGGTGCCTGGGATTTTACTTTTTTTAAATATGGCAATGCTATGGGCGTCTCAGTCCACTTCCTAAAAGAAAACAGTGCTGAAGGAATGCATGAATGAGAAGAGTGTTCCATTGGTGTGGAGCTGTTCCATCTGAATTATCAGAATCTGTGCTATTGGATTTCTACTCCCTGTAGCCCTATGACCAATGGTCAGGGATGATGGGAGTTGCAGTCCATCAACATCTGGAGGGCCGCAGGTTCCCCAACCCTGTTTCAATAGTGATGCAATACATTGGGTTATATATGGGACACGGGTGGTGCTGTGGTCTAAACCACAGAGCCTAGGGCTTGTCGATCAGAAGGTTGGCAGTTCGAATCCCTGCGACGGGGTGAGCTCCTGTTGCTCAGTCCCTGCTCCTGCCAACCTAGCAGTTCGAAAGCACGTCAAAGTGCAAGTAGATAAATAGGTACCACGCCAGCGGGAAGGTAAATGACGTTTCCGTGGGCTGCTCTGGTTTCGCCAGAAGCGGCTTAGTCATGCTGGCCACATGACCCAGAAGCTGTACACTGGCTCCATTGGCCAATAAAGCGAGATGAGCGCTGCAACCCCTGAGTCGGTCACGACTGGACCTAATGGTCAGGGGTCCCTTAACCTTTACCTTTATACTGAGGCAGATCATGGTCCACTTAGCTTATTGCTGTCTACACTGACTAGCAGTAGCTCTCTGTGGCAGGATTCTCTACTAGCCCTACCTGGAGATGCTGGGGATTGAACCTGGGACCTTCTGCATGCCTGGCACCTGCTCTGCCACTGAGCTACAGCTTCCTCTCACCCAGTGCTATTTTTCTAGAAAAAGAGGTGCTGGAACTTACAATGAACACCTCCTTTGTTCTCTTATAATGGCAGTGGTGCCGGAACTGAGTTCCAGTGAGTTCCAGCTGGAAAAAGCCCTGCTCTCATATGAGGCTGTAGAAAAGATGCATCCCTGAACACATTCATCCACATTTACTATGTGTCTAAGGGGTGATGGGGAAGGAGTTGAAGGAAAACAGTCATGTGTTAGAGTTTGGTGCTCATTCATGTGCATCTGCACTACATTTGAGCGTCATCTGCCTCTCAGAAATGTAGCTCCTAGAGACTCTTGGGGAGGGAGCTGACCCTGAAGGATGACAGCAGCAGCAACTCATGCTAACAAGATTTGCTTTTGTTTTTTTCCACATGGCGTCCCCCAAAGGCAATAAAAATAAAAATAGGGAGCATGATTTACCAGGGATGAGGACCAGGAACTGGGATTGTTCCAGGCAGATCGGAACGATGGGGAAGGATGAGGGCGTGAATGTCGTTATCCACAAAGTGTGTATGTATTTGTGTATGAATGAATGAACACATGCTGTAGAAGTTGCCCCCAAAGTGTAAATGACTCATAAGAACGTAAGAAGAACCCTGAAGCATCAGGTCAAAGAAAGCCCATCTAATTCATCATACAGTTCTTGGGATGCCTAGCTAGATTCCTGCATCACAGGAGATTGCACAAATTGACCTTTGGGGTCCCTTCCAACTCTACAATTTTATGATTCTATGTCCCCCACCTGTGGTTTCTGTAAGAACACAAGAGCCTGCTGGATCAGGCCAAAGGCCTATCTAGTCCAGCATCCTGTTCTTCAGTAGAACTGAAGGGGTGTCTCCACCCCCATCACTTAGCCCAGACACTGAGGTCCAGCTCCGAGGGTCTTCTGCTGCTTCCCTCACTGCAATAAGTGAAGTTACAGGGAACCAGGCAGAGGGTCTTCTCAGTAGTGGTACCCACCCTGTGACATCTCTTCAGATGTCAAGGAGATATATAAAAAAAACTCTGGCGAAACCAGAGCACCGCATGGAAATGCGGTTTACCTTCCCACCCAAGTGGTACCTATTTATCTGCTTGCACTTTGACATGGTTTCGAACTGCTAGGTTGGCAGGAGCTGGGACTGAGCAACAGAAGCTTACCCCGTCGCGGGGATTTGATCCATTCGGCAAGCCCTAGGCTCAGTGGTTTAGACCACAGCACCACCCGCGTCCCTGCCTGCACACATTAGTCTCCTGCATTTCTAGCACACACATGCACACACACTTTAAAGGCTTAGCATTGTGATGCTTGTATGTGCCCCCCCCTCTCTCTCACACACACACATCCCTATTTGTTAGAGGAAACTTCATATTTCCTTTTTGGATAAACTGGAGATAATACAATGTGCTTGTTTTAATTTGCAAGGTTAACTGATCTAATTATCTGTGTGTGTTTATTTAAATCCTTTCATGCATTCTGCCAGTGCAGGTGGCTGCTTTATATTCTGGGAACAGGAAGTCTCTTAAAATGAGATGATAGAGCTCAGCAGGCCTCCTTGTAGGGGAAAAAGATTTCCTCCCCTCCCAATAATGGACAAATTTATTAACAACAAAAGATTAATGGTTTATTTACACTAAACAAATTTTCGAAGGAACTTCTTTTTTTAATGGAGAAACTACTCTCTCTGCTTTCTCTAACAGCTGGATCCTATCCAATTGTCCCTTCTGTGCAGGTATGAGGAAGGACAAGAGCTTAGCTACAGCACATAGGTTTTGCATAGAAAATACCCTAATTTCAAACCCTGGCATCCCCAGGCATGAGATGGGAATGACCCCAACCAGACACCCTGGGGAATCACTACCAGTCGATGTAGACCAGGGAAGGGTAACCAATCAATGTGATGCTCTCCAGATGTTGGTGGAACCCAGCTTCCATCGTCTCTAAGCAGCATGGCCAGTGGTCAGAGGTGATGCAAGTTGTAGGCCAACAGCATCTAAAGGACACCATGTTGGCACTATTGCACAAGCAGGAGGTCCCAAATTCAATCTTCTCCAGGTAGGGCTAGGAAATCCTGGAGAGCTGTTGCTAGTCAGTGTAGACAATGTTGAGCAAGATGGACCAGTGGTTTCTAAGGCAGCTTTCTATGTTACAAATCCACAACAGGCAACCTAATATCATCCATACTCCAGATGTTGCTGAACTTCAACTCCCAGAATCCCCTAGCCATTGCCCATGCTTGTTGGGGTTGATGGACACTGTAGTTCGACAACATCTGGTGGGTCAAATGTTTTCCCTATACCTGCCTTATGACACTGAGGTAAATAGACCAGTGGTGTCACCCACATAGGACAGCTTCCTATGTCCCCATGACACCACCGCAGCAGAGTCAGTATGAGGGAAATGTAAGGTAAAGGACCCCTGGATGGTTAAGTCCAGTCAAAGGCGACTATGGGGTGCTCATCTCGTTTTCAGGCCGAGGGAGCCGACGTTTGTCCACAGACAACTTTCCGGGTCATGAGGCCAGCATGACTAAACCACTTCTGGCACAACGGGACACCGTGACAGAAGCCAGAGCACACAGAAATGCTGTTTACCTTCCCGCCACAGGGGTACCTATTTATCTACTTGCACTGGTGTGCTTTCGAACTGCTAGGATGGCAGGATTGGGACGGAGCAACGGGAGCTCACCGCGTCATGGGGATTCAAACCGCCAACCTTCCAATTGGCAAGCCCAAGAGGCTCAGTGGTTTAGACCACAGCACCACCTTGCATCCCTAAATATAGGTGATGACAACACCCATTTCCTGAACCCTTTTGTGCACAGGATGCAAGCCAGTTTCAGAATGATGGGGTGGGTTATTCCCTTCCTCCTTCTTTGTATCAGTGTAGCGCAAGGCAGAAGCTGCTCTTAAGCAGGAAAACAAACCTGCCTTTGTAGCCGACTGCTATCGCTGATAGTATTGTGTGAATGAGTGGAGGGAGGGATCTCACAGTGGAATCGCCCAAAATGCTGCGGAAAGAGCAAGTGGATTCGGAGTTGGCGCCGTCCAAATTGCTTGGAGGAATAAGGAGGATAAATGCCGGAGTTCTAATACCTTCACTTGTCAACATCCTATTTCTTGAGGGGGCTTAAAGGTTTTTCTTACAGCTGTGGCAGGAATTATTTTGTAGGATTTAGTGCTCTTTAACTGTTCCTCCATCGTGACAGCAGAGCCTGAGCATCCCATTTCTCATCTTGAATTCTGTGGAGTGGAGATAACACCACGGATTCCTCCCATCTCCCCACAGCTTAGGCAGAGGCCTGTTTAAAATGGGGATTCTTGAGCAAAGGCTCTTGCCAGCTGGCCATGACCAGAGGGGAGCACGTTGACTTCTGAAAACGTGGGCTTTTGCTAAGGCAAAAATACCTTTAGAATTTTAAGGGGTGGGAAGAGTCATTTGACAGAGTGACTTGAAGCAATAGATGGAGAGGGCAACATTGAATGCCCCTCCTTAGAGTTTGGGGGGGGGAGAAATGATCCAGTATATTTATTTATAAAGACATTTCTATTTATTCTTTTTATTTTCACAAAATTTATACACTGCTTGACTGTAAGGGGTGGGGGAACACGCTCAAAGTGGTTTACAGAAAAGATAAAACAATAAAATTATCACAAAATGTATTTGCAGCAATGATTTAAAACACACAAAAAGTTAAAAGAGCAATTGCTGTTATTGGCATCCATCCGTCTTGAGAGACAATGGAGTGCACCTCTGGGGGTGAAGTCAAACTGCTGTGTTCGCAGCACCAAAGTGACCTTCCTGGAGTGCAAGCCTGGGCAGTGTGTATGAAGGTCCTAGGCTGCCCAGATGACAAGACCCCCCCCCTTCAGCCTCGCTGATGTGATCAATATGTCTGGCACCAGCTTGACTGCAGGAGTTGACGGAAGGAGGCATACAAGGCACCATCGAACCATCTTAGGGACTCCACTCCAGATTTGTGGAGGGTTTACTCCTTAGCCTTTCATTAGCCACTGTGGTGTAGTGGTAAAGAGCGGTAGTCTTGTAATCTGGTGAACCGGGTTTGCTTCCCCGCTCCTCCACATGCAGCTGCTGGGTGACCTTGGGCTAGTCACACTTCTCTGAAGTCTCTCAGCCCCACTCACCTCACAGAGTGTTTGTTGTGGGGGAGGAAGGGAAAGGAGAATGTTAACCACTTTGAGACTCCTTCGGGTAATGATAAAGCGGGATATCAAATCCAAACTCTTCTTCTTCTTCTCCTCCCAAAGATATCCCACAAAGCAGCAGAGGTTTGAGATCAGAGTTTTCCTTCTCCTAGATGTGCTACCTTCCCAGGTTCTGCTCCTACCCAGATCTAAAGATCTCTGTCCTATTATCACTGTAGCCAGGCAGATGCCCTCATAGCTGTAGGTGGAGCATTTGGACACTGCCCTGTTTTGAAGAGCACATTCATGGTCCCCTGCAAGTCCAGTGCCATTTTGCAAGCCTCACAAGTCTGGTGTGGGGCTGGCAAGATGCATGCTTGTTGTGTCCTTCTCATGGTGCCCTCCAGCTGGAGGGCGGTGTGACAAGGACGCAACAGCTCACGATGCCCCATGGGCAGGCAGGGCATTGTGAGAATGCACCTCCCAAAACAAACTGTGCCCGGGGCAGTGATGCTACGCCTGTGGCCACTGGGAAGGAATTGATTGCAACCGTGCTCTCCCCACTTGTGATTCCCAGTACAGTGGTACCTCGGGTTACAGACGCTTCAGGTTACAGATGCTTCAGGTTACAGACTCCGCTAACCCAGAAATAGTACCTCAGGTTAAGAACTTTGCTTCAGGATGAGAGCAGAAATCGCACGGTGGCAGCGGGAGGCCCCATTAGCTAAAGTGGTACCTCAGGTTGAGAACAGTTTCAGGTTAGGAACGGACCTCCAGAATGAATTAAGTTCTTAACCCAAGGTACCACTGTAACTGGGATTCAGGGGCACATTGCCTGAAGCAGCGGAGGCAGAAC
Organism: Podarcis siculus; assembly: GCA_034642415.1. Taxonomy (NCBI): domain Eukaryota; kingdom Metazoa; phylum Chordata; class Lepidosauria; order Squamata; family Lacertidae; genus Podarcis; species Podarcis siculus. The sequence goes on along the minus strand of JAXCMG010000039.1, from coordinate 4,347,901 downwards.
ATTATGAAGTAGGTGAAAAAATCCTAGTCACTGATGAAGAAGCAGTGGTTGGATGGTCATCTGTCAGGGATTCCTTAGCTGTGATTACTGCATTGAAGAAGGATGGAATAGATGACTCTTGGGGTCTCTTCCAAGTCTACAGTTCTATGACCTTGCCCTCTTCTTCCCTGTACTGACATCCACCATGGTGGCACACCAGAAGTGTCTTCTAACTCTTCTTCCAGCTCCATCGCTAGAAGGCTGGACAGCGAAGCATTATTCCCTTGTTTTTAATTTTGGCATTTGCCTATTTTCCTCCCTGTTTGGGCCTCTCTACTTGCCCAGAATGAAAATCTGGCTTTTCCTCTGAGAGGTGAACTTGTTCCTTTCCATGGCTTCCTAAGAACGGGGCTGGAGAAAGAAAGAGAGAGAGAGCCTGTGCAGTTGGCTACAGCCAGCCCCGTCAAAAATGGATCAAGAGTTCTTTTTGCACCAGGGACAGAGGCAACCTAAGCTGGAAAAACAATCAAGCGTCAAGAGCGTGGAAGTTCACTGCTTGCTTAATTGCAGAGGGGTGCTTTTGTCCCAGTGTGTAAACACAACCTTGTCAATAGCACTGAGGCGTCAGTGTGTTAATTAATGATTTACTCACACTGACCCCTGACCTCGGTGGTAAATAGAAGGGATTTAGTTTGCTTCTATTAACTCCTCCGTTTACTCAGCAGAAAACAAGAAACCCTCTGCCATTTCCCACTTTCCCTTCTGCTGATCTAAGCCACTGTGTGTCCTCACTGTGCAGGAAGGGGGGAAAAATACACCTGAGTTTATCTCCATTATATTTAATGGGGATGCACGTTCTGCACACACCACAGGGCTCCAAAGTTCAGCCCCACCAGCACTTCATTGGGATTGAAGGGAGTTAAGTATGAGACCAATAGGGTTTTTAAAAGCTCTTGCAAGTTGGTCTGGGTCATCCACTCAGTAGATTTTTTAGCCCAATGCCTGTTTGGGAATAAACATGGCAAGAGGGAATTTTGAGCATGTATACATAATATTTGTGGATTGCATCCAAGGCTACTGTTCTCCTTGCTGTCCTATTTGCATAAAGAGAATCTCTCCTTCCTTACTCTTCCCTGAAGCCTGCCCGCCCCCATCACCCCCCAAAATCTTCTCTGGTGGGATGGGGATAAGCAAGTCTTGTAGAATGCCTGCTTCCACTGAGCCTGGGATAAGTGGGGGACATGATTCACTGAAACGGTATGGAAAGAATGTCTTTTTCTAAGTACATGGAGACGTTAGATGATAGGGATGGGGTGGAATTCGATTCATTTCAATCTTATTGTAATGATTTCCATTTATAGATGGCTCACTATCTGAAAGCTCTCAAAGCACTTTACAATAGATAAATAGATTTGTAGAGTTGGAAGGGACCCTATGGGTCATCTAGTCTGACCCCCTTCAATTCCAGAATAAGCAGGTAGGCGTCAAATTATTTTCATAGCAAAATACATAAATATAATATGAAAATATAAAGAGTGCTACAAGGCAGAATAATATTATATTTCAATCAACACACATGCAAATAATCACTCACTCAATCTTACTTTTCACAACTGACGTCACACAACTGTGATCTTCCACTACCTCAAATATCACTTCTATCATCTAATGGTGATGATCTAATGTTTATTGGATGGATTTCCCCCCCTAAATTGATTTTTGATTTTATTGTTATTTACGCTTTATACTGTATTTTATGCTGGTTTTTTTTGTAGCAGCAATTAAGTGTTTTAAATTTGTTGTTAGCCGCCCTGAGCCCTGTTTCCTGAACCGGGAAGAGTGGGGTATAAATAATTTATTATTATTATCAGTCATGAATACATAAACCACTCCCACCCATCAGGATTACAGTCCACACACACATATATAGGGCAAAATTGCATACAAAATTTTGCACACTAGGAGAATTTTGCAGGAAAATGGTCCTCAATTTTCCCCAGGACTTTAAAACGAAATGTTTGCAAACTGATGTGGAAATCTGAAGAACTGAACCTAAAATTGAAGGGGTGCAAAGAAAGAAAAGAAAGAAACTGAAACTGACAGATTTCACTCATACACCCACTAGCAGGGTCCTTCTAACAATTTATTTCATTTTATTTGTTGAGTTAAGGGGTGCAGAAATTTTCAGTGTCCTCCTGAATACCAGGATCAACTCTTGCCCTCCTCTGTCTGGCTCCACGCCAAGTGTTCAAATGCTGTCGGAAATGCATTTGTGTTTATTAGGCTGGACTCTTGTACCCTCTGCCTGTTTAATATCCTAATAATTTTCCATCTTGGCTCAGGCAGCTTTGCCGCTTCTGCAAGATGCATGGCCCCTGTCCCAGTCATGTTGAGATAACCGTGTTGAGTCAGCACAGTAGGGTGGGTATACATCAACAGATCCGAGGAACACACAAAGCGGCTGTGAGTGTTAAGGCCACCTCTTGATTGAAAGAACCTTGTTAAAAAGCAAAATCCACGAGGTGGTGTGTTTTTTTGATAAGGATGCTGGAGGTGGCGAGACAGAAATTCAAGGGAGAAAAGTTGAGGGAGTAGTATTTAAGAGAGCCATCCCCAAGAGGCAAAAAAAAAGGCAGGATGAAATCTAGAAAGTCAGAGAAACCCTGAACTACTGACAGTGAAAGTTTCGAAACAGAGCATTAGGTGGCAAAGACTCCCAGCCAATCAGGGAGCAAACATGATTGAACACGTGAACTGATAACACGAAAACATGTCACTCTAGAGTGCTTTTCACATGGATTTTAACCACAGCTAAAATTTCAATAGCCCAGAAAAGGATAAACTTAGGTGGGGGGTGGAAAAACAGTGGTACCTTGGTTGTCAAAAGGCTTGGCTCCCAAACAAATCGGCTACTGAATGCTGCAAACCCGGAAGTAAGTATTCTGGTCTGCAAATGTTTTTGGGAAGCTGAACGTCCAATGCGGCTTCTACTTGAGTGCAGGAAGCTCCCACAGCCAATCGGAAGCTGCGCCTTGGTTTTTAAACTGATTCGGGAGTCGAATGGGTTTCCGGAACGGATTAAGTTAGACAACCAAGGTGCCACTGTACAACCAAGGAGCATCTCCATCCCCATCGTTCTGCCCGGACACTGAGGTCCAGCTCCGAGGGCCTTCTGGCGGTTCCCTCACTGCGAGAAGCCAAGTTACAGGGAACCAGGCAGAGGGCCTTCTTGGTAGTGGTGCCTGTTCTGTAGAATGCCCTCCCATCAGATGTCAAGGAAATAAACAACTATCTCACTTTTAGAAGACATCTGAAGGCAGCCCTGTTTAGGGAAGCTTTTAATGTTTTAACAGACTATTGTATTTTAATATTTTGTTGGAAGCCACCCAGAGTGGCTGGGGAAACCCAGCCAGATGGGTGGGGTACAGGTAAATTATTATTATTATTATTGTTATTATTATTATTATTAATTATTAGTCTTTCTAGTGTAAGAACATATGGACTCTGGCTATTGCAGCAAAACACACACACACACACACACACACACACACAGAGACACACACACACACACAAATTGCATGTCTCCAGAGGGATGGAGGATCCAGAATGCTTTTCTCTCATATGTTGGGACTTATTTATTTATTTTACTCTTTGGCCTTAGAGATGCCCAACATTCACCATCCATGCCAGCTTGGGAAATTTGGACGTCGTGCTTGATATTGGTGTGTAACCATTTCTTCATTTAATTATTTATTGCTTGCTTGCTTTGCATATCGTACGATACAGTACCCTGCTCCTCCACCTTTGGGTTCTTGATAATTGATGGTCATGATGCTACAATTTAAAAAAAAAACAAACTGAATTAACTCCCTCACACATGTACAGCAACCACCTGTTCATTTGCATATTTAATGCATCCAGACATACAAAAAACAACAACACACAAATTGTGTTGAGGAATGATATTTGCGGTTTGCATGCCTTTATTGCAGCAGCAGCAGCTGTTGTTTTTTTAAATATATATATAAAAACAGAGGAGGGTGGAACTATAGAGAGATGTGACCTGGTCAGATTTATCCTGTTTATTCCACGTTGTGGCTTTCTTTGGACTTGTTATAACCCCCACTACCACCCGTAACATCATAACCTCAGCAACAAACCTGTTCCCACTTCTGCTTCCCTTTCCTGCCTCCCCTCTGTTACTCTGATGCTTTATGAGTCCAGGGCTCTGGGCTCTATTAAGGTTCAGTTCCCAGCCAGTAAAAATGAGGAATTAGTTCCTGCCATTCCATGAAAGGAGTTTTAATGCACTCGGTCGCCTGTGAGCCCAGATGCAATAGTTCTGTTATCGCTGAGAGTTGTATAACATAGAGGCTTAATAAAGCTTTATAAGGGAAGGATACGAGTGTGTGTTTGTTCCGCTTGGCTCCTGGAATCCTAGCTCTCTGTTGCTGGGAGTCTCCAGGTTTTTTTCTCCCCTGTTTGTTTCTCTCCAGTGGTCTCTCCTGCAGGACGGTTTTGCAAAAATGCATCGTCTTGATAGCCACCAATAGGGAGGCAGACCTCCTTGATAAAAGGATGGAAGCTGTTGGGTTAACTTGGCGAAGTGTCACACTGCGTTAATGTAAATGGCTTTTGACAAGCTTCCTTTAGAGACCAGGGGGTGGGAATGCTACATGCTTTGTCTTGAGGAATTATTCTGTGCCACAATGCTCTGATTGTCTTGGATCTCTGCTATGGGTGCATTTTCAAGGGGGTTAGTCGTCATTATTACCTCCTCCAACCCGCAACAACAAAAATATCTACTTCCTAAATCGTATTGGAGAGGGATAATCACAGGAAATGGATTTTGCCATGGAATCAGGCTTCTTTTAAAAAACCAAAATCTCTGGTTTTCATTTAATTTTTACGATAAAATGGTTTTATATTCTGATTTTATCCCGTGAACCGCCCTGAGACTTGTGGGCATAGAGCAGTATATTATTATTATTATTATTATTATTATTATTATTATTATTATTATTACTATTATTATCATACTTCTAGCTCTCATGGCTGTAAATCATAGAATTATAGAGTTGGAAGGGACCCTAAAGGTCATTGTTGTTGTTTTTTAATTTTTATTGAATTATTATGCAGATACAAATGAAACAAAGTATACAAACATTTCAACTGAATACAAAAAAATAAACAAAAAAGAAAACAGAACAAATGCAAAAAGTAAGAACATGAGTATAATACAAGGTAACTATAATAGACATCCCAGAATGTCATTTCTCTACCGAGATGCTGACCCTACATTTGGTTTTGTGACTTCCATCAACCTCACAGTGGTTCATTTCCTGTAACTAAAACAATTTCTCTGCATTTCAATATATTTCTCATCGTGGTTTAAGGAGACATTTTCCCACTTAGGGGTCTATTCTAAACACAACCAAATCTTGATTGTTGAACCTTGACTTGATAGGTAGGTATTTAGGCATTCCCAATCCTTCTGGATTATTTTATTTGACTTGTTCCTTAAGGCTTCAGTCAACTTAGCGAGTTCCAAGTACTTGCTCAGCTTTTGTAGACATTCTTCTCTAGTAATAATATTGCATGCTTCTAGCTCTCTAGAACCCATGCAGGTGGCACTGTGGGTTAAACCACAGAGCCTAGGACTTGCCGATCAGAAGGTCGGCGGTTCGAATCCCCGTGACAGAGTGAGCTCCCATTGCTCGGTCCCTGCTCCTGCCAACCTAGCAGTTCGAAAGAATGCAAGTACAAGTAGATAAATAGGTAGCGCTCTGGCAGGAAGGTAAACAGTGTTTCCGTGTGCTGCTCTGGTTCACCAGAAGCAGCTTAGTCATGCTGGACACGTGACCCGGAAGCTGTATGCTGGCTCCCTTGGCCAGTAAAGCGAAATGAGCACCACAACCCCAGAGTTGTCCACAACTGGACCTAACGGTCAGGGGTCCCTTTACCTTTTAGCTCTCATGGCTGTAAATCATAGAATTATAGAGTTGGAAGGGACCCCAATGGTCATTGAGTCCAACTCCCTGCAGTGCAGGAATCCCAACAAAAGCATCCCTGACAGATGATGGCCACCCAACCTCTGCTTAAAAACCTCCAAGGAAGGAGAGTCCACCACATTCCAAGGGAGTCTGTTCCACTGTCAAATAGCTCTTACTGTCAGAAAGTTCTTCCTGGTGTTTAGTTGGAAGTTAGTCCTTTCTTGTAACTTGAATCCATTGGTTCCGGTCCTACTCTTTGGAGCAGCAGAAAACAGGCTTGCTTCATTTTCTACCTGACAGCACTTCAGATAGTTGAAGGTGGCTATGTCAACTCCCAGTCTTCTCTTCACCAGGCTAAGCATACCCAACTCCCTCCTTAAAGCAGATTTTGCCAACTAGATGTTTACGTTTGCAACTCCCACCATCCCGGCCCATTGGCTATGGTGACTGGGGCTTATGGGAGGAGGAGCCCAAAATATTTGCAGGGCACCATGTTGGGGAAGGCTGCTGTAGAGAATATTTCGAACCTCTGTCGGTGATACTTTTCCGATGTGAAATTGTGATCGGATGGCTGATGGATGGCAAATTCAAAACACCGTCTTCTGAGTAATAATGGGGAAATATGTACTTCTGGACCATAGGGGACCAATAATGGTGATCCCCCAGATAATCTCAGTGACTGGCCTGGGAGATGCAGGGCAAGACAGTCCTTGAGATTTCCTGGACCAAAGTAGTTCAAGGCCTAGTAAAGGTAAAGGGACCCCTGACCGTTAGGTCCAGTAGCGGACGACTCTGGGGTTGTGGCGCTCATCTCGCTTTACTGGCCAAGGGAGCTGTTCTACAGCTTCTGGGTCATGTGGCCAGTATGACTAAGCTGCTTCTGGCGAACCAGAGCAGAACACAAAAATGCTGTTTACCTTCCTGCTGGAGTGGTACCTATTTATCTACTTGCACTTTGATGTGCTTTTGAACTGCTAGGTTGGCAGGCGCTGGGGCAGAACAACGGGAGCTCACCCAGTCGCGAGGATTCGAACCGCCGACCTTCTGATCGGCAAGCCCTGGGCTCTGTGGTTTAAGGCCTAGTACACTAGTGCAAAAACCTTGGACCTTTGTGCAAGAACCACAATTTAGGGACAGGAATGTAAACTTTGTCATTTAGAAATCAACTATGCAAAACAAGTATTTAAGCTGGCCATGTTGGTATCCTTCTATTTCATTTGAGAGAGCGAGAACGCATGAGTGCACATTAAAAAGTTCTGTATCTGGATAAAAATTGATGGAAACTTTGCGGAAGGAAGGAAGCCCATTATGATGCTTGCAGAGGGGAAGAAAAGGGAAACAAATGTCTCTTGAAAGAATCCCCTCAACAAATTAAATCTTGAAGCCCAAAGACAAAGGAATGGAGAATTAATTTTTCCACCAATATGAAATGCTCTGAATCAGATAAGTCTTGTCATTAGAGGAGGCACTAAGCAGCAAATGTCTGGATAATACTGCCAGCTCTGAGCTTCGCTCGGAACATCTAAATACATTAAATCCATAAAACTAAATGAAAGCAGCTGCAATTTTATAGAAATGAAAGGCTCTCATATTAAAAAAAAAAAATCCAAGTGCTTATGAAATGAAGAGGGAAAAAAATAATAAAATTAAATTGGGGGGGGGGGGGTGGGAGAAGCCCTTGGGATTGCCAGTTCACCGACAAGGAAGAAGAAATTCCAATCAATAAGGTTTAGGCCTTTTGCAATCCCATACCTTTCATCATTAAAGCCTAAGCCCTGCAGGTAGACAATATCTTGGTTATAACCAGTCCAGTCTCAGATAAAAAGAGAGCTCAGCCAAACCTTCGAATGGTCTTTATTTTGACCCTTTGGAAATTATGGGAGTCAAAAAGAAAGTTGGTTCCCAAATGGGCAAGCGGCAGGGTGCTGGAAGAACTTCAGTTAAAATGAGAAAAGTTGATTGGGGAAGAAAGGGGAATGGCATTATCTGAGGAAGTCTACAAGGTGGCCAAAGGCTTTTTTCTGTTCTCTATTGCAGTAGGTCTTCCTGGAAAGACTATAAGGTAAAAGGTAAAGGAACCCCTGACCATTAGGTCCAGTCGTGGACGACTCTGACGTTGTGGCACTCATCTTGCTCTATAGGCCAAGGGAGCCAGTGTTTGTCTGCAGACAGCTTCTGGGTTATGTGGCCAGCATGACAAAGCCGCTTCTGATGAACCAGAGCAGCAAACGGAAATGCCATTTACCTTCCCGCCAGAGCGGTACCAATTAATCTAATTGCACTTTTTGTGTGCTTTCAAACTACTAGGTTGACAAGGGCTGGGACCAAGCAACAGGAGCTCAGCCCGTCACGGGGATTCGAACTGCCGACCTTCTGATCGGCAAGCCCTAGGCTATGTGGTTTAGACCACAGTGCCACCCGCTATATGGTTGCACAAAGTTATGTGGTCACAATGTCCTTCAAAGGAAACGCTGCTGGAACTTGTGTGTATGTATATATACAAACAGCATAAAATCTGTGATAAAATTACATACATAAAACAAGAGCAAAACATCTCACAAATTAGTAGGCATAATGGCTATGCTCTTTCTCCACAGTTGGGTGCAGTAACATAACCTCCAATGAATATAGGGACATCCAGTGCTATTTTTCTAGAAAAAGAGGTGCTGGAACTCACCATGAACACCTGCCTCGTTCTCTTAGAATGGCAATGGCGCCTACCTGAGAGGTGCCGGAACTGAGTTCCTGTGAGTTCCAGCTGGGGAAAAAAGCTCTGGGGCCGTCCCATTCCATACCTTCCAACATTTCTTTGATGAAAATAGGAGAACATTCCAGGACATTCCATGATCAAATGAGAAACTGGGATGGCTTCTGTAAATCTAAGACTGTCTCTGGAAAATAAGGACACTTGGAGGGTCTGCAGTAATCCTTCTGGATACAACTTGCTGGAAATCACAGGAGGGGAAAGGCTCTTGTTTTCCCACAGGTATCTGGTTGGCCACTGTGTGAACAGGATGCTGGACTAGGTGGGCCATTGGCCTGATCCAGCTTGTCTTGTGTTCTTAATAGATAAGATTTTAATACATCGGCATAGCTGAATCACCCCTCAGGGAAAGCCTGGATTAAATATGGTTTTTAAGCTGGCCCCTAAATGCCAAAATTCAGGGTTCCTGACTTTTAATCATTGGGGGTGCATTCCAAAGGGCAGGTAAAGCTAAAGGTAAAGGGACCCCTGACCATTAGGTCCAGTCGTGACCGACTCTGGGGTTGCGGTGCTCATCTTGCTTTACTGGCCGAGGGAGCCGGCGTACAGCTTCTGGGTCATGGGGCCAGCATGACTAAGCTGCTTCTGGCGAACCAGAGCAGCGCACGGAAATGCCGTTTACCTTCCCACCAGAGCGGTACCTATTTATCTACTTGCACTTTGATGTGCTTTCGAACTGCTAGGTTGGCAGGATCAGGGACCGAGCAACAGGAGCTCACCCCGTCATGGGGATTTGAACCACCGACCTTCTGATCGGCAAGTCCTAGGCTCTGTGGTTTAACCCACAGCACCAAAGCCCTGGTCATAGTTGGCATAAGATTAACCCTGTGAACATCTGGCACCACTATGGTTATCTCTACAGAGAAGTGATTGAGCAGAGGAACAGAATGGAAGGTGTTCCTGGAGGTAGCCTGGTTAGCCAGCTTTTGCTTTGCGACAAAGTTTGTAGAATACATTTTAGAAACCTAAATAAAACGTTCAAATCGCAGCAGAGACTGTTCAGAACGATGGGAACCAATCTCCTCTGACAAACCCAAGAGTAGGAAAAAAAAAATTCAGCATGAAACCGGGGAGGCAGAATTGACCCTATTCATATAGGGTCGTATTCAGACTAAAGTGGGGCAGGGAAACAAAGATTGTCAACATGTGCCTCATTTCGGCAGATCATGTGCTTAAGCGCCTGCCTCGCTTACATCTTTCCTTCTCCCACTCCCTGCACACACACACACACACACACACACACACAATGTTGTGTCTGGTTTTGATGCCCAGAACACAACAGGCTTCATTTCCATCCTTCCCGTTCTTATAGGTAAAGGTAAAGGGACCCCTGACCATTAGGCCCAATCGTGGCCGACTCTGGGGTTGCGGCACTCATCTCGCTTTATTGGCCGAGGGAGCCAGCATACATGTGGCCAGCATGACTAAGCCACTTCTGGCAAACCAGAGTAGTGCACAGAAACACTGCTGACCTTCCCGCCGGAGAGGTACCTATTTATCTACTTGCACTTTGACGTGCTTTCGAACTGCTAGGTTAGCAGGAGCAGGGACCGAGCAACGGGAGCTCACCGAGCATTCGAACCGCCGACCTTCTGATTGGCAAGTCCTAAGCTCTGTGGTTTAACCCACAGCACCACCCACGTCCCTTTCCTGTTCTTATACTTGGACGCAAAGGCTGGTGGAGAAGGCAGTACCATTCCTTCTAATGTGCTTTGTGCTGACAGCCATGTTTGTACTCATAAACCAGCACAGATCATCCTCTTCCCTACCCCCCCTCACTTTCTTCCAGGCTATTTTATTATTATTATTATTATTCAGGAAGAATAGTGCAGACCACTGGAGACAGCTCTGTGAGGCTGGTGAAAACAATCTCGATAACCTTTGGCTCTGGGGCTCTTCAACACTGTCTTTATTTTCTCTTCCTCCCATCTTCTGCTTCAACCACAGGCAGCCCATCTAGAATCCCCCTGCTATCCTCAGATATACATTTCAAGGCAGAGCAGGCTGTATCAGGCTAGTTAGTGTGCATAACCACCCAGCTTTGGCTTCTGTGCCTTCGCCATGGCCAATGGATACAGCTTTTTCATGTGTTTGAGTGCAACTTTACTTTTCTAATAGGGTGTGATTGACGACAGTTCTTCTCCTCTCTCTATTTTTTTATTTTATCACCTAAAGGAGATATTAAGACAAGGCTGGATGCAAAACAGACAGCTGGCCAGCTTGAATTCTTGGCAATTTCATTTCTCCCCCAAAAGGCAATAAATGCATAAATAAATAAAGTTAAAAACCTTGTGTGTGGAAAACTTATAGACTAAGAAGAAGTGTGGGGTGCGTCCACCATCATTCAGAACCTGATTCAGCCTTTGACAGCCAGGTGCCTTCCAAGCTGGCTGTGCTGCCTGGAGGTGACACAACTTGCCATCCAAAACATTTGGAGGGCAACAGTTTGCCAAAGGCTCCCCTAATCTTCATGGGGAAGGCTCGGGGAAATGGTAAAAAACAACAGAACCACATTTTAAGTTCAAAACTGAGTGGGAGCGAAACCACAGAATAAAAGCATTAGAGCCAGCAGATTTTATTTTATTTTTATCCCTCTTTTCTAAGCCAGCTGCTAAAATCTCTTTCAAGTATAAGGAAGTTGGGCAGGCCTTTGCTAGTGCTTGGTGCTCGCCACAACAGAACTGCCACCAGGTGAACAAATCTGAGGTGTGTGCCTGGCAAAAATGCTCCTCTCTCTGCTAGTCACCAACCTAGCCTCAGAAACAAAGGTATCTCTGGCAGGTTCATGTTTGGTGAAGGTAACCATCAAGATACCCTGCTGCGAGGCTGTTTAGCAGTGACTGGTGACTGGGAGTGGCCGCCGGGACCACATAACACTGGTCCTGAGAGATCTGCATTGGCTCCCAGTACATTTCCGAGCACAATTCAAAGTGTTGATGCTGACCTTTAAAGCCCTAAACAGCCTCAGTCCTGTATACCTGAAGGAGCATCTCCACCCCCATCGTTCTGTCCGGACACTGAGTTCCAGTGCTGAGGGCCTTCTGGCGGTTCCCTCATTGCGAGAAGTGAGGTCACAGGGAACCAGGCAGAGGGCCTTCTCGGTAGTGGCACCCACCCTGTGGAATGCCCTCCCGCCAGATGTCAAAGAGAAAAACAACTACCAGACTTTTAGAAGACATCTGAAGGCAGCCCTGTTTAGGGAAGTTTTTAATATTTAATGCTGTATTGTTTTTAACACTTGATTGGAAGCCATCCAGAGTGGCTGGGCGGCAAGATGGGTGGGATATAAATTATAAATTATTATTATTATTATTATTATTATTATTATTATTATTATTATTAT
>JAXCMG010000039.1:4224112-4335812 GCA_034642415.1 Podarcis siculus | reverse complement strand
ATTATTATTATTATTATTATTATTATTATTATTATTATTATTATTATTATTATTATTATCTTAAATATCAAATAAGGCTGTGCAATGAACTCCTGATTTGACAATGTTCCATACCCGACCTGACCCTATTCAGACCTCAGCTGGAATTGGGGGTCTTGCGCATTCAGAATATGTATTTAGGCTTTAAAGCCCCAATTAAACATACACTCAGGAAATAAGGAGGGGGGGAGGAGGAGGTGATGGGCATGTGCCAGCATCCTCTCTTTCCTCCCCACCCAGTTGCATGTCCATTCCTCTCTGGCTTTTTGACAGCTGTGGATCACTTTCGGGTGAATCCAACCCAGGGCAACCCAGGGCTGCTTCAACCCACTGGATCCTCGGCTGAATCTGGTATGAAAATGACCCATTTGTATGATTATTTAGTCTTCCATATTCAGGTTTTCTTTATGGCAAATGAGGGCTTTCTTTGCAGAGTATATACAAATCCCTAATTAGCATTGAACGTCACCCTCTAATCCCTCTGCGTCTTTCCTCCTTAGCCCGTCTGATCCAGTAACGGTAGTTAGCCTGTCTTAACTGATATAAATCTACATCTACATATCAAACACATCCCTGGACCTCTAGGAAATGAAATCCTTTAAGTGCCGTCTTTTGTGTCGGCAGTTTAAAGCTTCTCCGACTTTCCTTGTTGTGAAAAAAAGAGGGGGAAAATTGACCTAGAACTCTCTTTTCCTGGATGATGTAGGATGCCGTCCAGTGAAACAGGCTTGCTTCGGAAACCTCCACTGATGCAGATCTATTCAATTTAACTGGTGGGGGGGAGGGAATTGGGGGGGGTTAGGGGTGTCTTGGTGCCACGTGCGTTTTGCTCAACTCCCTTGGCCCCCATCGAAGCTGCCTCGGGTCTGTAGCGATGGATCAGGAGTTTTGATGTTGCCTTTCCCTCCTGGATGTGTTGCTTATTAGAATAACAAAACGAGCAGCAAATCTTCAGGCATCAACCATGCTTTGCATCAATTAAAAACATCAAAACCCCAAAGAGAGTGCGGGAAAGGGAGAGCCTTCCTTCAGTTCTGCTTCTTACAACTTGATCCTTCCGCCTATCCCCCCCCCCCCTTTGTGATTCTTTAACTCTAATCCTAAATCCTACTCCTTGTTTTCTCCAGTGTTGCCAACTCTCTCTGTCTCTCTCCTTTGTTGCGTGTCGAGGTCCCCCAAGCCACCCCTAAATAATTCACAATTCACACATAATTTTTGTTTAAGGTTTTTGGCATATTTTGGGCCACAACTTTATTAAAATACATAAATGTGAGTGGTTGCTTAGGCATTGGTTCCGATTATCTGTCCCCCGCCCCGGGGACAGAACTGACTTCCAGCGAAAGCCAGTAAGTTCCAGCGAAAGCCAGTAAAGGGAAACAATATTGGGGGGAGCATGGAGCCAGGCACCAGACCCTCACCTCTCCCCGCATGCTCCTAGGGGCTTGCACGGCCCAAGCTCCATTCAGGGGTATGAATGAAAGAATGGCAAGCCCCTGGATTCCTTTAACGGAATTCCCTTGCAGCAGCAGCATTGGAGGGGCAGGCACCGCCAATCCTTACCCCTCCACCAACCAATCTTTTAACCAATGCCTAACCGCAACCTTACAAGTTGTGACGATTTGCTACACAGTAGGCAAAAACCAAATGGCACCAGCCAATCAGCCAAATGGACAAAATTCCTACCAGGCCCCTGCCCCCAAAGCAGACGACCCCATGACAGGCATAGCAAATGGGCTGGGGTTTTTCTCAGAAGGGTAGTAGGAGATGGGTGATTGACTCTGTTATGTACTGAAGTTCTCACCCTGGGCCAGCAGGGGGATACTATAGATAGTTATGCAAATAAGGGATCGAAAGTGACGTTCAGTGATTGGATAGTTTTAGAAAGTTGTTACAGTTACGGTGTACTGGAGCTCTATATAAGCAGGCTGACTGAGCCCTTCAGTTCAGTTCTGTTCTGGCCTCTGAATAAACAAGAGCTGCTTGAAGAATTTCTGTGTCGTCTAATATGTTCACCCACAACTTAACAGACTCAATGGGTATGGTAAACCTGTTGATGACTGCTGACGACTACCTCACAGGGTTGTTGTCCTGTGAGACAGGAATGTCTTTTTCTCTAAAATACTGGAGAGCTTCTACCAGTGAGTGTAAATGATACTGAGCTAAATGGTCTAACTCAGAATCGGATGGCTTTCTGTACATGTTCTTTGGCAGGGGTCAGCAACCTTTTTCAGCTGTGGGCCGGTCCACCATAACTCAGACCATGTGGGGAGCCAGACTATATTTTGGAAGAAGAAAAATGAACGAATTCCTATGCCCCACAAATAACCCAGAGATGCATTTTAAATAAAAGCACACATTCTACTCATGTAAAAACATGCTGATTCCCGGACCGTCCACGGGCTGGATTGAGAAGGCGATTGGGCCAGATCCAGCCCCCGGGCCTTAGGTTGCCTACCCCTGTTCTTTGACATGTGTGGATTGCTAGAGATATGATGTCTTCATCCCTCTGTTGTAGTCTGTCATTTATGTTCTAGAGACTCCAAAGTCATTTGGTTTCCCACTTTTCAGCAAGCAGATCTGATTCGCTGGTTCCAGATTAATCCGCAGTTAAGATTACAAGTATCAGTCAGAATACACACTTTCCCCCCTTTTCTCTGTACCATTTCAGTTCAGAGAAATGCCCACCCAAAAAAGAAAAAAAGTATTTTGTAGGAAAATATACATAAAGGCATATTTTCGGGGAAAACACATAAGCATTGAAAAATGTGTACCGTTAGGGGAAGAATGCATACAAAATGACATCAATTCTCTTCTATTTAAATACAAATGTGAATGCGGTTAAAAAGAAAATATCCACAACAGCTCAGGAGGGAACATATGTATGATTAAGCACGTGCACTTATTTACTTGGAACCGAAATAGGCTGATCCACCCATCCTTTGTGCTGACCCTGCCATGTCCCTTTGCAGTAACTGCAAAAATAAGTGGATTATTTTAATTTATTTTATTTTTTTTACTGCAGGCAAAAATAATAAAATAAAAAGCAGAGGGTGAGGAGGTGAAGTGAGGGGTGGACTGAAGAAAAAGACAAAAATCAATTGAGAGAGAGAGAGAGAGAGCACTGCTTTGCCAAGTTTTCAGCATCTTCTTGGAGGGAATTTTTATGGACAAGTTATAAACCTTTGAAAATAGGAGTTTGTAATGGAAATGCTGACAGACCTTTTATACAGTGACATTAATGCTGGTTGCTCTGAGATTGTCCTTGCCTTTCTCCCCCACTGCCTTATATTTTCATCTTTCATCCTTGCTGTTCTACATTTTGCTACAACCTTCCACTCCTCCCTCTTAATACCAGGGGGTGAGGAAGTCTCTCTCTCTCTCTCTCTGTCTTCTAGCTCTGAGGGCCACATTCCATTTGGGGCAAGCTTCCAGGGGCCACCTGCCAGTGATGGTCACAGCCAGAGGCAAAAGCTGCCAGAGAAACAAATGCGATTTTTTTTTTTTTTTTTGCCATTTCTGCAGTAGACTAATTCCTTCACATCTTCTATCCAGGCAAGCAAGAATCACTATCAGAGTTCAAGAGCACAGGCAAAAACACTCAAAGTGGGGCTGTGAAGCAGGGTAGAAGAAGGGCTGAAGAGGAGGTATGGTCTCAGGAGAGACCTGAGGTCCAGATAAAGAGGCCTGTGGCCTGCATTTGGTCACCATGTCTGATGTTCTCCAAACAGATAAAAACAAGTTCTTGGATTTCATCTTTGCCCTGCAAAACAGAACCTTGCTTGATCAGACCAAATGCCTGTGTCCTTTAAAAGCAAGGCAAGAAGGCAACATCCCTTCCCCAGTGTTGGGTGTTCAGAGGTAGACTGCCTCTGACTGTCAAAGCTCCATTTGCCTAAGCCATATCTTCTATGAACTTAGGTTCTTTTTTTAAAAAAAGCCCTTATTCTTTTAATATAGTTGCACTGTGTACGGCACTATACATAGTATGAAGAGATCCTCTCTTTTTTTGGTGGAATGGACGAGTGGGGTGTGCCAATTGATTTCTGGGACTGCATCCAAGATTCAATTCTGATCCCTTTTCTTACAGAGAGAAACAGGAGTGCACAAAGGTTCCAAGTGTCACTTTTGTTTTGCATAGGTCTAGCTGGTCCCAGTTCTACTTCGGAAACATTTTGAGTCTCACGAGAACATCTACGTTCTTCTACCTGTGATTCACAGTAATGAAAAACAGGGCTCAGAGCTTTCAATGGAAGGCAAGGCTGTGATGGGTTCCTTCTACTCTTGGGAAGAGCAAGCCATAGCCTTCTTTGTGTTTGCCTGGCCTCGAGGCCAGCCAGCCCATGAGGCGTGGTGAGGCTGTTGGGGAGCAGTTGGGATGGGCAGCAGATCCAGGACCCAAGGAGCATGTCGTGCTGCTCTCCTCCTCCTCCTCCTCCTCCTCCTCCTCCTCCTCCTCTCCACCACCACCACTGCTGATGCTGCCACTGGTACCACCACCACATCCTC
Source organism: Podarcis siculus (assembly GCA_034642415.1). Classification (NCBI taxonomy): domain Eukaryota; kingdom Metazoa; phylum Chordata; class Lepidosauria; order Squamata; family Lacertidae; genus Podarcis; species Podarcis siculus. Next base: position 4,331,267 of record JAXCMG010000039.1, on the reverse strand, counting down.
TCTGGTCTCCTCCACTGAGAGGGAGGCAACTTTTGGGGGTGGCTTCAGGTTTCTGTGGGACAGCAGGTGGCATGACTTGGGTAACGGCAGGCAGTGGATGCGGGAATGTTCAGGGATGCAGGAGAGGATATATTGTTTGATTATATCCTTTTCCAACTTGTGTTAACAAGTTCCACAATTTAGCAGAGTAACATTCCCCTTTTTAAACTTGCAGCAAATGCGTAAGCTCAGGCCTGCTAAAGCCGCTATGATAACTATTCTGGTATTTCCCCCTCATTCCCTCATAAAAGATAAGACACGACACAGTCTTCTATAAAAGTATAAAAAGGTTTACTCACACATCATTCTGTTCACAATAGGATCCCAGACGGCAGACTTAGCTTAGAAAAGTAACATACACCTAGAAACTATCTCATAAGGAGACAGTCCCTTTGTCCTCTCTTGCCATCTTTGGCTAAGCAGATGTTGCTTCTTCGATGCATGTAGTCAAAGAGAGAGAGGTGGCTGCCCTGCCCTGTGCTTTTGTCATTACCTGCACAGGTGAGACCACGCCCACCTGTAGTCACATGCAGAGGAAGTCTGTCCCAGCACAGAAGGAAACAGGAAGTTTACCTGCTGGCTGGACAAACATTCCTCCCCATGTGTAAACATGTTCACTCTAGGAATGTTGTACTTGACTGCTCTTGTGTTTCACATCTCACAGTGGAAAGGGTGCCCTTGTGTGATTTGCCTCAAGCACCAAAACCTTCTGAGCCGGGTCAGCCCTGCCTGGCCTTAGTGGCCAATGACATACCCTCCAAGTGTCCCTATTTTGCAGGGACAATCCCAGAATTACAGAAAATGTCCCGGTTTCTGATTGGATCCTGGAATGACCCGATTTCCCCCCCTTTTTCCTCCTCTCCACATCTCAGAGAACAATTATGCAATCAGTGCCTGCTAGGCTCACCTTAACACCATATGTTTGAAGCCCCATGTTACCACTTTGAACAGCCAAAGAATTATGGGAGATGTAGTTTGTCAAGGGTGCTGGGAGTTGTTAGGAGGCCCCTATTCCCCTCGCAGTTCCCAGAGTGGTTTAACCCTCCATCCTTCTTCACAGGGAAGTCTGAATTCCAGGACCAATACTGCAACGCCTTCTCTGGTTCCCCGCTGCTCAGTTTCTCAAGGCTGAAAATTGTGGTCTGGAATGGGACACAATGGATGGAAAATACGGGCTTGTGTTCAGCTCAGTTCCCATTAATGGAAGCATTTGGGGCCTTTTATTTCCTGACTTAATTGAACATAGTCATGCCCACCCCCCTTGCTCATTCCATAGACAGAGAAATCACCCCCCTGTCTGCTTCACTGCTTCCTAGGTACACGGTTTCAGTTTATTTCTGGGTTCCTGTTTCTAGAAAACATGCAGGGCTCAATGTTTTTGTTGTTATACACGGTGGCACAATTCTTGTAGCCTCCAGGCCATTGCACCACCGCTAGGATATTCCTCCCAGGGACAGGACTACAATGTTCTGCCTTATTATGTGATTATTCACTCTCTGCAACCTCCTAACCCCCCTCCGACTCAATCTGGGCTTCTTGGTGTGCATATTACTAAAACAAACAAACAAGGGCTTGTAGCTCAGTGGGAAGGCGTTCTGCCCTGCATGCAGATGGTCTCAGGTTCAATCCCTACCATCTCCAGTTAAGGCTTGTGATGCACTTCCTACCTGAAATCCTGGGGAGCTGCTGCCAGTCAGTGTAAGCTCTACTGAGCTACTGAGAACAGTGGTCTGAGTTGGGGTAAGGCAGCTCCCTATGTTACCATGAAGGTTCTTGCAGGGGTGGGGGAAACGAGGCGACAAAACTCCTACAAGGTGATAGGAACTGATGCAATGGCATTTAACTGTGTCCAAACGCATCGTTAATTTACCCTAGTAGTTTATCTACTCTGACGGGCAGCTTTCATCAAATTAGAGGAAGTTTGTTTGTTTGTTTGTAAGTCACTTTGAGTTGCCTTAGGCGAGATAAGGAAACTAACAAATTGAATTAGTAAGAGTCAGTTAATGTATTTGGTGTGCATTTTAATGTATTTTGCATGTGTTTATATCAATAATTTTTATCTTTTTTTAACTAAATTAATACTAATACTAATATAAATGTTAGTATTATTTATATACAGTGGTACCTCTGGATGAGAACGGGATCCATTCTGGAGCCCTGTTCACATCCTGAAGCGAACGCAACCCGCTTCTGTGAGTGTGCAGATAGCGATTTGCGGCTTCCGCGCATGCACCTGCTGTCATTTTGAGCATCTGTGCATGTGTGAGCGATGAAACCCGGAAGTAACACACTCCATTACTTCCGGGTCGCCGCGGAGCGTAACCTGAAAATGCTCAACCTGAAGCACATTTAACCCGAGGTATGACTGTACCACTTTCCCCCCAGACCAGAACTGAAGGCAGCTTGCACACATTCAAACAACACAGAAAGAACACAAAATAAAAGATATAAAAGATGACTGTTAAAAGGTAATTAAACTCTAATAAAATTAAAGCAATACAAAAAAATAAAACATTGATAGTGAAAACAACACAGCTCCATTTAACAGCTGTTTCCTTAAATTACAAAACAACAACCCAAAACATAAAAAGTAGTCAGTTCCCAAAGTCCTGTTCGGAATAAAGCAGCCTTTGCCTGCTGGTGCAAGGACAACAAGGAGGAAGCCAGTCTAGCTTCTCTGGGAAGGGAATTCCAAAGCTGTCTGGGAGAAGCCACCACCAAGAAGGCCCTCCCTTGCATCCTCACCAAGTTGGCCTCTTATTAATTGACCTGGGAACTTCTTCATTCAAAGTATTTGCAGGGTTATGACCTGCTCCATCAGACCATTGGTCTATGTAGACCAATATTGTCTACTCTGGCAGGCAGCGGCTGTACATAAGCCTAGTGCCAGATTATGCTAGTGGGGAGCAGCTTAGTGAAGCCTGCTGGCACAGTTAGACTTCCTCCCCACCCTTCCTCTCCCCATGCATCACAAAATCAGCTCTAGGTGGTCTGGGAGAACCCCCAGAACAGGACACAGAGGGCTGAGAGGGGAGATGGTTTCCTCTGGCAATCAGAATTGATAGTCATAGAATTGTAGAGATGGAAGTGGCCCTAAAGGTCATCTCATTCAACCCCTGCAATATAGGAAACTCAACTAAAGCATCCAACCTATGCTTAGAAGCCACCAAGGAAGGAGAGCCCACCAACTCTCATGGGAGTCCATTCCACAGTTGAACACCTATTACCACCAGAATGTTCTTCCTGTTGTTTAGTTAGAGTCTTGTAACTTGAATCCTACCCTCCAGAGTATGGTTTTATGGTTTTATATTGTTGTAAACTGCCATGAACTATTTTGCATGTTTGTGTGTGTGTGTCTTTTCAGGAGCGTTTTCCATATAGTCATGTTCTGGAGCAAATATGATTGTTAAAACCATCTACAAATCAATGCTCCATTGATAGTCATGTTTACAAGGCTCAGCTCCACGAAGCCCCCTTCAGAAATTTAACACAACAGTGTCCCAAGGACTCAGGGGGTAAAGGGAGAGTAGTTGCCGGCGAAAAATTTGGGACAGAAAGGAGTGGGGGGAGAGGAGCGAACCATGACATGAAATCTGTCGATTGCTTCTAAGGACGTAGGTTTGAGTAGACCAAAATCTCAAAACATTTTTGTTTTCTTCCTTTTAAATGTAGAATAATATCCTGAAAGGAACGAGATTGCTGATCAAAGCCTCAGTTTTGTTTTGTTGTTTTTTTTTAAAGTATGAAGTCTCGAGAGGGTGGATAAGCTTTTTAATTAATGAATTTTGGAGGAGGAGGGGGAAAGTGATGGCATTCAGATTATTGAAGGAATTAATAATTACAACAAAGTGATAAATCTCCAGGTGCGCTACCTATTGACTCCTTCCTTTTGTAATAACCATACAAGCAGCTGCCTTCCTCTTCTTCAGAGATGAAGGAACGCTGAATGGAATTAAAAGGGACTTAGATCGTAGCTGCCATGATGGGCAGAGAGAGAGAGAGATTCTTGCTTACGGAATTAGTAGAGAATACGTCCTGCAGCACATTGTCACATTCACAAAACGGAGGTCCTATTTATGCATTCAAAAGAACATGTGTTGAATCAAGGTGCATTGGGGTAATGGATACAGGTAAGGCAGCTCCACTTTGATCACCCTTGTTCCTGCCCCCTCCATTCCTCATCTTCCTGCTGCAGGCTGCACATCCCAAGTGAAGCTTCAGTCTCCAACATCTCCACTTAAAACGGGGCCCAAGTGATGGGGAGACCTATCTGCCGAAGTGTGGGATCCAGTGATTGTGAGAATGTTCGGGGTGGCAGGAGAGGATGTATTGTTGATTAATATCCTTCCTAACTTGCACTAGGAAGTTCCTTTACTTAGCAGAGTTTACATGCCCCTTTTACGTGCACAGCAGATAGCTGGTTGCAGGCTCGTGTAAGCCTCTCACTATTATACAATTCAGTCTGTTATGATTGAATTGTAGGTTCCCTTGAATGCCTCTTAAAAGAATAAAGACAATACAATCAATAAAAGAGGTTTACTTACATCTGGCAGAGCACAGTGTGATCCCTGAAGGCAGCCTTAGTTACAAATATGTACATGTGGATCTACCCCATATGGAGCAATGATCCCAGTGCCTCTGCTAGCTGAGAAGCTCGTAGGGCAGTCCTAGCTCAAAGCTGGTCAAACGTAGAAGGAAGTGAAAAAGAGAGAGGTGTGCTGCGTGACTCATTCTTTTGTTACCTGGACAGGTTAGGTCATGCCCATCTTCTATGACATGCAAAAGGAAGGATGCTCCAGCCCAGGAGGAACAGGAAGCTTTGACTGGCTGGACCAAACGTTCCCTCGCATGTCTTCTCTAGCATTTCAAGGAATGTTGTACTTGACTGCTCTGAAATCTTTAATCTCTAAGTCTCTGCAACTCTTTAAATAAAGCGAGGTACCAGACTTTGTATGCTGAAAAACAAGCTGTGAAGCTTTGTGTATTCAGCAAATATGATGTCCAACACTGAACAGCGATTCCGGATATTGACTACAGTTTCGTAGAATTCTTCATCGGCGTGGTGGGCGGATATAGAATTGCTTCATAAACCCATCTTATTTTGAATGAATGTATGTAAATGAAAATATCAAATGCTGTGGAACAGTGCTCATGTAGTAATGTAGTCACCACACTGATGAAGAATTCTAAAATAATAAGTTAAATACTAGTTTAAAGCAAAAGATTTAGAAACATCAGTAGGGGGAGGTGTACTCTTAATTGCCTGCATAGGCCTGGTGGAGCAGGAAAGTTTTCAGCAGGCATTGAAAAGTTAGCACAGAAAGCTCCCACTGAATCGCCAGGGGCAGGGTGTTCCACAGGACTGGACCGATGGCACTAAAGGTTCAGTTTCTCATTGTTGCCAAACAAGCCTCAGGGATGGAGAAGGTTTGGGTCTCCATGTGTTCTTTAACTACTACTCTCATCATCTGTGGTTACTAACTGGGGCTAATGGGAGTTCCACAACAGTGGAATGGACTCCCTTGGAAGTTGGTGGATTCTCCTTCACTGGAGGTTTTTAAGCAGACATTGGGTGGCCACCTGCCAGGGATTCTTCAGCTGTGATTCCTGCATTGCTGGGGGTTGGACTAGATGACCCTCAGGATCTCTCCCAAGTCCACAATGCTATGATTCTATGAACTTCTAGAGTGCCCTAGGTTCTTCACCCCTCTGCTCCCTCATGGCAGATATGTTTCTTCCTCAAAAATGTAGCAAACTACATGTTTTTGCCTAACTATGCTCTGACTGATGGTGGGATAATTTGCCTTGGAATTCTAGCCTCCAGAACGCTCACTGTAATAGTGAAGCATAACCATTTATTCACCATTTTACCTTGAGATGAGAAGTTACTCCGAAGTCATACTGTAGGGCTGCCTTACGTCCTGATTTCCCTGGATATTACCGATATTTCAAAGGTGGAATTGACGTCCTGATGGAATTGAAAAATTGACTCAACAACAACTCGGGGGTTTGTCTAAAAAACAACAACAAAAAAACTTAACGATGTTGGGGTCTTCCTTGAAAAACTCAATAGCTTTCAGGGTGTCCTAGTTTTTACTTTTTGAAATATGGCAACCCTACCATACTGAGTTGAGGCAAATCCTTTCCCACAAAGAGCGAGGATCTGCAGTGTCTTATCCAGGTGAAAATTTCGTCAATCCATCTTTTTTGACTTTCTGATTAAAACACTAACCTAATCCTAACCTAATCCCTTTCAATTTTCGAGGAGAAATTGGAAGGGTGGGTGGCGGGGAGAAGGGGGAGACCCATAGACGCTCCGCGTAGCTTTAATGCTAACAGATGGGTAATGCCGGCCAACAGGCTATGCGGATGTCAATTTAATCTATCCCAGATAAAGCAATATGAAAGGTGTTTCATTTATGGAGGAAATTAATTGCTGTCCGAAGGACTGCGGTGTGCAAAAAATCCATAATAGTTGTCTTTAAAGAAGACGAGTGTTGGTGGGAGGGGACTGTTAGTTCCTGATGAGCAAGCATTTTCCACCCCTGAATGTTGAACTTGCAAAGTTACATAGATCCATATAAGATTTTCTGGGATATCTGATCTCATTTAAACAGGTAGAACAGTGGAGCAGAAGCACTACAGAGCTTTTCAAGACAAAATGTAGAGTAACTTCATCTTTGTTGACTCACTCAGAGACAGTGGTTCCGGGCACTGGAATTGTGCATGTGTGTTTGTGAGTGTGGCTGGGGCAACCAAGCCAGATGGGTGGGGTATTTAGTACGTTTCTGAGCACAATTCACAGTGTTGGTGCTGACCTTTAAAGCCCTAAACGGCCTCGGTCCAGTATACCTGAAGGAGCGTCTCCACCCCATCATTCTGCCCAGACACTGAGGTCCAGTGCCGAGGGCCTTCTGGCAGTTCCCTCACTGCGAGAAGCCAAGTTACAGGGAACCAGGCAGAGGGCCTTCTCGGTAGTGGCACCCGCCCTGTGGAACACCCTCCCACCAGATGTCAAAGAGAAGAACAACTACCAGACTTTTAGAAGACATCTGAAGGCAGCCCTGTTTAGGGAAGCTTTTAATGTTTGATGCATTGCTGTATTTCAATATTTTGTTGGAGGCCGCCCAGAGTGGCTGGGGAGGCCCAGCCAGATGGGTGGGGTATAAATAATAATAATAATAATAATAATAATAATAATAATAATAATAATAATAATAATAATAATATGTTATTTATTATTTATGCCCCGCCCATCTGGCTGAGTTTCCCCAGCCACCCTGGGTGGCTATTTATACAATTAAATGTTTACACTATCTACACTGACTGGCAGTGGGTTTTAAGGGTTCTAGACAAGTCTTTTCCAGTCTTATGTAGAGATGTGAGAGATGGAGCCTAGGGCCTTTGCATGTCAAGCAGTTGCAGTACCACCGAGCTTCCCCAAATGAAGAATATTTAAAATGAAGGGCATGAGCTTTTGAATTAGACAGAACTCTTTGGGCTTGGGCGTTCTAAAGACCAAACACAAACCCTTCGCAACAAATCCAAACATGAGAAAACTTATGCTTGTTGCCCATAACAGTTGCCTCAGATTTTGCCTAGCTGTAAGGAAGATTTTAGGGACACGGGTGGCGCTGTGGGTTAAGACACAGAGCCTAGGACTCGCCGATCAGAAGGTCAGTGGTTCGAATCCCCGTGACGGGGTGAGCTCCTGTTGCTCGGTCCCTGCTCCTGCCAACCTAGCAGTTCAAAAGCACCTCAAAGTGCAAGTAGATAAATAGGTACCACTCCAGCGGGAAGGTAAATGGCATTTCTGTGTGCTGCTCTGGTTCGCCAGAAGTGGCTTTGTCATGCTGGCCACATGACCCGGAAGCTGTATGCTGGCTCCGTTGGCCAACAAAGCGAGATGAGCGCCGCAACCCCAGAGTTGGCCACGACTGGACCTAATGGTCAGGGGTCCCTTTACCTTTTAAGGAAGATTTAGTGGTTTTTTGAGATTTTCAGAGAGCACATCTGTGGGGAATTTCAGCAGAAGCTGAAATAATTTTCCGTAAGGTTCACAACATATCTTTTATTATTTTTGTGCAGTGTTGGCTACCAAGTTGTGTTTGTAACAAAATCCGAGGCTATGTCTGGGAACTGAGAGGAGGTCGAGATCAGTAAGAAGTCTGCTGAAAGCTTTTAAATAAAAAAAATTAAAAAAAATAAACTTTTAAGCGGAGGTTGTGTGGCCATCTGCCATGGATGCTTTAGCTGAAATTCCTGCATTTCAGGGGGTTGGACTAGATGACCCTCGGGGTCCCTTCCAGGCGTACAATTCTACAATTCTATTCTATGGTTCAAGAAGGTTAGCCTTCTAAATCCTGAGCCGCTGTCACTAATGAGATGACCATAGTTTGTCAATACAGAGGGAGGGAGAGGGGGACGTGTCACTCCTGGGCCAATTGTCAGAAACCTCTTTCGGATGAAGTGGGCACTAACTGTATGACAATTTGAAAATAAAAGACAGTAAACTTGTCGATACAAAATTGATTGTTCCCATTGAATTGTCTGAGGCTTCTGTTCAAAAGCGCTGTGTTTTATGTCTTGGGCTGGGAGCCTCACACCACAGTAAATAACTTTTAAATAACAGACAGTACTTGTGTGAGGGACCGGGTGTGCGATGCAGCGAAATGGCATACTTTCAGAGACCTTTTGAAATACTCTTAAATGTCTTGCTCCTCTCCTGGCTTCAGGATAGCATGTTTTGCCCCTCTAAGTTGTTCTTCATTTATTTATATATAGATATGCTTGTCTTTTCAGCTAAGGGTGGTTCTCAAAGATCTTACCCTCCAACATTTCTACACCAGAAAACTTCTCTTGTTTTTGATCGCAACACACACATATAAATCATATGCAGCCATGGGGGGGGGAGTACACCCTCTTTGAATTCTGTTGTTTTGCATATCAGGGCATAATGACAATAATCTGTTCCTTAGCAGGTCTTAAAATTAGGTAAATACAACCTCAGGTGAACAACAAAATAAATGTGGGAAGGGATGGCGTACAATACCTTCCACAGATAAATGGAATGAAAGAAAGTTTTAGCTGTAAGCTGCCTTGAGTCCCTGTCAGGGGAAAAGGTGGAAGAAGAAGAAGAAGAAGAAGAAGAAGAAGAAGAAGAAGAAGAAGAAGAAGAAGAAGAAGAAGAAGAAGAAGAAGAAGAAGAAGAAGAAGAAGAAACAACTGTGAGATCAGGAACATAGAGAATAAATCCTATTGAACTGAGTGGGATTTAGTTCTGAGTAAAAATATTGCAGTGTAAGGCTGCCCAGTCCTGACCTAGTTTCCTGGGAGTAAGCCCCATTGAATACAGTGGGACTTCCTTCTGAGTAGACAATGTCAGGCTCCATTCACAATACAGTGGACGCTCAGGTTGCAAACGTGATCCGTGCAGGAGGCACGTTCACAAGTCACAGAGTTCGCAACGTGCAGAGCCACATCTGTGCACGTGCGGGTCGCGATTTGGCACTTCTGCACATGCGCAAAGCGTGATTTAATGCTTCTGTGCATGCATGAGTGCCGAAACCCAGAAGTAACCTGTTCCGGTACTTCCGGGTTCAGCGCGGGGCGCAACCCAAAAACACACAACCTGAAGTGTCTGTAACCTGACTGTAAAAGAATAAACACTCTATGTGTTTCCTAAGAAACACATGGCTGATGAAGCATTGCAATGGAAGAATTTAAAGTGGATTGGTGACCTTTTCCTTTGAAATTATGGGAAGGGCTTTGTATGCCAGCTTCACCATTTCCTCCATTTGGTGCAGGTATTTTATATTCAGTATAAACAGGACTCTGTTTACAGGATGGAACTCATGTTTCAGATTTCCATTCTGCTCCTTCCTTGAGCTGCCTGCCGTCTTCTGCCCTGGCTGTTTCTGCATCCTTCGCATCAGCTCCTGCCCTCCTCACTCTCTGCCTCTTCCCATCCCCATCCCTCCATCTGTCTCTCCATCCTTGCTCCTGGGATGAATAAAGGAGAAGATCTTCCTTCTCCGTGGGAGAAACGTGCAGCTCGGGGTGACCCTATGCTAATGCCAAATAAATAACGAAATCAAGACCAGACTCGTTAGCGGGTAGGTCACCCAGCCAAGCCTTTTAAGGCTCTCTCCTCAAGGATGGTAAAGGGGAAATGTATGAATCAACAGGCAGGACAGAGACCTCCCTGTGACTCATCTGGGGAGAGAACCGGCTTCATTAGCATAGTGTCACCCAACTGCCTGCCTTTGTTGAAGGAAAAACAGCATCCTGATGATGACCTTCTCGAGAGTAACTGAAATATACTCGGAGTCGAGTGTGAATTTCATGCTCTTTATTCAGCTCATAGTAGCAATGAATGAAACTTTCCCCAAAACGTCTAGCTATATATACATTATTTACACAATGGGCCCCGCTTGATTGGCTAATTCCAGGCTGCTCCTGTAGGCCAATCAGGTTGCGGATGCACCTCCTCCAGAAGCCTGATTGGCTGCTCCTGCTCCACAGTGCCACCCCGTCCCTAAAAACTTGGTTAGATGCCACGAAGTAGGTAGCAATGCCTTAACCATATGCGTGTTTTACAGGCCACAAGGACCTCTTCCATTCTTATCTAGGGGAGTGCTAACCACCTCTCCTTTCATACAACAGTTTTACAGTTAAGTGGCATATAAATTGTTGTATAGTGGGAAAGATGGGCGACAGACACAGCTCTTTTAAGCAACAGCTCTTTATTGCAGCAGTTAGCACTGCTCTAAGTCTCTCTGAACAACAGTGAAGCTGGCTGCCTTATATAATGCTCTATAACTTGTAACAGTAAGGAATTCCAACTAACCACCCAATTGGTGAAAGCAACTCTCAATCCTTCATTTGCATACTTGTGACCCGGAGTGAGAACTGCAGCCAGTCTGAATACATAACATAAATTTTATAAAACTAAATAAATGACTACATCCAGTGTTTGTTTTCCTCCTCTGGGAAAACACCAGAGTACTGACACCCCCCCCCCCCAAAAAAATGTTGAAAGTGTGGCACTCATGGTAACATTCGGTAACACTGAAAATATCCATGGGAACCACTAGCTCATCTGGTAGACACATGCCGTCTGCTTAAGAGTCCTCACCCTCATCATCCTCTGAAGATGAGAGATCCGTCATAACGGGAGGGATGGGATAGGACCAGCTGAGTTTTATACATGCCAGTGCAGTGTTAACGTTAAAGATTGTCCCTTATGACTTGGTTTAAATGGCACCATTGATCTTTTAGTGTAGCAGGCTCTACACTTTGGAACTCCCTGCCTAATGACAACAGGAAGGCGCCTTCACTGTCCTCTTTTTTTTTCTTTTTTGGAGCCTGCTAAAAAAAAGAGGAACCTATACATTTATGCACAATGTGTTGGCCTGTGTTTTATTTATTTGTTTTACTGTTCGTAAAATTTGTATATCACCCTTCATCTGAAGATCTCGGGGTGCTTAACGGCATAAAAATAAAAGTTTAAAACAGGAAATACATAAAATAAACAACAACAAAACAAACCCATAACTCCGCTCCCACAAACACATTTAAAAGGATATAGGATGTTAATCAGCCCAAAGCTTTAGGTAAAGGTGCCAGGCAAGCCTGTTTTAATCTGCTTTTAGCTTATCATTGTTTTTTAATTACTCTTTTTGAATGTTTTAAACAGTTGTTTGCAGTTGTTTTTAAAATGATAATTTGATGATTCTATTCTCTTTTTTTGTCAACTGCTTTTTTCCTTTTGCAATCAAGTGGTATGTGCACCTGTGCTTTTTTGGGGGGGCGGGTGGCGCTGTGGGTTAAACCACAGAGACTAGGACTTGCCAATCAGAAGGTCGGCGGTTCGAATCCCCGCGGCAGGGTGAGCTCCTGTTGCTCGGTCCCAGCTCCTGCCAACCTAGTTCGAAAGCACCTCCAAGTACAAGTAAGTAAATAGGTACCGCTCTGGCGGGAAGGTAAACGGCGTTTCCGTGCACTGCTCTGGTTCGCCAGAAGTGGCTTAGTCATGCTGGCCACATGACCTGGAAGCTGTACACCGGCTCCCTCGGCCAATAAAGCGAGATGAGCACCGCAACCCCAGAGTTGGCCACAACTGGACCTAATGGTCAGGGGTCCTTTACCTTTACCTTTACTTTAAGAGCACCCATAGTGTGCATGCATTGTACTATAAGAGAGATTTCTGGAACCACCAAAAAGAAGAAGAAAAGGGAAAGGTACCTCCAGCCCCCACCCTGAAAGTTGCCATACACCTTGACTTTGCAATGGGCCCAGGTGTCCAACATTTAACACCACATGTCTGCAATTAGCTGCCTTTAATGTAGGAATCCAGCAGTTGCCTGATCCAGTAGCTGCAGATTATTATGCTGAGAGAGTACAAATTATCCTCCGTAGGAGTGAGGCAATTCTCAGGGACCTGCTAACTTAATTCCTTGTTTTACAGCTGCCGAGCAGAAGGGAGGGAAGGAGGGAAGGCAGAGGAAACAATGTGGGGTTTGGACGGAGCTGGCGGCTGTTTGACTTTCAGCTCAGGCAGCCGAGTTGTTGCAAAGTTTTACCTCTCTAATGACAAAAGGCCCGCGTGTTTACACTCTGGATAATAAGTGCTGTTTTCGGTGGGTTGATTCTTTTCGTTTGCGGAGATTGTTTTCTAAGCTTAGATTCAGTTTTCTGTACCACTGAGCCTTGTTCTACAACCAGGGACAGTACTGGCTCGAGAGGTCCACTGCAGAGCTACTTCATTAGACCGATGATCAAAATCATCTTCTTCAAATTTCTTAGGTGCTCCAGTTTCTCCCTAACAGAAACCCAACATCCAGGACCAGTATGCTGGTCAGTCCTAGTTGCTGGGAGGTAGGGGGCAGTTTCTGTTAGAATATTCCATTCCACCTTAAGAACAGACATGTAGATTGTTGTATATCACATGTCTGTTTACACTCCAGCACAGCTTGCTGGGAACTTCCGTATGTGTATAGCTAATGCTTCCTGCTTCTTGCTTGGACATGAAGGGGAGAAGACATGTTCTTCCTTTTGTCCTGATGCATGCTGAATAAACTGCTTGTAAATATGCTTTATACAGCCTCTTTCTGTCCTTCTGTTGCGAAGAGTTTTTGAGGTGTCAGCTGGCTTCTGAAGCTCGAGTCGCAGTTACACGCTGATCCAAGAACTGGAGATCACCCAGCAACCGGCTGGTGGGCTGGAGCCAGCTTGGGGCCTGCCAATTGCCCCTGCTTCCTTGGGCAGTATCCCAACAACTTCTCCCTTCATGATATGCACATGACCCACATGAGGGCCTCTCAATGGCCACTCCATTGTGGAAGCAAGATGGCACACCTCTGGCCTGATCTACTTCAGCTTTCCTTGTATTCATCTGAAATTCCTCAAATATTTTTATCTCCAGCAGTCAAATAATCAAATTCACCTTGTAATTTGTCATTATGTGGCTATTGGAGGTATGGAAGATAAATTTCAATAGGTTCATCCTGGGTATGATTCGCCTAATGGTTTTTGCTCCCCTAAGGCGTTCCTAATTGCTCTCTTTGGACCACCTCTCTCAAGATGGACCTACCTGGACTCTGAGATGATCCTCTGAGGCTCTTCTTCATGTGCCTCTTCCATGTGAGGTCCAGAGGGTGCCAACATAAGAACAGGGCCTTCTCTGCAGTGGCTCCCCATTTGTGAAATGCTTTCCCCAGGCAAGTTCAGCAGGCACATTCATTATAGACCTTTAGGCACCACGTGAAAATGTTCCTCTTTAACCAGGCCTTTGGCCAATTTACATCTGATTCCCTTTTAAATGTGTTGTGGAAGACAGATTATTGGCTTGTTGTTGTTTTCCCCCTTTTTTGTTGTGCTTTTTATTTTGTAGTTCTATGTTGTGAACCGCCCTGAGATATGAGGGTATAGGGTGGTATACAATAATAATAAATAATATTTGTGGCCAGAGGTGATTTTCATTGAGGGCATCCTTATTCTGAATGTGATTTAAGTGTATACCCCATCATTCCAAAACTTTATTTCTATTTACTAAATGTATGCCCCACCTTTCATTCTGACAGATCCACAAGGCACCTTACAATAAAAAAAGTTTCCTGAGCAGTGTACCTTATTTAAAAAATATACATAAAATGTCCACATTTTTAATAAAAAAATTAAATGCTAATCCAGAGCATTGCTGAGCTGTACTTGTGTGATTCTCTGCAATTTGATTAATTTTGCATCATCTTGAACTTCCAGTCACTATTACACACAAACACCTCTCTGATTGCTATATCTTCAAATCTGGTGGCTCTTCTAGAGTTTTGTTTACAGCACCAAACCTGTGGAAATCACTCACCTCCGCATCATTCCTAGTGCTTGTGATTAGTCATCTGGTGCTCTGTTGATGCTATGTAAATGTTAAATAGCAGTAGTAAGTATTTGACTCCTTAGATCACCTCGTGTTTCTGTCAGGATAAGCGTACTTCTTTATGGCGTCCACTGAAAAGTAAAGCCATCAACCTAAACACAATGACACAGGAGTTAGTATAACCAACACACAATTAGCTTAGGTTTCCAAGCTGTGAAACCTTAGAAGCCTCAGCATCTAAGACACAGGGTGATACTGTCTCTGAGGGAATAGTTTCTGATACAAACACTGAACCTGGTAATGTCACGGTTGGACTCTCAGAAGGCTGTGGAACTTGAGACACAGAGACATAGGATGCTGTATTATACAGAGTCAGACCCATTGGTCTGCCTAGCTCATTGTTGTGAAACCGGATTGGCTATGGCTTTCCAGGGTTTGGGACAGGGAGTCTCTCCTAACCCTACCAGAAGATATTGTTGGGGAATGAGTGTAGGACCTGAGGTCTTCTGCATGCAAAGCAGATGTCCCAGCACTGAAATATGGCACTTCCCATTTCACGTAACCCTTGTTAGCTGTGTTGCATGCCCATAAAATAGTTTTTTGACTTGGGGCGTAGATCCTCTTCAAGACAACCAGATAAATTTCAAATGCTGCTCCTCCAGCCAAAGTTTTCTGAGGCTTATGCAACCAGCTTCCAGCAGAAAGTTTGCTTGGACCTCTGTAGCATCGGGCTTGCTTAACCTGCATTTCTGATGCTGTTTGTTCTGAGCCAGCAGACCTTTTTTCGGTTCCATGGGGAATGTTTGAACTTAAATCCTAATCCATATCAGCAATAGCCAGGGAATCGTGAATCCAAAGCTTGTTATTTGGGCTTTTTTATTTATTTATTGCACATTCATTTTGTGACTCACAGTAGCCAGGAACCTGGAGTTTAACTCAGTTAAGTAAAATTTGCACTTCTGTGCTTGCTAAGACCTTTGTCTGCATCCATCCTTCTCCAGAGACTCAGTGACCAAGATTCAAATATCAGCTGACCATAAGGGGGAGATGCATTTTTGCCAGGGCTGGATGGAATGGTATTGCCGCTGTTAGCTGAATGACAGCATATATCCACCAACATTTATCTGATGAAAATAGGGCCATCTTATTCTCTAATAAAAACAATGACATTTTTATTATTTATACTCCAACCATTTGACTGGGTTGCCCCAGTCATTCTGGGTGGCTTCCAACATAGATAAAAACATAATAAAACATTAAACATTTTAAAACTTCCCCATACAGGGCTGCCTTCAGATGTCTTCTAAAGGTGGTGGAGTTACTTATCTACTTGGCTCAGGGTCGTATAACCATAAAAAGGTAAAGGTAAAGGTAAAGGGACCCCTGACAGTTAAGTCCAGTCTTTAACAACTATGGGGTTGTGGTGCTAATCTTGTTTTACAGGCCAAGGGAGCCGGCGTTTGTCTGCAGACAGTTTTTCTGGGTCATGTGGTCAGCATGACTAAGCTGCTTCTGGTGCAACAGAACACTGAAACCAGAGCAGCACATGGAAACACCGTCTACCTTCCCACCGGAGTGGTACCTATTTATCTACTTGCACTTTTGGGCATGCTTTCAAACTGCTAGTTTGGCAGGAGCAGGGACCGAGCAATGGGAGCTCACCCCGTCATGGGGATTCGAACCGCCGACCTTCTGATCAGCAAGCCCAAGAGGCTCAGTGGTTTAGACCACAGCGCCACCTGCGTATAACCATACCCATCTACATTTCTTCAGTGGAAATAGGGACATCCTAACGAAAGGCAGGAGATACTGGGATCAAATAAGAAACCAGGAGGGCTTCTGTAAATCTGGGACTGTCTCTGGGAAATAGGGACCCTTGGAGGGTCTGCAAAACAGCAAATTGGCCCCATTGCTGGAGAAGAACATGAGGTGTAGTGGTTAGAGTGCTGAACTAAGAACCTGGGAGAGCAGAGTACAACCTTGGGCCAGTTATTTTTATTGAAAATTTTTAACAACCAGATTATCAATCCATATATCCATTTATATTTCCCCCTTCCCCCCCAAAGACTTCCCTCAGCTCCTCTCTCTGATTTCTTTGCACATATTGTTCTCTGCATATTGTAAAATTGTACATATCATTGCCTTATCTATCATATATTCAACTAATAAGTTTGTGGGTGTTTATTCAAAACCTGCCAAGGAGTCCAAATCATTTTGTGGTCTTTTTAGATAATGTGTAAAAAGCTCCCATTCTTCCTTGAAGTCACCATTGTCCTTGCCACGCAGTTTATATGTCAACTTGACCAATTCCGCATAGCTCACCAGTTTTTCTTGCCACTGTTCTTTCGTTGGGATTTCCTCATTCTTCCATTGTTGTGCTAACAAGACTCTTGCCGCTGTTGTAGCATACATAAATAAATTCTTTACTTTTCGTGGTGGGTCTTGTCCTACAATCCCTAACAAAAATGCTGGGCCAGTCACTCAACCAAAACTACTGGTACCTCACACTTTTAGAAGACATCTGAAGGCAGCCCTGTTTAGGGAAGCTTTTAATGTTTGATGTATTACGGTATTTTAATTGGAAGCAGCCCAGAGTGGCTGGGGAAGCCCAGCCAGATGGGTGTGGTATAAACAATAAATTATTATTATTATTATTATTATTATTATTATTATTATTATTACAGGGTTGTTGTAGGGGAAAGAGAGAACCACCTAGAACTCCTTGGAGGTACCGGTAAATGTGGGATATAAACGCAATAGTAAATAAATAAGAGCCCTTTTTATTCCAACCTCCCAGAAATTAGAATAGCCCACTATTAGAATATTATTAGAGGTTTCCCACCGCCCCCTGACAGATAAATGTGTGAAGATTACTCAGGCTGTGACATCCTCTGTCAGGACAGCCAGCAAAACCGAGGTGCTGTTTGTCAAAGTTAAATTAGCCACCCTAAATTAATCCTGATCACTTCTGAGATCATGCTCTTTATACAGAATGCTAATGATGCTGTTTGCTAACACTCTGAGTGAGTTCTTTGCTCCAGGAAGGATTTTTAAAGCTTTTTGAGTGAATAGGGAAGATGAGGGCTGCTGGTTTGAGGCCTGGCTAGGGACAGAAGAATCATAGAATCATAGAGTTGGAAGAGACCACAAGGGTCATCGAGTCCAACCCCCTGCCAAGCAGGGGGCCATATCCATTTCGGTACATACAATTTCGGTACAATTAAGAGTCAGCTCTCCCCATTTCCACAGCAACGTGGAAATATTCTTTTTTTAAAAAAAATCTTCATGGAAATTTTAATGCAATTTTCTCCTAATAAACACATTGTTGTATGGAGTTTTGACTACCGTACATTTTGCAAGGCGTTTTCCTAATCTAATGCATGTTTGCATGCTATTTTCACTGATACATTCATTGCTATGCACACTTTAACTTAATAGATGCTTTCCTAATTTTTCTAAGCATTGTTTGGCTGGAGAACCGCGTTGCAAAATTCAGATAAGTGCAAATTTCAAAGGACGGCTGTGTCTTCGGAAAGCGTGAATGCGATAAATTCAGCTTTAGAAGAAAACTGAAATGAGTTTCTCCTCTGTCCCTAGTTCTGCCTATGATACTGTATTATGAAATCTGAAGTGGCTTATGAGGGTATAAATCAGGGTTTCTCAAACCTGGGTCATCACCTGTTTTTGGACTACAATTCCTATCATCCCTGACCACTGCTCCTGGTAGCTAGGGATGTTGGGAGTTGTAGCCCCAAACTAGCTGGAGACCTAAGTTTTGGAAACTCTGTTACAATTACACAAAACAACCTTAAGCTCCAGCTGCTGCTCCTGAAGGCCAAATGTCAGTGCTAGAGCGTCTTCATTGCCTGCCAAATGTTCTCAGTTCAATCCCTGGCATTTCCAGGTATTTCTGGGTAAAAATTCTGTGTCTGAAGACCTATAGTGTTGGCATGTGGTTCCATCATGCCTCCAATCCATATTCCTACACTGGTATGTGTGTAAGCATCTCCTACCCTATCACATAGAACCTGGTCAGGCCAAGTTGCTAAGACAGGGGTGGGGAGCCTGTGGCTGTCCCCAGCCCAAACAGAATATCATTATTAATAATAATAAAGTGACAAAACCGCAAACATCAAAAACTTCCCTAAACAGGGCTGCCTTCAGATGTCTTCTAAAAGTCAGATAGTTGTTTATTTCCTTGACATCTGATGGGAGGGCGTTCCAACAGGGCGGGTGCCACTACCGAGAAGGCACTCTGCCTGGTTCTCTGTAACCTTACTTCTCTCAGTGAGGGAACCACCAGAAGGCCCTCAGAGCTGGACCTCAGTGTCCATGCTGAAAGATGGTGGTGGAGACGCTCCTTCAGGTATATTGGGGTTTAAGAACCATTGAACATTGCAGCTGATGCTCCAGCTCCAGCTATAGCTCCATTGCTTCCTCATTCCCCTCATCACTAGTCATGAAGATGCACAGATGCCAAAATAGCCCCCTTTTGGCGAGTTAGAGAACTTGGTGGTTGAAAAGAGTTCTGGGGTAATCTCTGCAGGATAACTGATCATGTAAACAAGAGCGTTTGTTCTTGCACCACTGCGCGCTCTCTCTCTCTCTCTCTCTCTCTCTCTCTCTCTCTCTCTCTCTCTCTCTCTCTTGTTTAGTTACCTCCCTTTCCTCTGTGGTTTGGTGCCCCAAATGTTAGAGTCGGTTGACTAATGAGTGGAGATGAGGAGCCCTGTCTTAATGTTTATCTATATAGGCTTCCCTGCTCCTACAAGTCTCTGACACTTTGCAAAATGAATAATAGAGGGTTGGGTTTATGTAACTGGTTTAGCTATAAATAAAGGGATAATAAAAAATAGATACTAATAAATAATGGAGATCCCGGGATTATGCAATGAGCGTTCCAAGCCAAGAGCAGAGGAGGAATGAGAAATGCAGGAGGCTTCTTATAGAACCCAACTCTTGTCAGTTGCGAGCCAGTTAGATCTCCAATCTCTCCTCGATGCTTGGCTTAAAGGTAATGGCAACCATACAATCAATGTGATACCTGTGGGGAGAGTCCCAAGACAGGGTGGGAGTGTAGATCTTGCACAACAGGGGAACCTCCAAGCCTCTCTTTCAGACAAAAGGAAGTACTTCATTCAGTGTGTTCTTAAACCATGGAATCACTAGCTCCAACACGAGCTAGTGATGGCCACCAATCTGGATGGCTTTCAAAGAGGATTGGGCAAATTAATGGTGGGTGGGGCTACCAATGGCTACTGGTCATGATGGCCATTCTCTGCCTCCATGGTCAGAGGCAGCTATGCTTCTGAATGCCAGTTTCTGGAAACCACGGAAACAGAGAGGGCTCTTGTGCTCATGTTCTGCTCCCCGGTTTCGCACAGGCATCTGTGAGCCTGGATAGCTCAGTTGGTTAGAGCAGACTTCCTCAACCTCAGCCCTCCTGTTTTGAGACTACTATTCTCATCATCCCTGACCACTGGTCCTGCCAGCTAGGGTGTCATGGTCTGGTCTACGGGCAATCGAAGTCCCGGCTGAGGTCATCGGGACCGGGGGCAAGATGGCGGGGTGGGAGCAGGAACGAGAGTCCAGAAGCCAGGGGTCCAAGGGTCAGGAAGCAGGGAGTCACGAAGTCAAGGGTCCAACGGTTGAGAAGCAAGGAGTCACGATGTCAAGGGTCAAGAAACAGGGAGTCATGAAGTCAAAGGTCCGAGGGACAAGAAGCAAGGAGTCATGAAGTCAAGGGTCGAGAAGCAGGGAGTCAAGAAGCCGAGGTCCAAGGATCAGGAAGCAAGAAGCCAAAAGCAGAAAAGGTGTTGCTGTGGTAAAGAGCCAAAGCAAAATGCTGACCTTATATCCCTTCCCAGCTCTTGCCACCAGGTGCAGTGAGTTACCTAGTGGCCTCACCTGTGCGGCCGCACCTTGCCTCCCCAGAACAAACTTAGGAAAGCCCCAGTCCTGTGAAGCCCTACTAGTCACAGGGTCTGGCTCCTGCACACACTCCTGACATAGGGATCATGGGAGTTGTAGGCCAAAAACATCTGGAGGGCCAAGGCTGAGGAAGCCTGGGTTAGAGTGTGGTGCTGATAAGACCAAGGCTGCAGGTTCAATCCCTGTATGGGACAACTGCATATTCCTGCATTCCAGGAGAGTGGACTACATGATCCTCAGGGTCCCTTCCAACTCTACAACTCTATGATCTGTTTGGCCATGGTGAGAATAAGATGCTGGACTAGATGAGCTATTGGTCTAATCCAGTAGGCTCATCATGTTCTTCTCTGGCTTCCAGGCCATATCCATCACCAGTCCTGATTCACACCCTCCATGAGTGTTTCTTTTGCCTAGCTGAAAGGTGTTTCTGAACTCTAATAATACTTCTTGATGAGGACGATGGATGAAATGGAGGGGTGCTTTTTAAGTGTGCATGGAAACTAGTCTGCAAAGTTAACCTTTGCATGCCTTGCTCTGCTCGATACGATACGATAATCTTTATTGTCATTGCCCCATACAGAACGACGAAATAGAAAAGAATCTACATCAGACATTCAGAAACCAACAAGCCTGCTATCCCAGCTATCCTGGCCTGGCTAGCCCCCTAAAAACTCTGATCCCCCATAATTAAATACAATAAACTCCGATAGAGACTACCTTACACTGCGTTTAAAACCAAAATTGCATTTGGATAGAAACTTTCTCAGGCTGCTAGTCCTAGTCTTTATAATCCTATACCTTCTTCCAGAAGGCAGAAGCTGAAAGAGATCATTTCCGGGGTGTGCACTATCCTGCACTATCTCTGCAGCTTTCTTATGGCACCTGGAAGCATAGATTTGATCCAAGGTAGGGAGAGTGCACCCAATTATTCTCTCCACAGTCTTTACAACCCTGGACAACATTGTTTTTTCCCTGACTGTGCAGCTCCCAAACCACACACAGAGACCATAAGTTAATACACTCTCATTTCTACTGCCCTGGTCATGTTGCCCCTGGAAACCTGCCCAGGAAGGAAGGCTGGAAAAGTCTCCCCATCCCTTTTGTATAGCTGTGTCTCAGTTTCGGTGTAAGAAGGCTGGTTCTTATAGTACTGGCTTTGCGCGTTCTGTGTGTGTCACTTTGCTACACAATTTCTATCTCTTTGACAGCACTAAGTGATCTGCTCCAAGGCCCATGAATCCAATCAGGGCATAATGCCACATTAACAGAGAGATCGCAGACATCTCCATGTCCCATAATGTCTTTATGATTATCCTTAATTTCAGGTAGCTGGTGAAAGAATTGGTGTTCAATAGTTGGATCCGCTCTCTAATTGCCTCGCATGCAACAAAAAAATCATACACAATAAAAAAGGGCAGATTTTTATTGGAGATGGCTGGCAACAACACAGAGGGGGAGGGAAGCATTGGATGCCCAGACCGCCGTTGTAAACTTGGAGGAAATCTCCAAAGTTGGTGGCTGTGGATAGTTATACTACAGTCATACCTCGGGTTACAGATGCTTCAGGTTGCATTTTTTTGGGTTGTGGACCACCGAAACGCAGAAGTACCGGAACAGGTTACTTCCGGGTTTCTGTAGTTGCACATGCGCAGAAGTGCTAAATTGTGCTTTGCGCATGCTCAGAAGCACATGTGCAGGCGCAGGTTGCGAACGCTGTGGGTTGCGAATGTGCATCTTGCACGGATCACATTCGCAACCCGAGCGTCCACTATACTTTGAATCTGTTGGTGGCTGTCTATGCTGATCGTTCACAGCGGATTGCTGCTGGAGACTTTGTGGAAGAAAAATTAAAGACATGATGTGTGTTAGAGGAGTAAGTGGATGGGACTGGCCTCACTTTGCTGCAGGAGAAGAGAGAGAAGATGGTGCCTTTCCATTCTGGGCACAACAGCTGACTAGACCTGCAGCTGAATCTTCCTCATAATGAGTGGGAGCATCCTTTGCTATATCTATTTTTTTTCATAATATTCTTTATTGGTTTTCATTAGCACACTCGACATACACATATTGTATTACATTTCACATTTACACCTGCTCCCCAGAGCCGACTTCCCTCCTTCCCTCTTCTGGCCTTTTATATCACATCTAACTTTTTCGCATTGTCTTCATCCGTTTTGTATATTATTGTTCTTCTTTCGTATTTGTCCATAGAGTGTCTATAGTCAAATAAATCCTCCTGTGTATACAATTCTTATTATCTGTCTATATTCATTTACAATGACCATTGGTTACTTTAATCACATTGTACATTTTACTTTTTGTTATTTTCTTTATCCAGAAATTTTCTTTATATTTCACATTATGAGGTTTATTTCAATTCTACTGGTTTCACTATTTCACCTCATCCTTCCTATATATGACATAATTTTCCCCCATTCTTTTTGAAATGTTTCATTGCCCTGTTGTCGAATTTTCCCCGTTAATCTAGCTATTTCCAGATATTCCATTACCTTCTGTCGCCATTCTTCTACTGTTGGTACTTGCTGTTGTTTCCAAACCTGGGCTAACAATAACCTCGCCGCTGTTGTTGCATATAAGAACAATTTCTGGTCATTCTTAGTAATGTCTTCTCCTACCATACCCAACAAGAATGCCTCTGGCTTTTTCAAAAACGTATATCTAAATATCTTCTTTAATTCATTAACAAAAATGCCACAACGAGAGCATAACTTTAAAACAAACCATTTATATCAAACAAAGTAATATTCTGTAATCCATTACGATGTAATAGTATGCAATGAAATTAAATATCAGTAAATAATAATTACTAAGCAGAAACCCACTCTTAACAATTGCAATAAATATTTCTAAACCAGAATGAATAAAATAAAATAATAACAGCAGGTCACAGTGCATAAAATGACACAATACAAATGGAGAAGCAAACACATGCAATGTACAAAATTATATTTTATTTTAAAAAATCAGGGGGAAAATTTCCTTGCTTCTCCAGCGGCAGTGGGGGTGCTCGGAGGCAGGAAGGCACAGTGATGGGATCTGCCACCTCTGGATTCCAGTGAGATCCCACCACCTGAGGCAATTGCTTCCATGTGCCCAATGGTAGCACCGGCTCTGCTCTGGAGCCACCCCTTGATGTTTTCTTCAGGCTGCACAGAGACTTGGGTACAAAAGGAGTATGGCGGGGAGTCACTGAAGTACAAAGAAGAGGGTGAAAACTTTTAATGGGAAAGACAAGCAGTCATTTTGTGTGCTGGAGGTAATTACTGGTATATAAATAAACTGGGGGGGGGATCTTTAAAAAAATCTAATTACCATGCAGCAGTGTGGGTTTCAACCTTGGTCAAGTACAGTCAAACCTGAATCACACTTTATCATAAGATCACAAGCAGTAGACGATACTTGTTTGCCATGTCTACTCCTGCTTCCACCGCCTGCTATATTTTCAAGAAACCTTTGCAAAGGTAAAGGTAAAGGGACCCCTGACCATTAGGTCCAGTCGTGACCGACTCTGGGGTTGCGGCGCTCATCTCGCTTTATTGGCCGAGGGAGCCGGCGTACAGCTTCCGGGTCATGTGGCCAGCATGACTAAGCTGCTTCTGGCGAACCAGAGCAGCGCACGGAAATGCCGTTTACCTTCCCGCTGCAGTGGTACCTATTTATCTACTTGCACTTTGACGTGCTTTCGAACTGCTAGGTTGGCAGGAGCAGGGACCGAACAATGAGAGCTCACCCCGTCGTGGGGATTCGAACCGCCGATCTTCTGATCGGCAAGTCCTAGGCTTTGTGGTTTAACCCACAGCGCCACCCACGGCCCTTAAAGAGGCCACCAAAATACACTTGGGACTTGATCAGACACACCTCCCATATTTGCTCAAATCTGTAAACTCTGCAGGAATTCCAAATCAGAATAATTCACTCTTCCTCCCCATCAGCACCCTGAAAATGGCATGTGCTGGGTTTTTCTTTTCTTCTCAACAAAATAGGGGGCTGACAAACTTTTGTGAACTTATTTTCAAGGTTGCAAATAGCAGAGGGTGGAGGCACAGGTAGAGCACATCCGCTGACGACGCCGGACAAATGCATGAAGGTTGACAGGTGTAATTGTAAATCCCACTTTTCCTCCTCGGCCTCAATTTAATTAAAGGCTGGATTTATTTGCTTTCAAAGCTGAGTGAAAGCTGCCCCTAACACCAGCAGACACGCAGGGGCAAGAGATGGCTGACGGAGCTTTCGGCAGGGTATGAAAAGACCTTCCAACGTTGCTGGAGGAGGGAGAAGAGAAAGTGGGGATTGGGAAGCCAACACACAGAAGGAAATGAATTGGCGCTCCAAGCTTTCCGTTTATCGGAGCAGAACATCTGCTCATGTCTGCTCCCCCCTCCCGCCCTTGTGCCGCCTTCGAAAAAACACCGTCCTCCCACCCCTGCCTATCACTGGGCTCCCCAAGCAGGATATTAAAGTGTTTCTGGCATATGAGCAATTTTCCCAGACAACAGCCTGGCTGGCGGGGGCGCTTCCCAACAAACTTGTGCCGTTTTCCCTCGGCAGGAGTCTAATTTTTGGTAATGCAGCACAGCTGCCCTTGATGAAGACAGGCAGATGATGTCCCACCGTGGTGGAAACCCGGACATCTGTGTCGGCTTTGGACACGGCGGAAGTCAAGTGAAATGGGGGCGGGGGGTTCAGTGGAAGGGGGCCAGAAGCAGGTTGGTGCCAGAAATGCAATTCTTTGATCTATGTTGCCGAGAGCTGGCAGTCATTCTGTTGTGAGCACTTCTTTGTGCGACACTGGAGAAGGATTTAGGGAACGCAATGGGCAGTAGAGAGGCACCCTTGATGCCAGTTCCTCTTTGGTTAGGAGCCCAGGAAACCATTAGATGGACAAAGTGTTTTGAAAAGTGCTGAAAACCCAGCTGCCATTGGTGTTCATAGCCTAGCCATCGTCCTGCTCACCCCAACCATGTTTGTTCCCTTTTTTGGATATCTGGTCTCCACCTGTTGGCAAACTGTAGAGAGTTGGAGTCTGCTTTCGAAAAGAGCATGGCGCCTGGTTGGAGGACGTACTGAAAGTGCTGATAAAGGACAAGCAAAATCTCTAGGAGTGAACCATATGTCTACCAGCTCCACCTGGTACTCAGGTTAAGACCCTATCTGCCCGCAGACTGTCTCGCCAGAGTGGTGCATGCTCTAGTTATCTCCCGCTTGGACTACTGCAATGCACTCTACATGGGGCTACCTTCGAAGGTGACCCGGAAACTACAACTAATCCAGAATGCGGCAGCTAGACTGGTGACTGGGGGCGGCCGCCGAGACCACATAACACCAGTCTTGGAAGACCTACATTGGCTCCCAGTACGTTTCCGAGCACAATTCAAAGTGTTGGTGCTGACCTCTAAAGCCCTAAACAGCCTCGGCCCAGTATACCTGAAGGAGCGTCTCCACCCCCATCATTCAGCCTGGACACTGAGGTCCAGCGCTGAGGGCCTTCTGGAGGTTCCCTCACTGCAAGAAGTGAGGTTACAGGGAACCAGACAGAGGGTCTTTTCAGTAGTGGTGCCCACCCTGTGGAACACCCTCTCTTCAGATGTGAAGGAAATAAGCAGCTATCTTATCTTTAAAAGACATCTGAAGACAGCCCTGTTTAGGGAAGTTTTTAATATTTAATGCAGTATTGTTTTTAACACTTGATTGGGAGCCACCCAGAGTGGCTGGGGAAACTCAGCCCGATGGGTGGGGTATAAATAAGAAATTATTATTATTATTAAGATGAGAAAACTGAAATCATATGTATCAGCCCAAACTGCCTTCCTCAACCCGGTACCCTTCACACGTTCTGGATCCCACATGTCTCCTGGTATTCCTTTGCCCCAGCATATCCTCACTGCATCTGGGCCTACAGTTAGACTTTGTTGTGTGGGTGGTCCCATGCCATTGCAAACTTCTAACATTGGCCTGTATGTAGTTTAGGAAAGAGGGCTACAAGCACCACAGTTTCTTGGCTCAGATGTGACTACCCTGGTCTGACAAACCATGGTTTATTAGACATCTATGCTTCTATTGCTAGCATGCTAAAGTGCCTATGAATCAGTGCTTCAAAACTAAGGTGGGGAACCTGTGGACTTTACAGATTTTTTATTTTTATTATTTTATTTTTCGACGGCAACTCCCATTATCCCCATCCAGCACAGCCACTGGCCAAGGATGATGGAGGTTGGAGTGCCCGCAGTTCCCCAACTTTGGTTTAAAAAGAAATAAAGAGAAAGTGGGAGGCTTTGTTCTTGTTGTTTAGTCGTTTAGTCGTGTCCGACTCTTCGTGACCCCATGGACCAGAGCACACCAGGCACTCCTGTCTTCCACTGCCTCCCGCAGTTTGGTCAAACTCATGCTGGTAGCTTCGAGAACTTTGTCAAACCATCTCATCCTCCGTCGTCCCCTTCTCCTTGTGCCCTCCATCTTTCCCAACATCAGGGTCTTTTCCAGGGAGTCTTCTCTTCTCATGAGTTGGCCAAAGTATTGGAGCCTCAGCTTCAGGATCTGTCCTTCCAGTGAGCATTCAGGGCTGATTTCCTTCAGAATGGAGAGGTTTGATCTTCTTGCAGTCCATGGGACTCTCAAGAGTCTCCTCCAGCACCAGAATTCAAAAAAAAAGAAAAAAAGTGGGAGGCTTAAAACAGGCCAAAAAAGTTGAATAAAAGGCATGTAATTAAAATGTGAGTGTTGCAGAATCGGTGTTCCAAAGGATAAGTAACTTCAAAGTCTCTGGCATCCGACCTCAGCACCCCCCTTTGGGCATCGAGCCCCACCAGGAATGTGAGGTTCATCACGCCAAGAACACCACAGCGAGAGAGGTTAGCTATTACCCGAGGTAATTCACGCCAGCGAGTTATTAAATAGCTCTGGGCTTTTTCCACAGTTGCTCTTCTACGGGAGAGGAGAAGTGTGAAAAGGGATGGAGAGAGGCCCTTTGTTTTCTAATTTGTGTCTCTTCTCTATTGAAAACTTGACACAATGTGCTTCCACAGCGCTCCCCCATTCTCTCTCCCCCCCCACTTAACGCTCTGTCGTCTAATGTGACAGCTGAGGGAGATTAAAAAGAAACGCTAAACTAGCAGGAGTTGGAGGGTTCTGGGGGGGGGGTAAGAGAAAGCACATTTATGAATAATTTCAGCACAATTCCAACAACATTGCAATCCCTGGACAGGGCACATTTATTATCTTATTCACCATGACGACGGCAACATTAGTGATTTGTTACCAAATCAATTATTAATTCATAGGAGTGAATAAGGATTTTTCTTCTTCTTCTCTTAACTCTTCAATGGGCTAAGTTAGGCCTCCATCAATGGGCTGCATTTTTTTTGTACATCTCCAGCTTGTATCATACCTGGCCCCCTCCCCCGAATATCATCAGAGAGATGACAGTCCTTCATTTCATTAAACAGCTCTGCAAGAATGCATATTTTTTCCCCTGTAAAGAGAGTTCCCCAGTGCGCTCCTTGCTATGAGCCAATAAGCAGCCATGCAGCCTTGACAGCTCTGCAGCCAAGAGAATGTTAAGAGGGTTTTGCAAGCCATTGGTTCAGAGGGTAAGCCATAGGGAGTTTATAGTTTCCTCTTCCCCATCCCTGCAATCTCATCCCTCCATTGGCCTGCAGGGGCACCCACAGTATCTGACTCATCAGGAAGTTCCAAAGAA
The DNA here is from genome assembly GCA_034642415.1 of Podarcis siculus. Taxonomy (NCBI): domain Eukaryota; kingdom Metazoa; phylum Chordata; class Lepidosauria; order Squamata; family Lacertidae; genus Podarcis; species Podarcis siculus. Next base: position 4,303,206 of record JAXCMG010000039.1, on the reverse strand, counting down.
TTGGTTACACCAAGTCAGATTGACGGAATCTTTGGGCTCCTAAGTTTTGTCAATGGAAAGAGTCCTGAGGGGTAATATGACGTTGTTGTGGTTGTTGAGTCGTTTAGTCATGTCTGACTCTTCATGACCCCATGGACCAGAGCACGCCAGGCACTCCTGTCTTCCACTGCCTCCTGCACTTTGGTCAAACTCATGTTCGTAGCTTCGAGAACACTGTCCAACCATCTTGTCCTCTGTCATCCCCTTCTCCTTGTGCCCTCCATCTTTCCCAACATCAGGGTCTTTTCCAGGGAGTCTTCTCTTCTCATGAGGTGGCCAAAGTATTGGAGCCTCAGCTTCAGGATCTGTCCTTCCAGTGAGCACTCAGGGCTGATTTCCTTCAGAATGGAGAGGTTTGATCTTCTTGCAGTCCATGGGACACTCAAGAGTCTCCTCCAGCACCAGAATTCAAAAGCATCAATTCTTCGGCGATCAGCCTTTTTTATGGTCCAGCTCTCACTTCCATACATCACTACTGGGAAAACCATAGCTTTAACAATACAGAGCTTTGTCTGCAAGGTGATGGCTCTGCTTTGGTGTCTTCAAATATCTCAAGGGCCATCGCTTGGAGGATGGAGCAAGCTTGTTCCATGCTGCTCTGTACGGGAGGACCTTGTTATAAGAATTCTAAAGTCTCAAATATAAAATAAATGTTCATAAATATACAAGGCAAACACATACATAAGTATATAAATGGTATAGTGTTTTAAGATCCAAGTGTTAGGTTCATAACCTGGAAGCCCTCGACTGCCAGCATCCCAAATGTCTTGACAGTGACCAGTGCTCACTCAGATGTGCAGAAAGTGCTGTCACACATCCTTTCGGATACATGTTCTGATCCTTGCTCTGGAAAATAGTTTGATTTTGGCTGAGATTTTTTCCCTCTAGCCAGTAGTAATATGGCATGGTGATTGGGGGGGGGCTTGGGGGGGAAGAGTAGCATCTGCTATATTTTAGTTGGTGTAATCTCATTTTAATAGGATATATACCATTGGTGTTCAACTTCTTATTACCCCTGTCAAGTCTTCCAGATGGGGCTTGCTAAACAAATTAACTTACAAAATAAAATAGTACAGCCCCCTGCCCTTGCCTGTCTCCAGAAAACTGATTCTACCCCATTTATGTCTGTGCACATATGAGAGGGATGCAGGTGACGCTGTGGGTTGAACCACAGAGTCTAGGACTTGCCGATCAGAAGGTCGGCGGTTCAAATCCCTGCAACGGAGTGAGCTCCCATTGCTCAGTCCCTGCTCCTGCCAACCTAGCAGTTTGAAAGCACATCAAAGTGCAAGTAGATTAATAGGTACCGCTGTGGCGGGAAGGTAAACGGCGTTTCCGTGTGCTGCTCTGGTTCGCCAGAAGCAGCTTAGTCATGCTGGCCACATGACCCAGAAGCTGTACACCGGCTTCCTTGGCCAATAAAGCAAGATGAGCACCGCAACCCCAGAGTCGGACACGACAGGACCTAATGGTCAGGGGTCCCTTTACCTTTTTCACATATGAGAGACCAATGCCCCTCTACAAATGCAGTCATACCTTGGCTTACAGATGCTTCAGGTTGCATTTCTTTGGGTTACGCACTCACCGAAACCCAGAATTACCGCAACGGGTCACTTCTGGGTTTCAGCCATCGCGAATGCACAGAAGCGCCAAATCGCAACCCGCGTGTGTGCAGACGAGGCGCTGCAGGTTGTGAATGCTGCGGGTTGTGACCGTGCATCCTGCATGGATCATGTTCGCAACGCAAGCGTCCACTGTATTCTAAATGTGGATTAAAGACACACATGCTTAATGGATAGAACCCTCTCTCATAATCATAGAACTTGGGGCCACCTAATGAAATTGAATGACAGCAGTGTGGATAGCTCAGTTTGTTAGAACATGGTGCTGAGAATGCGAAGGTTGCAGGTTCGATCCCCAGATGGGACAGCTGTATATTCCTGCATTGCAGGAGGTTGGACTAATATGGAAGATTCAAGATGGAGAAAACAATGTACTTCTTCACACGGCACATAGTTAAACTCGCCCTTGCAAGAGGTAGGGATGGCCACCAACTTGGATGGCTTTAAAATAGGAGGCTGCTAGCCAATGGTGGGTATTTTCTACCTCCACTGTTGGAGGCACCGTGCCTTTGAAGACCAGTTTCTGGGAATCACAAATGGGGAGCACACTGTTGCACCCATGTCCTGCTTGCAGGCTGCCTGCTAGGGAATCTGGTTGGCCACTGTGAGAACAGGACACTGAAATAGATGGGCCTTTAGTCGGATCCAGCAGGTCCCTCCTATGTTAAGTTTCATGAGCAAGGGAGCGTCCAATTATGCTTCATGAGTTAGAGGGTGAACTTGGGATCTGTACTGACGGAGGCTCCTTGCATGTTTTAGAGCCCTGTTAGGTTTTCAAAGGCACAGGGAGCTTCTACGAGGTTCCTCATTTCACAAGTTCTCAAGACATGAAACAGGGGAGAAGCTGGCACACTCATCTCTGCTGCCCTCCTTTGTGTGCTTATTTCAGAAGCTCAAGATGAGATCTGGTAGTTGGAGGAGGAAACGAACAAAGAACAATATATGATTGTCCCAGGGAAGGATGAGGGAGAGAGGAGAGAGAGAGAGAGAGAGAGAGAGAGAGAGAGGCGCAATTGTGTAAAACACTGTTTATAAAACCTTAAAAGGACAAAAAGGCAAGGGGAGGGGAGAAGAAAGAGAACCCCCTCTGTCATTTAAGGCCTGCCCATAAATCTTGGGAAGACTGCAAACTTGCAGCTTGCTTAGTATATTTTATAGAGGGAGAAGTTGCTGACTCGGCTGGTGCTAGGTAGGAGGCAGGAAGGGCTGGGAAGCTTGAGATTTGGGGGTGGGTAAACATCCCCATCCATCAAGAGGCTGGTTTTGCGGCAGAAGTGGCAAGAGCCCCAGGAGATTAACACAATGGAGGCCAGAGTGGTGCGAAGATTTGCTGTCTGTCTGTCTTTGAATGCATATTCCCAAGAAGGATGAAGCCAGAGGCTCTAAGGAGAGGTCAAGGATGGTCTGCACCTTCCATGCTTCCTGAACCTGCCTTTGAAAAAAATATAAGTTGGAACAATCTTTCATTTATCCACTTCTCTAATATTCAGAATCCCCCAATTAATCGCTAAGCCTTACAGGTTTTTCTTCCAGGTTTTTTTAGCTGTGTATAACCATCTTCCCCAACTCTCCTAAGGATGACCAGGTGCAAAGTACCTTTCACAGTAGGATGGAAGAGGCTATTTTGGCAGGTGCAACTTTTAATGCAGGCATGAGAAGATCTACAGCAGCTGCAAATCCTTCTTCTAGATCAGCCTTTCTCAACCTGTGGGTCCCCGGATGTTGTTGAACTACAACTCCCATCACCCCTAGCTAGCAAAGCCAGAGCTCAGGGATGGTGGGAGTTGTAGTACAACAACATCTGGGGACCCACAGGTTGAGAACTGCTGTTCTAGATAGTCATTAAGAGTAGAGGAGCGGCCTGCTGTTTTTCATTTCGATCTCTCTGGGCTGTAGCCAACGTTAGGCATATTCAGAGTAGACCCTTTGAAGTTCACAGGCATGGCTAACTTAGGTATCTTAAATTCAATGAGTCTTCTCTGGGTAGAGTTCAGTTGGGTACAACCCTCTCTTTCCCCCTTCCTGTCTGGGTGGCTTCTAGTCCATAGGCCCCCACATTGCAGTCACTATTTTATTTTATTTGATTTGGGGGGAGGGTCCTCTAGAAAAGAAACTCTAGAAGCTGTAGCGTGTACCTCACATCTCTAGAAGAAGAGATGTGAATTCAAATCCCCACAGCTTTGTAATTTGTAGGGTGACTATGGGAAGCATTGATGCTTTTGAATTATGCTGCTGGAGGAGATTCTTGAGAGTCCCATGGACTGCAAGAAGATCAAACGTATCCATTCTTAAGGAAATCAGCCCTGAATGCTCACTGGAAGGACAGATCCTGAAGCTGAGGCTCCAATACTTTGGCCACCTCATGAGAAGAGAATACTCCCTGGAAAAGACCCTGATGTTGGGAAAGATGGAGGGCACAAGGAGAAGGGGATGACAGAGGACGAGATGGTTGGACAGTATTCTCGAAGCTACAAACATGAGTCTGACCAAACTGCGGGAGGCAGTGGAGGACAGAAGTGCCTGGCGTGCTCTGGTCCATGGGGTCACGAAGAGTCGGACACGACTAAATGACTAAACAACAACAATGGGACAACCATGCCCTCTCAGCATGACTTACCTCACAGGGCTAAAGAATAAGTAAAGCCCAACATTTTTAGGGGGTTGGAGGATCTCACTTCTTCATGAAGCTCACAATTAGACTATGGAACTCATCCCCAAGGAGGCAGTGATCGCCACCAAACTAGAGTCTTTAAGAGAGGATTAGACAAATTTGTGGAGGGGAGGGATGAATAAGCAAACACGACAGTTCTGAAAACCAGTTGCTAAATTTGGAGATTTCTGAAGTTGCAAGTTTGGAGAATTTCCCACCACTCCTGCTTGATCCTTCAGGTGTAGATCCATTGCTCTGTGGTAAGAAGACCACATACAACAGACAATCCTGGATTTGGGTTTGTAGAAAGCAGCCCTCCAGATTATGCTGAATTATCTCTGACCATTGACCATGACGACTGAGGATGATGAGTGTTGGAATCCAACAACATCTGGAGGACTTTGGCTTCCCTGCCCAAGGTATAAGGCATCTTCAAATACTGATATGAACTTTGGCCAACCTGGTTCTCTCCAGTTTCTGTTGAAATACAACACCTATCAGTCCCAGCTGATGTGCCACCTGTGGCTGATGGGAGTTGTAGACCAACAATCAGGTTGGCAAAGGCCATTTTATATATTTCTCAGTGTGTACTTGCTGCTTTTGAATTCCTTGCCACAGAGCTAGGACACCCCTGGGACACTCAGGACTTGAAGATCCCATTAACATAATCAATCCCTGGTGGATTAAAAATTTAAACAATTTGTCTGTGAGTTGCCTTCTCAATCCAAAGGGAATCAGATTTGCCTCTCCCAGGAAAGATAAAAACACCCTTTGAAGCTGACCAGTATTGATTCCCCCACAACCACCCAAGTTTGTCTTTTATGTTACTTCTACTCAGCGTAGATCCATAGAAATGAACATGGCTAAAGTCCATTATGGTCAATGGATCTAATCTAAGTAGAATTCAGTTGAAATACATTTCTTCCTTTTGTGGAGGCATCTATTCTTTGCCTCATTTTTCAGTCATTCCAGTCTTGTGATGGGTCTTGGGATACCCCCATTCTGCTAGTCGGAAAGGCAGTTTAGAGTGACCACACCTTCAGTGTCATTCTAATGTTCACCAACACTACTGCCATAAATACAAATTTATCTTTGTATTGCACCAACGTGATGCATTGCAAAATACAAGTTCTCTGACCCAAATGAGGTCGTTGGAAGCTTTCAAGGTAAGAATAGGGAGACTTCAGGACTCTTATATACTGTAAATATCTCATTACTACCTACCCCCTGCCCCCCCCCCATCACCAACCCATAACAGCTCTGAGATGAATTGTGTTCCAGCACAATTTGCCTTATCACACAGTGGATAGAACAAGGGGGTGCAGACAGGGCCATGCCCACAAAACTCTACCACACCACAACCTTGGGCAAACCAGCTGCTTTTTAGATGTTTTCATGTTTAGCATGAAGGGGAACATGTTGTTGTTTGATATACCACATATTTATATACCACATTTATGACAAATTTGTGCTCGGAGCGGTTTTTCAAGCACATTTGATTAAACTGTTCCCCCACTGTCAGAAAATCGAGTAAGCCAGGTTTTCTGTTCCCACCCATGTTTGTAAAAAGCATCTTCATCCCTTTCAGCAGAGATTGAATGAGCATGAGATGCGGATTTTGAAGGTGAAGCTTAGCCTTCACACACACACAAACACACACACACACACACACACACACACCATATGATCAGGCACACATCTGAACATAGCTTATAATTGGAGCAAGGTGGAGCCGTAGCTTTATTAAGCCATGTCAGATGCCTTTAATTTATCTCTCCATACACACACCTCAAATAATATTATTCAGTGTGAACTAATGGGTGCAATTCCATACCAGACCCCGCTGGCCTGGGACCGGTCAGGGTTCCGAATGTTCAGAACCTGCTTCCTGAAATTTATTTCTCTTGCTGCCTTTGGTTTTTTAACAAAAATGCTAAAAGGCATTTCCATCCCTTCTACAACTGCAAGGGGAGAAATGTCATTACCAGCCTCTCCTCCCCCCGAGTAAACAACATGGCCAGTCAATAAATGGTGGAGTTCATAAAGTAGTGCTTCACTTGTGCCTGCTGGTTGCTGTAAATCTCTGGCCGCCTCCTTCCTTCCTTCCTGCTCTTAGCAATGCGGGTCATTGTAGCTGCATTTGCAGATCTCTCCTGCCAGCTCACACCCTCCAGGCAAAGCAGCCTAGTGTGTAGAGTCTGTGCCCTAGTGATTTCCTTCCATTCAGTGCCAAGGATATTGAGTAGATGGACCAACTAGGTAAAGGTAAAGGGACCCCTGACCATTAGGTCCAGTCGTGGCCGACTCTGGGGTTTTGGCACTCATCTCGCTTTATTGGCCGAGGGAGCTGGTGTACAGCTTCCAAGTCATGTGTCCAGCATGACTAAGCCGCTTCTGGTGAACCAGAGCAGTGCATGGAAACACTGTTTACCTTCCCACTGGAGCGGTACCTATTTATCTACTTGCACTTTGATGTGCTTTCAAACTGCTAGATTGGCAGGAACAGGGACCGAGCAACGGGAGCTCACCCCGTCGCGGTGATTCGAACTGCCAACCTTCTGATCAGCAAGCCCTAGGCTCTGTGGTTTAACCCACAGTGCCACCCTGGACCACCTGGGTAGATGGGGTCATTATAAGAGAGCTTCTTAAGGTTTATTTCAGCTTCTGCATTGTGTAACAGAACAGGATGTGTACAACATGTCGATTTAGTGTTCATGCGTGCACACGCATGTGTAGGCACATACATTGGAGGCATGTTTTATCTACATGCTGCCGCCACCATGCAGAAATGTGGCATACTGTATACAGAACCCAGAGGCGCTACATCGGGAACTGAACTCTGACAAGGCACCTCTAACCCAGGAAGAAATAGAGACAGGGTTAAGCTAGGGGTGGTGATTACTAGGGGCAGGTAGCAGCAGCGACAGCAACAAAACCAGGTGTGTGCTTCTAGGTAACTTGGAAAGTGGGCTTGGCTAAACCTCGGTGGCTGTGCCAGTCATCCAGAGACTGATCCTGGGCAATGTCTCTGGTACGAGTTTTTTGATGCACTCTGCACCAAACTGGCTGCCCAGAGAATTCTATAATAATAATATAATAATAATTTATTATTTATACCCCGCCCATCTTGCTGGGTTTCCCCCAGCCACTCTGGGCAGCTTCCAACAGAACACTAAAATACAATAACCTATTAAACATTAAAAGCTTCCCTAAACAGGGCTGCCTTCAGATGTCTTCTAAAAGTTTGGTAGTTGTTTTTCTCTTTGACATCTGGTGAGAGGGTGTTCCACAGGGCAGGTGCCACTACTGAGAAGGCCCTCTGCCTGGTTCCCTGTAACCTTGCTTCTCGCAGGGAAGGAACCGCCAGAAAGGCCTTCGGCACTGGACCTCAGTGTCCGGGCAGAACGATGGAGGTGGAGACACTCCTTCAGGTATTATCCTTCAGGTATATTCTAGAATCCATGGGTCATGATGGATGGAACTCATTGCAAAACTGCAAGAGAGATTGCAAAATATTGCAAGTTGTGATGGTGTATATGTGCAATTCATGCTGCTTTTACTAGGAGGGTGTGTGGGTGTGTATGCATGCATGCGTGCGTGCACACAAACACATGCAGGAGAAGTCTTATTGCCTATGATTCGGTGCTTTAATCTCCAAGTTAACTTCAGTGGAGCCCCTCAATTAATCCCTGTGCAGAAAATGTCTGCATGGTTGTAAAATGCCATGCCTAAACCCTTGCAGTGTGCTAGGGAGGCGAAGAACATGATTTGAATCTCTGCAATAGCAGATGACACAGGGCGGGAGCGGGGAGGGAGCTGGGTGTGCTCCACGTGGACAGGCACATGCATGGCGCCTGCAGAGTAGTGGCGGTAATCCTCCTTGAGGCACATTGTTTACTCACACACGGCTGAGCAGTTTCTCCCCATGTAAACAAACACGCCTCCTGCCTTCTCGGCTTCCGACCTAGAATTCAAAGCAAAGCAAAATCCAAGCAAGAGCCCTGGAATATATTTGATTTTGAGATGCATCCAGGCAAACCTATCTCTCTGCTCCTTCCACATTCACCTTGGACCTCAAGGTGCCTTTCTATATTTTTTTATACTTTTGCAAAGAGATAAGGTTAAGTGAGGACTAGCGATGCTCCTTTGTGCACAACCCCTGTGCCTTTGAAAGTCCGCTCAAACCAACCTCCATGCTCCTCCCTCACTCCCCCAGCCCCCTAGTTATTAAAAATGTAGGCACCACAGACTCAAGGGGTCAATACGCTGTTGTTTTGAAATTTAAACATGAATTTCCATCTCACTGACCGTTTGGTTATAATGAGATGTGCTGTGAGAGGAGCTTTTCACTGCAAAACATGCATGAGTGAAGTCAGTTGATAGTAGAAGCACAGGGTGTAGTAGCTACTCACATTCTCCCTCTCTTTCCCTCCCTCCCTCCCTCTCCCACACATGTGCACATACTCCTAGAGCTGCTACGATCACGGATTTCTCCTGCTCAGCCATGAAATGTCAGATACGGTTAGCCATCTTGAAAGCAAACTTCCAACTCACTCCATCTCCCTCGGGGCGGATGATTGAATCGCAGCATAAACTGCCTGATTCTAAGCCAGACCATAAGCTCATCTACCTCAGTGCTGTCAACACTGGCTGGCAGTGGCTCTCCAGGGGTTCAGGCAAGGTTGCTTCCAAGCCCTACCTAGAGATGCCATTGGAAGCTGAAGCAGGGACCTTCTCTGTACAGATCAGATGCCATGCCACTGAGCTATGGACTTTCCCCAAAGAAGAGAATGAAGGGAAGGCTTTCCTATTTCTTGCAGGGCGGGGTTAATCGAAGCTCGAGATATCCCCCATTCCACATCCCATGTTTGGGATGAGGAAACACAAGAGGGAAAGGATCCAGGAGGGCTCTTCTTCAGTTATTTCACACTTTCAGATCAGAACGCAAATCCCAGTCTCCAGATTGTGTGGTGCAGTTTCAGCACACAAAATGTGCACAAAGTGTGCTTTGCATTTTGGAAGTGGATAAAAATGTATTTCAAAGATGAATTCACTGAAAAGTGAATGTTTTGCTTTCTGTTCTTTCTTTAAAAAAGGAGTATGGATAGTGTGAACAGAAGGAGTACAAAATGTGTACAGTTTAAGTGCAGACTTTTCATGCAATCATTAAAACAAAACACTGCACCAAACAGGAGGGAATGGACCTATGCTTGAGTACCAACATGATAGAAACAAGATAACATTACCTGCTTAGTCCATCCCTGTAAAGGTAAAGGGACCCCTGACCATTAGGTCCAGTCGTGGCTGACTGAGGTTGCGGCACTCATCTCGCTTTATTGGCCAAGGGAGCCGGCGTACAGCTTCCGGGTCATGTGGCCAGCATGACTAAGCCGCTTCTGGCAAACCAGAGCAGCGCACGGAAACGCCATTTACCTTCCTGCCGGAGCAGTACCTATTTATCTACTTGCACTTTGACGTGCTTTCAAACTGCTAGGTTAGCAGGAGCTGGGACTGAGCAATGGGAGCTCACCCCGTTGCGGGGATTCAAACCGCCGACCTTCTGATCGGCAAGCCCTAGGCTCTGTGGTTTAACCCACAGCGCCACCCACATCCCCTAGTCCATCCCTAGCATCACCCAAAATCTGCCCTCCCGTAACCCGTCTATTAGCTCTTTTCATGCATCCTGGGAAGGCACAGAACAAGTCTTTGCCCACCTCTATGGAAGAGCCCTTTGCGTTCTTGATAAAGCTGGGTTCTACCTCAGAAGCATGATTTTTCTAGGGCTTACTGGAAGCTGAGATATTGTGTGTCTCTTCAAGTAGCTCCTTCTGCTAGTTTGCACAATAATATGTGTTTATGTGACACCAGGACTACAAAACCCATGATAAAGTGTGAGTGTGAGCTGAGTACAAATAAATGCCAAGAAATCTCCAGGGCCTATAACTGTTGTCAACATTTGCAATCCTGGTCAGTGCAACTGAATGTCTGAAATCCAGGAGAAAGGGTAGCTTTCTTAAGAAAAATATCTTGCACTCAGCCAGGGAAATGGATTAGCGGACAGAATTTCTCAGGGGTTTTCCCCCTGCCTCCGTATGAAATTGACTCATATTCACCACCACTGTTCCTTAAAATACTTTAGTGTGAAACGGCTGCAAGTCCCATTGACTTCAACAGAGGTAAATCAATTTACAACCTACAGCTTAAGTGGGTTGCAGAAGGCTGGGCTGTAAATGACTCACCCCATCATATACCTTGAGCTTGAACCAAAAATAGAACAGTTAGAGACCCAGTTTTTGGGTGCTTTTGTTCTCTCTGTTAGATGGCTTCCTCTCTCTCTCTCTTTTTATAACAGGAGGAGGTGGGATGGCGGTAGGTAAAAAGAGGAAGGTTGTGTCGTCAGCGAGGATTTTCCAGTTTTACATATAGAACTCTTTTCTGACACTCCGGCTCCTGAGTCAGCAGTCTGAGAGCAATAACTCCCCGTAATAAACGGTGCCAGAACACCAAGTTTGTGTGGGTAAATTTGGTTCTAAAGTGAGTGATGTGCTTCAGTGTAATCAGGCACAGTTGTTGTTTGAACACTGTAAAGTCTATGAAATATGGCCTCTCCGTTCTCTGCTACAGGAACGGGGTGGGGAGGAGAGGAAAAGCTAGAGGAAAGCCAGCAGTGAAGAATCCAAATATAAAATCTGTGTATTAAGCCACACTGATTGCTCAAATGGGGGCAGGGAGAGTTGGGAGGGCTGTATTCACTGAGGAAGCGGGGTTCACATACAGTGGTACCTCTGGTTACTTAATTTGTTCCGGAGGTCCTTCCTTAACATGAAACTGTTCTTAACCTGAAGCACCACTTGGCTAATGGGGCCTCCTGCTGCTGCCGCGCCGCTGGAACACGATTTCTGTTCTCATCCTGAAGCAAAGTTCTTAACCTGAAGCACTATTTCTGGGTTAACGGAGTCTGTAACCTGAAGCGAATGTAACCTGAAGCGTATGTAACCCGAGGTACCACTGTACTGTATTTTCATGGAACACTCACAAATGCCATTTTGTACACTTATATTTAATTAGGCATTAAATCCCACCTCTTGTCCTAAGAGTCTTCACATTGGCTTTCAGCGAGAGGAAGATGCTAACATAATAATAATAATAATAATAATAATAATAATAATAATAATAATAATAATATATTTATACCCCGCCCTCCCCAGCCAGAGCCAGGCTCAGGACGGCTAACACCAGTAAAATTACAATTAAAAAATAAAATTATAATAAACCAATTTAAAACACAGGTTAAAATATAATTTAAAATGCAGCCTCATTTTAATAGTAGCCCATAGATCAAAACCATAAGGGGAGGGAAACATAAGGATCAGACTGAGTCCAAGCCAAAGGCCAGGCGGAACAGCTCTGTCTTGCAGGCCCTGCAGAAAGATGTCAAGTCCTGCAGGGCCCTAGTCTCTTGTGACAGAGAGTTCCACCAAGTCGGGGCCAGTACTGAAAAGGCCCTGGCCCTAGTTGAGACCAATCTAACCACCTTGCGACTTGGGACCTCCAAGGTGTTGTCATTGGTGGACCTTAAGGTCCTCTGCGGGGTATACCAGGAGAGGCGGTCCCATAGGTAATAATAATAATAATAGAAGGCCCTTGATGCTGGACCTCAGTGTCTGGGTAGAACAATGGGGGTGGAGACGCTCCTTCAGATATACTGGACTGAGGCCGTTTAGGGCTTTAAAGGTCAGCACCAACACTTTGAATTGTGCTCGGAAACGTACTGGGAGTCAATGTAGGTCTTCCAAGACCAGTGTTATGTGGTCTCGGTGGCTGCCCCCAGTCCCCAGTCTAGCTGCCGCATTCTGGATTAGTTGTAGTTTCCGGGTCACCTTCAAAGGTAGCCCCACGTTGAGCGCATTAGCAGGGCCTTCTCCGTGGCAGCCCCTTCATTCTACAGCTTTTAGCAAATGCTGAAAATCACATCTTTACCCTAGCTTCTGACACTTGAGATTAATATTTTTAGGAGCCGCCTTATTTCCGTAATTTTGATTGGCAGCCACTTGCCAGGATTTCAGGTCTCCCAGTTGATAGCAGGGATTGAATTTAGAACCTTCTTCATGCAAATGAGATGTTCTGCTATTGACTTGTAGGCCTTTTTCATATCTACGTGACTTTTGTGTCCTCGTTTGAGTCTGCTCAAGGGGTGATTATAGGAAGGAATATTTCCAAACTTTAGCATCCTGGAGGCCGCTAGCAAATTCTAGTTTAGACAAGAGCCACAAAAATGATGGAGGGATCTGAGCCAATGACTTATGGGGAGAGATTTAAAAAACCAAATACGTATAGCTTGGCCAAACGATGGCTGAGGGAGTGATGATATCCATCTCCATATATCTGCAGGAGGTGTAAACTCCGAAGAGGGAGAAGAAGTGCTTAGGAAAGTACAAAGGGAAATTTACTAGGTGTCGTAGAAGGAAATTAAGCAAAGGAAAATTTTGGCTGAATGTCAGGAAAACTTTCCTATGGGTGAGATTACAATGATGGAAAACTACCGCTTAACATGTTAAAAGTGCTTGTTTAAATTGCAGCCCACTATTCTTCTCACATGATGAAACCCTGCTATTGAGGAAGCAAAATTCCAGATTTTTGCAGTTGTGAAAATGGAAACTGTAAAGCCATTTTTTGACATCTTTTAGGGGGTTGAAAATCAACCCATGTTGACTTCTTTGGTTATGTACTCATTTCTCCCCACCTCCCCAGTTCTGTCCATCAACATACTCAAAAGATATGGTGGGTTGTGGTATGGTGGTGATGTGTTGTAACTATTATGGGATGGAGTGAGCAGACAATGAACCTGACTTGTGCTAACTTCAACACACAAAAACAGTGTGTGTAAAAGGTTGTGTGGTTTGGTGCTTAGCATATCAACGATCTTGGACATTTCCCTAATCATAACATCTTAAAATGTCTCTTCATGGTGAGATTACTTTGGTAATACTTTTTCTATAGAGATAATTTCCAAGCAAATTGCAAATTCCCTAAAATAATGTGGTATCGGGACTGTGGGTTCCAATATTCAAATGTATGAACACTTCCACCCAGTATTTTTTAGTTAAAAAAGAAGTCTCCCTCCCCGCTTGCGGAAACTTAGCATATCAGGAAGCAGGCCAAGTTAGAATGCTTCAAGGCCAAGCAGTGATTTTCACATGGAGGACCATCCTATCAGAAGCTTGTCCCACTAGGAACAAAATGGTACAACCCAAATGGACCGTGCCACATGATATTTCTGTAGGAACAGTTCTAGACTTCAGGTCTCTTCTTTCCATCTTATCATGCCTCACCCACAGTCCTGAAGCTGATTCCACCCCCCTCTCTGCCAGGTCTTAATGGACTTGCCCTAATCGTGCAAATGCCATTACAGTGGTACCTTGGGTTACAGACGCTTCAGGTTACAGATGCTTCAGGTTACAGACTCCACTAACCCGGAGTACCTCGGGTTAAGAACTTTGCTTCAGGATGAGAACAGAAATTGCACGGTGGCAGCAGGAGGCCCCATTAGCTAAAGTGGTGCTTCAGGTTAAGAACAGTTTCAGGTTAACAACGGACCTCCAGAACCAATTAAGTCCTTAACCCGAGGTACCACCGTACTTACCTCTGAAGGCTACTTCAGATTTTGTGTGTGGACCTATATTTGCAAACAAGACCTGGGCTATGGAAGCCATGGTTGGCTGTTGAGCATCCGCCCTGTCGGAAGCTGACGTTTGCCTTTGTGTAGCGTGTGACATGGCCCTCGCACGTCCTCGTATGCGTGGCTTGCGACGGCACTGTGACCCCATTCTTTCATTTAAAATTAAAGAAGTGCGCTCTTTGTCCTCTAACAGCGTTCTTCCCCGCAACACCGCTCCGCAAAATCTGGAAGCCAGTGAAGTCCAAGGAAATCTCTCTTCTGCAAGACATCATTGGGCAGTGAGATCAAGGCCTTGAAGGGCCCTGTGATCTTCCTGGAGCTCCTCAGAAAGAGAAGCGTTGCTCGCCCATTGAGACAAAAGCGGCTTCATCTAATGTGATTGGACACAAAAGCATTGTCAGATGTGTAAATGCAAATTTAATGAGTGCCAAGGAGGGAAGGGAGGTGGCGGCTGGTGAGAGAAACTTCCAAATCAATGCAAAAATATTCGGCGCTGCAGTCATTTTGATTAAAAAAGAACACAGAGAGAGGAGACCACTTGAAATAAGCAAAAGGGGGGGGGGGAGAACTAATGGGAATCTCATCCATTATTTAATCTGTTCCTTATCTGAAATGTACAAAAACTGGAATCTACTATGGTGTGTGTGTTGTTCTCTTTGTGCAAAAGCAACCAGAGCAAGGGGCAGAAATTTCACTTAATATATTAAATCCAGTGTCAGGCTCGGAGCCAGATTAATAACTCCAGCTAGCTGGAAAATCCCTATTTGTATATATATATAATATGTTTCTGGCTTCATGGGTTATGTGGTTTGATTCATAAGTATCCCCACTTTGGGGCTTTATTAAATAATAATAAAAAATAGAGTAACAAGCTAGGGATGGGAGTGAGAGAGGAGGACTGAGGGGGATTCCTCAATGCTGCTCTTGGTATAGGAAGGGGGTAGGAACCGGGGGTGGAATTTGCTCAGGCTGCTTTTCACAGCAGGCAGAACCGATTTGAGATTCCCAAATTTGCCTGCGGGTTAGAACACAACTTTCAGTGGGATTGCCCACTCCTCCTGATTGTGTGGAGCAGTTTTGAGTCCCAAAGAGTGTGAACAAAAGTACACATGCAGATTTTAGTGGAAACTGCATTTGCGGAAAATGCATATTCTATGGCAAAACAGTTTACGTAGTGCAGGGGTCAGCAAACTTTTTCAGCAGGGGGCCAGTCCACCGTCCCTCAGACCTTGTGGGGGCTGGACTATATTTTGAAAGAAAGAAAAAAATGAACAAATTCCTATGCCCCACAAATAACCCAGAGATGCATTTTAAATAAAAGGACACATTCTACTCATGTAAAAACATGGTGATTCCTCGACTGTCCACGGGCCAGATTGAGAAGGTGATTGGGCCGGATCTGGCCCCCGGGCCTTAGCTTGCCTACCCATGACCTAGTATGTAGCTAGGGTATGTTCTACCTCTGCTTTGAAGGCAGCTGCTAGGACTCAAAAGTGGGAAGGTGTTTTTGCACTCAGGTCCTGGTTTTCCACAAGCTATTGTGAGAACAGTATGCTGAAGTACACATTGGCCTGATGTAGCAGTCTATTCTGATGTTATTTTGTTCCTGTCTTATTATTTTCATCTGGTTGGCCAATATGAGCATAGGATGCTGGACTAGAGGAGTCTGGCTTGAACCAGATTGCCTCTGCTTGTATTGTATTATTGGGGAAATGGGTGTGAAAGAAACATCTTTCCATGTTTATTTCCAAGAAGCTAATTTGACAACTTTTCCGGCTTGGGGAAATGAGTCACACAAGTACGCACACCCAATCAGAATCACAGACGTAGCATCATCCAAAATGTTGGCACCCAGGTCCATCTTTACTCAACAGATTCTGCTGCTGAGTCACCACTATTGATTCCAGTTGGTTTCATCTCTGCCAAAGGTCTTCACCCTAGTGGCAGCAATGAGGGGGCCCTCAGTGTAACTTGGAGCTGAAATCCAAGTTCCTCCCTGGAGCTTCCTCACTGTAAGAGTCACTGTCTCATATGTCTGTGAATCTGATTGGGGGTGTGGACCCATTTGCTGCTCCTTCGAGGAGATTGCTGAAGACAGCAGCAGATAAGGTCTGGGAGAAAGACGGTGCTGCGTTTGATCACAACCACTCACCAGTACAAATGAATGGGGAGTGTGTGCTATTTGCTGAGCCACTCTCCCCCTCCCCTGCTGAATATGTAAATGTATATGTTGTTGTTGTTGTTGTTTAGTCGTGCCCGACTCTTCGTGACCCCGTGGACCAGAGCACGCCAGGCACTCCTGTCTTCCACTGCCTCCCACAGTTTGGTCAAACTCATGCTGGTAGCTTCGAGAACACTGTCCCACCATCTTGTCCTCTGTCATCCCCTTCTCCTTGTGCCCTCCATCTTTCCCAACATCAGGGTCTTTTCCAGGGAGTCTTCTCTTCTCATGAGGTGGCCAAAATCTTGGAGCCTCAGCTTCAGGATCTGTCCTTCCAGTGAGCACTCAGGGCTGATTTCCTTCAGAATGGATAGGTTTGATCTTCTTGCAGTCCATGGGACTCTCCGTAGACTGTATATACTGTATAATGTATATAAATGTATATACTGAGCCCCAAATATGCAAACTACAAATATTTGGCTTAGCTCTGCACCCAAAACTCAATCTCCTACGTCCCTCCCTCCCACACGCTTTTGCAGATTGCACAACGGCAGATCAGCAATGTACAACCCATCGGATAAAAAGAATGTGCATGGCTGAGGGTGCCTCTTTGTTCCCTGATTTGCCTAATCTAGTTACGGAAGCGAGTCCCCCCCCCCCTTTCTTTCTGGTGGCTGCTTTCGGGACCTCTCCTTTTCTCTCCTGCACACGCGCGTGCGCACGTACTTATGAATTCATCATCTGTCATTTTTCATTAAGCTGGTTAAAAGAGACGTTTTGAAAAGCTCAGAGTTTCCGAGAGCAGCCATGTGTACTCTGTTGGAAGTAAATGAAAGCTAATTGGGGGGAAAAAGTCATGCTGGACACTGGGACAAGATGCGCCCTTTAAATGCAGATTATTGACCTGTGAAGAATGTATTGAGCAGAGCAGGGGGGACCTCAGTGGATTTGCTTTATGGCTGTGGCTAAGTGGCTAATCCTGAGACAGCAGCAGAACCAGGGGGCATTTTTCCACATTACGAAACTGACCCCTGGACCATGGACTCCTACAGAAAAGGAAGTGCCATCTACTGCGCCAGGTGATTGTTCCGTCTTACCCAATGGCAGCGGGAATCAATGTGGCACCCTCCAGGTGTTTTCGGACTGTATCTCCCATTGGTCCCAGTCAACTTGCCCAATGGTAAAGGATGATGGGAGACAGAGGATGGCAATGCTTGAAGGGCAACACATTTGCTTTGTTTACTCTGAAGGTGAGCAGCTTCTCAAGATGTTGGGCAATGGAATAGCCCATCCTTTCTAAATGAGATCTTTTAAACTGAGATCTTTTAATCCCTGTCGCGGGGATTCGAACCTCCAACCTTCTGATCGGCAAGCCCTAGGCTCTGTGGTTTAGACCACAGCGCCACCCACATCCCTATGGAGCTATAGGCTGATGCTAAACTTGAGTGCTTTCAACTGTATGCATGTCACAGGGCTTCTGTGAAAGGGAGACATATAACAGTACAATGCCATGCAAATTAGCTTCCAAGTGAATAGTAAGTGCTAATGGGTTTAAGAAGGCTTCCTCCTGGGTAAGAGGGACGCGGGTGATGCTGTGGGTTAAACCACAGAGCCTAGGGCTTGCCGATCAGAAGGTTGGCAGTTCGAATCCTCGCGACGGGGTGAGCTCCCGTTGCTTTAAATGGATTCCTTTTTCAAAAGTACTTTAAATGAATGTTATCTGGAAAAATGTGATGGCCAGTTCATTGCTTGCTCCAGCTGGACTTTCACCTCTGCAGAGCAATCTACCATCAAAGGCCCTGTGAGAAGGACCCCAAAAAGCACTTTTCAATACATCATACCTTGGATCCCGAACGCTTTGGTACTTGTGCGTTTTGGCTCCCAAATACCGCAAACCCAGAAGTGATCTGGTTTGTGAACGTTCTTTGGAATCCGAACATCCAACAGTGCTTCTGTGGCTTCCTGCAGCCAATCAGAAGCTGTGCTTTGGTTTCTGAATGTTTTGGAAGTTGAATGGGCTTCCGGAACGTATTCCATCCGACTTCCATGGTACGACTGTATTCCTTTTTCAAAAATCACATTGCATGTTACTTGTAAGCTGCTTTGGTAGGATTTATATCCTTCCCCAAAGGATTAGAAGGCCATTTGCACACATCTCAAACTGAGGCTTGCTTAAGATGATCACACAATGAGAAAAACCTAAATCACCAAATGAGGTGAGACTGGATCCAGAAATCTTCTGGAGCAGAGCTCTTTCTTAACTGCAAAATCACCAAATGAGGTGAGACTGGATCCAGAAATCTTTTGGAGCAGAGCTCTTTCTTAACTGCAACTCTGGAGCCACAAGACCTCATTTGTCTTGTTTTTGGGGTGGCGAGGATGCCCCTCTCTTTGTTCAGACAAGCTCCTTTTGGAAACCAAGATAAATTGACACATTTGGCATGTGCCAGTTTATGAGCATCTACACAGCTGCAGTGGTATAGCTAAATCAATTTTAAATCATACCCTCCGTTAAATCAATGGAATTTGACGCGGAAGAAGGCCTCCTGAGAGGCAGCGCTCTTGTTCCTTGGGGAAACGAAGCTCATTAGTCTTCCATAGTCAACAGATTTCATCCACACACTCTAGGACAGCTCTTTAAAGCTTGTTTAATGGGCTTAAGATACTATTAAAATGCTTGTTTAAAAGTGTCTTTTTAAAAAATAATAATAATGGAAAATTCATATATCATTTGCCCCTCCTCAAAGGAAAAAGAATGTTGTGCCCCCTCAACCAGTTTTTCATGCAAAAGAGAATGGTAAAGGGTAAAGGGGACCCCTGACCATTAGGTCCAGTCGTGACCAACTCTGGGGTTGCGGCACTCATCTCGCTTTATTGGCCAAGGGAGCCAGCGTACAGCTTCCGGGTCATGTGGCCAGCACGACTGAGCCACTTCTGGTGAACCAGAGCAGCACATGGAAACGCCGTTTACCTTCCCGCCAGAGCGGTACCTATTTATCTACTTGCACTCTGATGTGCTTTCGAACTGCTAGGTGGGCAGGAGCAGGGACAGAGCAACGGGAGCTCACCCCATTGCGGGGATTCGAACTGCCGACCTTCTGATCAGCAAGTTCTGGGCTCTGTGGTTTAACCCACAGTGCCACCCGCGTCCCCTAAAGAGAATGGTAGGGCCCTGGAAATGCATTGCTTCTTGTTCTTTGGGACTGAACATGACACCCCCAAACATTGACTTTTCAGGCTCAAGCCTAAGGATGGGGGACAGTTTTGGTTCAATTTGCATTTCTAGGCAAATTTGGCTCATTTTCACTTTCTGAAACAATAGCTGAACTGAAATACAGCCGTTCTTTCAAAGTTGCAGTGTACTTCCCCTGCCAAGTGGCGTGTACAGAAATGCATATGCCAGGGTAAAGTGAGCATACAATGCATATGTTGGTGCAAATAGCACCAGGGGAAATTGATTAGCAAAAATGTGTGTATATGGCAAAATCACATGCAGATTGGTGTGAATTCCACACTAAAATGCTGGTTTTCATGACGGTTCTTTTCTTTTAAAAAAATGCAAACTGATGTGGACTGAATTTAAAATCAGAAACACAGAAAAACTGAAATGGACAGATATATCCTACTGGAGCCCTTGATGTCTAAAAGCCAGAACCTGCCACTGGAGGCTCGATCTGGATACATCCTAAGATGGACATCCTAAGATGGTTAAGGAACTCAGTCCTCTAACTGGGGAGTTGCCTGGTCCAAGTCTTTTTTTAATGAGAGAGAATCCTTAGGAAAGAGAGCAAATGGGGCAGGAGGGGATCATAGTTATCCATCCATCATGAGCCCCTGGATAGCAGACTTACCTGTTAGGGTTTGATGTGCTGTATTTCTGTTTAAATTATTGCAATTATTTCTACAATTTCATCTATTCCTACCTGCATTCTATTATTCGTCTAAATCAGCACATGCAGATATGTGTAACACAAATTTGGGATGACGTATTCATTTCTTCAGAGAGTGGGGTTGGTGGCCAAATGTCCCTCCTAATACAATATGGACTGTCAGTCAGACTTCTGATCAGCATTCAGAAGCTACCTGAGGTACCTACTTCAGGAGATCACTTGCTGACCTCGGATGTCATCAGATTCTGATGAAAATGGTGGACATTCTCTGAGCTTCTCTCCCTCCAGCTCCCTGTTAATTTGTTAGAATATGCAGAACCAAGAGGGAAACCAGAAGGTGGAGCATGTGGTCTGTTCCCCTCCAAGTCAAGTGGAACCATGACCTGGCATTGGCAGAAGTGAGCAGCCATTTAAATTTCCCAGCATGCCCAGGGAGCAATGCGACATCAGTGGCGTTGTGAGAAATCAAATGGCTGCCTGTAGAACCTGCCAAGTAGACCCAGGAGCTTGTTGGAGGGAGCTTCAGATCAAACCTGGAGCCGGTGAAGGCACAGGAAACCATGGATCCATGGAGCCAAAGTCTCAGGCCAAAGTTTGGCACTTAGTGGGTCCCAGAAGCTGCTCTTGGGTGTCTGATTCTAGGCTTGTTTAAAAGCCTACACTCCCTCTGGCTTATTTCCTAGGTTGAGGTGCCCTCCTTCCTGCCATGTCACTGTTTTCCCTCTACCACATGGCTGTTTCTTTGCTACTCTCACTCTCTCTCCCCCCCCCCACCATTCCTCCCAAAAATGCTGCCTCAGCAAAGTTGGCTGGATGTGGGGTGGGAATAGGTTGTGGCCCGGATGACAGATGCTTAGGAAATTAGAGATGGAAACAGCCGAGTCAGGGACCAAATTATTTGTAATCCCAGGATTGTATTTAGTTCAATAATCACCGTAAGACCCGCTAAGTCTGGAAATGAAGCCTGAGGGAGAAAGAAGTTAAGGAAATCTGTTCAACTTCTTAAAAGTGCTCACAAGAAAGATTCTCTCTCGCTCTCCCCCTCCACCCCACAACTTTCCAGTGAAAGGCAGGCAATTAGATGAAAAATGGCCCATCTTCTTTTCCTTGCCTGCCTACTTTGGGCACCTCAAATTGACCTCTCCATTACGTCCAACGATCGGTGGAGCATGACACCGATTTAAAGACGGCCACAGAGGAAACCAATTTAGGTTTGGGCTGCCTTGACAGGAGCAGGCCTGTCAAACCTGGGATTTGGCCTTACTGGGATTTGGTCCATGATATTATTGCAGAGAAGCTGATAAAATGTCGGCTGAATGAGGTGGATTTGCAGCTGGTCAACTAACCGAACCCAAAGAGTGCTCCCTAATGGTTCCTAGTCATCCTGGGGAAAGTGACAAATGGGTCGCCGCAGGGTTCTGTCCTGGGCCCGTTGTTGTTCAATGTCTTTAAAAACAACATGGATGAAGTAATTGAGGGAATGCACATCAAGTTTGCAGGTGACATCAAACTGGGAGGAGTAGCTTATGTTACAGAATCGGGGTTCCAGATGACTTTAATGGATTGGAGAGCTGGGCCCAAAGTAACAAAATGAATTTCAACAGGGACAAATGTAAAGTTTTGCACTTAGAACCAGCTGCACAAATAGAAGACGAGAGGCACCTGGCTTACCAATAGTGCATGTGAAAAGGATTTAGGGGTCTTAGTGGGCCACAAGCCGAACATGAGTCAACAGTGTGATGATGCTTCAGTGTGTGTATATACATCTAATGCTATTCTAGGTTGGATCAACAGAATTCTAATGTCCCGGTCAAGGGAATTAATAGTACAGGGGTATCTTGGGATGCGAACAGGATCCGTTCCGGAGCCTGAATGGAACGTAAGATGCGATGGCACGTCTGTGCGGGTCTCGTTTTGCCCTTCCACTCATGCGTGTGACATCATTTTGAGCATCTGCGCATGTGCTCTGTTATTTCTGGGTTGCCATGGAGTGCAACCTGAAAGCGCTCAACCTGAAGCACATTCAACCCGAGGTATGACTGTACCAATCTATTCCGCCTTCGTCAGACCACATCTGGAATACTGTGTCCAATTCTGGGCACCACAGTTTTAGAAGGATGTTGACCAAGGTGAACAAGGGTCTGGAAACCAAGCCTTATAAATAATGGTTGAGAAAGTTGGGGTGGGGTATTCTTAGCATGGAAAGGAGGAGATAGACAGGAGATATGATAACCACTTCAACTCTCTAAAGGGCTGTCACTTAGAAGATGGAGCAAGCTTTCCCCCCCCCTCCTGCTCTGTAGGGCAGGACCCAAACCAGTGGATTCAATTTACAACAAATTCGATTCTGACTAAACATCAGGAATAACTTTATAGTGGTAAGAGCTGTTCGACAGTGGAATGGACTCCCTTGGAAGGTGATGGACTCTCCTTCTGTGGAGGTTTTAAGAAGGGGTCCGATGGCCTTCTGTCAGACACAGGGGGAAATGGGACAGTATCCATGCCACTCCAGATGTCATCTTATTCATTACACCCTCCATGATTTCCCCCTTGTTTCTGTTTAGCCAATTTTGAGCTCTTCATTAAATAGCCTTTAGCAGACACCAAGGGTGCGGGAATCTCGTACCCGCTACTAAATTATTCACATTCTTGCATCTCTGAAAAAAAGAAGAAGAAATCAATTTGGCCTAATTTCTGCCAAAAAGCAAATATCATTAGATCACTTAAAATGGGGTTACTTCTGTGTGGATGTTGCCTGTATCTCTCTCTGTGTGTGTGTTGAGTTTTTGAAATTAAACATGGATGTGAGTTTCCTGTAAGGCCATAAACCTCACTTCTTTGAGGACAGGGTATGTGAGGGGGAGGAATATTAAAATACAAAATATAGTCTCGTGGAACAGAGGACAGTTTTGCAATGTGACAGAAGGTTAAGGCTATCAATGGCCACCATTTCCACTGTCAGAAGCAATACGCCTCTTGATGCCAGTAGCTGCTTGGGGGGTTCCAACAGGCATCCCGTTGGTCACTGGACTAGGTGGTCCACTGGCCTGATCCAGTGGGACTCTTCTTGTGCCCTGTGGCTGCCAGAGGTGAAGAAGCAGGTGGCACACACACAACCCTTTCCACACACAAAAGCCGACTGGGCTGGCAGCTGCATCTTACTTCAGCACTGGGGCAGTGGACAGCCAGGGAAACACTCATAATGCTGTCCATCAGCACCTCCCTGCTTCTCTCTGCTCCTCCACATGCAGCTGCTATGTGACCTTGGAGAGCCAGTGTGGTGTAGTGGTTAAGAGCAATAGACTCGTAATCTGGTGAACTGGGTTCGCTTCCCCGCTCCTCCACATGCAGCTGCTGGGTGACCTTGGGCCAGTCACACTTCTTTGAAGTCTCTCAGCCCCACTCACTTCACAGAGTGTTTGTTGTGGGGGAGGAAGGGAAAGGAGAATGTTAGCCGCTTTGAGACTCCTTCGGGTAGTGATAAAGTGGGATATCAAATCCAAACTCTTCTTCTTCTTCTTCCTTGGCATATGCTGTCCAAGGTAGCCACCTGCAATAATAATAATAATAAAGCAATAAAATAAAAATCAGTAAAAAGCAACTATTTAAAACATTTAAAAAACACACTGTACCCACTGGGACTGATGGGAGTTGTAGTCCAACAAAATCTTGAGGGGAACCGGGTTGGCAAAGCATGGTTTATACGTTTCTTAGTGTGGCCTAGTTACTTTTTGTTTATTTGTCACAGAGCTAGGACACCCATGGGAAGCTCAGTGTCCAGCGACTGTGTTGACACTGGAATGGAGAAGGTGGGTTTAAAAGAACAGATAATAGAAAATAGGATTTATCTGTGGTATAGATAAAGAGGTGCCTGCTCCTTAGTATCATTTGCTATTGTGGGCAAAGATGGGGCATGCTCAACTACTTGAGAATGGTCATCAGTGATGATTGACAGGACCATCTCATCTGCTGTCTCCTGACAACTTTCCAAACTTTGTATGGATTATTCTTTCTGCCAGCCATCTCAGCACACCAATTATGTGGCCCCATGGATAATCTTCTGCAAGATTTGAGATGTTTCATAAAAGCCTGGCAAGAATAGACCTTTTTATTGCACTCAACCCTGGAACCTATTGGGAGGGATCTAACAGGTTTGGGGGTGAATAGGGGTGTGTGGCTTTTTTGGTATTGAAAAGTAGGTTTTCTCTTTTTTTCTAAGAAGAAAAGGGGGGGGATCTCAATTTCCTTCACACTTGAATCACTCCTTAGATTGCTCTGAGATCTACAAAACAAGCCAAGTGTGAACACAGTTGATTGAACCATCACTGAATTAACATAAGCAGTGGATTGCCAGTTGAACTGTATTTCCCCCCATACTTCCAATAACTCAAAATCTGGGACAAAGTTCTGCTTAAATTTCCCATCTGAATGTCGCTATGGCTGTGAAATAACTTCGCCGCAGAGGAGTGACTCCTCCAAAGTAATAGGAAGCTTGAGAATTTAGGATTCTAATAATCAGCTCATTCCTGCCCTCCTTGTAATGGATTGTGCAATGGTCACTCAATAACCAGATCTGTGTCACTGGTTAAATTGGCACCAGGGTAGCTGTCTGTCCCACAAGGCATTCATTTTCTCCTTTTTGGAAAATGTATAAATATAAGAGCAATTAGTAAGTGATGGGGGGGGTCTTGAAATATCACGTCCCCTCCTCTTTTTCTTTCTTTGCTGGCTGTGAATTCCAAAAAAGCCTTCTTCTTCTTTTTCAGAGACATCAGTTCCATTATTACCTAGAATAGATTTTGACTCCTGGCACCATTTGACAAGTTTTGGAAGACCTGCGCAGGAGTCTGTCTCCAGAGAGTTGTGCAATATTGCTCTGTCGCAATAAGAAAAGGAGCCAATTTGCTACGCTTAGACTATCTTGCAAATTGAGTGAAAAAATATTACTGGCCAACTGAAGAAAATAATAATCTGATAGGCGTAGTTCTTGGAGAGCTGTTACCTGCCATGCAAATGCCCAGTTAGAGTAGATGTCAAGAATCACAGGCTAGATGCAAGTTTCACAGAGGGAATGTTTCCTGTGAGGGAAACTCATTCTGAAAGCCCCTTGCATGTGGAAAGCTAGCAAATAGTGGAGAGCTTATAGCTTAATCTTGCCTCGTGATTTTCTACATGCAGTGAACCTTTGAAACACAAGTGAACGGGTCATGCGAATTGCATGAATGCAGTTAACATGCATTTTTTTGTTCTATAAATAGCAGTCATAGGTGGGCAGGAAAGCATGAGCAGCCTCAGAGCTGCAGGTGGTGAGGCGGTTAAGTTAACTCTTTCACCACCACAGCCCCCCCCCCCACAAAAATTGCCTCCCTGTGGCCACTCCTAGTATACTTGCTGTTTAGTGCCAATTGAGGCTTCCCTTGAAAATCAAATAGCAGCTTCAAGGTCTGTGATACTGACACATTTTCTAGTGGTTTTGGTGCTGCATTGCTTAGGTGACCATACCACGCCATAAAGCCCTCTCCTACTTATTACTGATCTTCAAGAGAAATAATTTCCCCTCTATGCATTATATGCAAGTACAGAAGACTGCACCATGTGGCTGCCTGCAAGTTTGGACTGGCTTTCAGGGATGGTTCAGAACTTTTATCATTTCCTCTGCATGCGGTAGACCCTGGAGATATAGATAGGCAAATACAGTAACTTCTGGGCCTTTTATCCTCCAATGTCAGCCATTTATTGCATGCATCTAGTAATACATTTTTGGCTCATACAAATCATCACTTGAAAGTGAAATCTGCAATTATCCAGTATTTTGGATGTTCATCATTCAGAGTTCTTCCCTTCATGTGGCCATGGTTCCTTTGGAAGGAGTTTTTAAGGTATGAACTCACCTAAAGTCATTGGATCTTCTAGCTGCCTAACAACCCCAGATGCAGAGCCTTCTCCTTGCTCTACATCAGGGCCATTGAACCCATGGCCCTCCCATTAGTCCCAACCAGCATGATCAATGGTCAACGGTGATGAGAGCTGAAATCCAGTAACTTTTAGAGACCTAGAGGTTCCTCACCCCAATTTACTCCATCAATTTTCAGGTGTTAATTGAGAGAACAACCTCTGCCTAAACAAAAGAGAAGTTTTAGAAGGCTTTCAATCACAGATCACTAAGCTTGGGACAGTCTAGCCACTCCTGAGAAGTAAATAATTTATAAGAGAGGCATTCTCCACAATTAACTTCTCTGGTGAAACTGATTTTGTTTAATTATTTAGAATAATAAAAATCCCCAGACCTCCCAAACTTGCCTGATAAAAGGTGATTGCAGGACAACGAAAGTCCTCAACTTCTCTAAAACAAAATAAGAAACTTCAGCCTTTGTTATCTACAGGTGACAGGGAAACCCACTCACAAAAGGTAACTTTGCAGTTGCTTACATGTGTATGATGTTGATAGGTTGGCAGTCATGAATTTAGGCCGACTTCCAGCAGATAGATGGACCAATGGTCTGGATCAGCTTCCTAGTATTCCTATGATCATGTGGGCCGTGTCTGGGAGGGCCAGCATGTAGAACTAGAGAAGGGATATAAAGCAGGGTGTGATGGACAGCTGAGCTAGACCAGAGTTTGGTGATGCAGTACCTCGGAATTCCACCAGAGAATGGAATACAAAGACAGTCACAGTTGGAGGCAGCAATGCTTGGAACCACAGGATGAGAGAGGGCTCTTGTGTTTTGGTTTTGGTTGCATCTTGTTGGCCATTGTGAGAACATGACATTGGACTAGATGGGCCACTGGCTTGATCTAGCAGGCTCTTATGAGCATAGTAGCGGGGGGGGGTAGTGTTGTGTTTGCATGCCTTGCATACCTTCCAAATGCTCGTGATTCTGCTTAAAAAAGGAGTCTAGGCACGTACATGTCAAATGCACATAGGAAACCGTACCCTGCGAAAACTGAGGTTACAGATTGCATGTAAGCAGCATGCGTGTGTTCAAGCGGATGCATGTAGGCCTCTGAGCCATGGACGCACCATGCATTCATTTCTACAATGAGTAGCCATTGACACAATGCAAATATGATGGCTTATCGAGAACCGGAGAGGACAATTGCAAGCCCATGGTGGCATCCAACTCTCTTGCCTCTTTTCCAACATTGGACATGCCTTTTGAACATGTAGGCAAATCCCACAATGAAGGCTAGGGTGTCTGGGGTTAGAGAAGCAGTTGCTCAGTTGCCAAAGCACCACAACTCTGTTGCACTGCTCTAGATGACAAATGTGGTGGGTCTACTGAACCTCGAACTTCTCTGTTTCTCCTGCCCAGCAATGTCAAGTGCTGTTAGTAACAAAGTTCCTATTTGTGACATCTCTCACTAAAGCTTCACCAAGTTTATTTCCCGTGTTTACCTCACCCCCAGATTTACTCCTGCTGAGGCTCACCGAGATGGTCCGCCCTTAAACTTTAAGGGTGCTTCTTTCAAAAGATGCTTTAGTGAAATCAATTCCTCCCTCTCTTTCTCTTGCTGATGCCTGTAAATCAAGCCTTCACATGGACGATCCTATTTTTATTTTCTCGGTTGCCGACTTCTGGAAAAAGGGCTCAGTGGGGCAAAGTGGTGATAGAAAGGCCCAGCTCCGACCTCTTCACTTTCGGCAGAAGGTTATTGTCTTAAATAGAGCATCTAGCTTTGCAATTCCCTGTTTGATCCTTTGCAACTCTGGCTCAGACACCTGATATATAATTTCCATCCGCTGCCACCGCCGCCTGCCCCTCTCTGCACACACCACCCCCTAAAACTCCAACGCATTATAACAGGAACTAATTTTGTCTGGACTATTATTAGATCATGAGATCAGGGCCACATAGAGGTCGTAAAATGTTTCATTCTCTCCGAACGGCCATCGTGCCACTATCAGGTGCCATAACGTGAGGTTTGCTTATTGTGCATATTGCTAAGAGTTGCAAATTGCCCATTACCCAGCTTAAACACCTGGCATTTACATCCATTATAACCCCGACGCCCCCCCTTTATGGCCTCCCAGGAGAGCCTTCCAATTGGTCAGAAGCGCAAATGAATGTTTTATGATTACGATGAATGATGTGCCGGGATCTGTGGGAAGGGACGGTTTGCCTGGCGCTCCGAAGTTTGCAGACACCTCAAGCCCAGGACTTGCTTCCCCTAGGAATTGTGGATGGGGTCTCACCTAACTTAGTTACCTGGTGAACAGAAGGAACTGTTGAGTGTCTTAATTAAGTAGCCGGGAGATGGAGAAAGAAAATAGGATACATTTGATAGGGAGGGTGGCGGTGGGGATTTGATTCAGTTTGCGTATACAGGGCAACGTACCTAACACTTTTCAAAACAATGCGCAAAGGGAACACACAGCCATCCTACGAAATGCGCACACTTCTCAGTTTTGGAGTGCAGTTCTCTGGCCAAGGAATGTGCACCAGAATGCATGTGCACGGAAATGCACATGTTAGTGAAGGTAGTGCCAAAATGCATTATTTTGGAAGAAATTGCTGAGCAAAAACTGCATGCACAATGTGCACATTGGGAGAAATGGCCACCAAACTGCTGGTGAGTTTTTACGAAGACTTTTTGAAAAGATTGCAAATGTAGGGAGCTGAATTTAAGATTGGAATATATATATATATATATATATATATATATATAGGGATGCAGGGGTATGCATGCCCCTAAACATTTTGTGAATCTAAGTTTGGCCTCATTGAGGGGCAGTAATTCAATATGAGTAGGAAAATGAGAGTACCCCTAAGCATTCTTTTAGAAAGAAAGCACTGGACTCACCCATCCATAGTATTTGAATATTCCGAATCAGAATTTGGCAAATATTATTTCAAAGCATTTTTTTTCCTTCTTCCACTAACATACATGGGGTGCCAGGGTAGTCACCCAGAGGAAACCCTGTAGACACACAGAGTTCAGGACTATCAAACCCAACAGACAAACTCAGGAACAATGGTGAAGGAACAACAGGGTTCCTTCATCTCAGGTATCAAAGCTCAAGGACCTCACTCTCGGGCTGAAAGCCCATGAATTTTCAGCAGCTACAGGCTCCTAATTTATGAAGGACTCCACAATTTTGTCCATCCTTTGAGAAAGGAAGGCGCTCCAGTGTGTCCACATACTAACTAATTTTGACCCAGGTTATTCAATCATGGAACCACTTAGAAAACTTTCTACCTCTGGTCAAGACTGAGTTCACAGTCTTGGGGACAATAACTATTAAATGTGACTCACACAAGAAGTAAACAAATCAGATCTGAAGTGCCATTTTCAGGCAGACCAAGACGCTCAAGTGATGTTTATCACTTGAAAATTTGTAACTGGCTATGGATACATGACCAAACATGTACACTTCATACCAGGTTTGAGCAGAGCATATTTGCAAAATGCAAAAACATTTGGATCAAACTATTTCATTTAATTTCTTTTAATCCACAAATGACTACTGTAGATTGTATTGTGGGGGAGCAGACTGGCTAGTTTTTGAGGGTTGTAATCTCAACATTATGTCGTTATGCTTGATTTCTAAGCAACACCTCTAGCTACCCCACAAGTTGACTTCAACGCTAACAGAATTAACCCTTAAATTGCAACCAGGATGATCCTTGCTGTTGCACTTCCAGCAGTAATTACTTTCCCCCTTCAGAAAGCAGCTTTAGATACCAGTTCGCGACATGTTGGTAAAAGTAATCGGAAGTCCTTTTGTAAGCACTTTTGCAATAGTTGAATAGGTTTAGCTACTGTTAAAAGTAACTACTTCTGCTGCCCTGCTCCCTGCAAGTTGATTTTTTAAAAAAGGTTGAAATACTCATTTTATTATTGATTGATTGACTCCACATTTATTTTGTTCCCTGGGTGATTGGCAGTAGAAGGTTAGAACTATAAAACAGAACAATGTGTAAAATCTAAAACAGAATAAAGCACTGCAATATGAAACCAAAATGAAAACCAACAAATTGCAGCAGTGTAGCGATATAAAAATGAATATGAAATGCTAAACCACTTTTTAAAAGTAGTTTAGGAGAATATCTAATCGTTCTTCACCTCTCTGCACAAAGACCAGAGTAAAGGGAGAAGCTGATCCTCTCTGGAGAGGATAGGTGGAAGAAAATGTTATTTTTACTATTACATTGCTATCCTGCCTCTCTGCAAAGGACCTCGAGGTGGCAAGCATTATTCTCCCACTCCCCCATTTTATCATCACAACAACCCTGTGAGGCAGGTTCAGTTGGTTGAAATTTATTGTTCAAGGTCACCCAAGTGAGCTTCACGGTTGAAGGAGGAATTGCTCTTTCCCTGACCCGTGTCACATTTAAAGGTAAAGGTAAAGGGACCCCTGACCATTAGATCCAGTCGTGACCGACTCTGGGGTTGCTGCGCTCCTCTCGCTTTATTGGCCGAGGGAGCCAGCGTACAACTTCCGGGTCATGTGGCCAGCATGACTAAGCCACTTCTGGCAAACCAGAGCAGCGCATGGAAACGCCGTTTACCTTCCCGCCGGAGTGGTACCTATTTATCTACTTACACTTTGACGTGCTTTCGAACTGCTAGGTGGGCAGGAGCAGGGACCGAGCAACGGGAGCTCACCCCGTCACAGGGATTCGAACCGCAGACCTTCTGATCGGCAAGTCCTAGGCTTTGTGGTTTAACCCACAGCGCCACGCGTGTCCCATGTGTCACATTCACATACGCTCAATTGCAGATTCTTTTTTAAAAAAAAAAGCCAGGAAAACAAATCACATTCAAATTTTATGATTTTTTCACACATTCCTCCCATAAAACAGACTTTTGTTTTCATACACTGCTAAGTGCATTCTCCCCTAAAATATACATGTTGTAAGTACTTCATGCTTTGAAATGCATATTTGGGGGAACTGATTGCATTCCAAAATCTGTAGAAAACCTGATTGATGGTCGCATTCCATCCAAGTTCATGACTGACAACTTGGGCTTGTTGGCTGCAAAGAGCGGACCGAACAAATTTCTCCTGCGTCCCAAGGGGGTTGGGGGAGAAGTTGCTTTTCTCCTTAACTAGATGTAAGGCAGAGCAGACAAGGCAAGGACATTCCACTGGGGAAAACCACCCAAATAAACGGCTTTCTTTAACACACATTACTGCCCGGAAGACTCATTCCTCACATGCTGACAGGGCGCGGGATGGTGGAGCTGCAAGCAAAACATTAAAGGCCATTTGCTGCCCTCAATCTTGCAAGTCTTTTGGCACCAGGCATTTTCCCCCTTCTATCTCTGCTTCTAAGTAGGTCCCCTCCTTCTGCTGAAATGACATCATCTCTCCTTGACGGTGGGCTTTGCAGCGTAAAGGGGCAGCCAAAGGCAACCTCTTCCTGTCCTTGCTTGCATAGTTAGCTGTTTGCCTCCATCATAGCAGTTTTCCATCCTCCTGCCTAGCAACTAGGGATGCAAGAAGGCGTCACTTTCTCATGAGACATTGCTCCCATTCTTCTGCAGTTCGTCTTCTGCAAAAACAATAACAATAATGTTATTCAGCTCTCTGTCCACTGTGGCAAAATTAATTTCCCATTACACTATTCCACCCCATTTATTCCATTGCAAGGAAATGCAAATAGAGTGGGGCCCTGTAGTCAATTACATATTGTTTGTGTACTGCCTATGTGAAATATACTCAGAGTCAAGAGTGGATTTCATGCTCTTTATTCAGCTCATAGTGGTGAGGAGGAATGAAAGTCCCCCCAAAGTATCTGCTTTATATACATTATTTACACAATGGGCTGCACGTGATGGCTAATTCCGGAATTCTCCTTTAGGCCAATCAGGTTGTGGATTCACTTCCATCTGGAGCTGGATTGGGTGGCTCCTGCAGACCAATCATACTGCTGCATTGTTCTAGGACCAATCAGACTGCTGCATTCTGAATACTATTGTTCTAGGACCAATCAGACTGCTGCATTTTGGATCCTATTGTTCTAGGACCAATCAGACTGCTGCATTTTGGATCCTATTCAACTCAGTACATAACACTATGAGATCTCCTTTCCCATATGCACCAACACTACCTTTCTGCATTTGTAAGAGCTCAATCTTTTAATGGGGCAGTACCTCACCTGTGGAACTCCTTGCCTATTGACACCAGGCACCTGCTTAAAACATTTGTGATTAGAAAAGTCTGGCCACGTATTTAGAAAGCCAGTGAGAGTTTCAATCTGTTTTTAGTCTATTGCTATTTTAGCTTTTTGGCTGTCTTACATTATTGTCGCTATTTCTTTTCTAGCTGATAATTTTATTGTTTTCTCTTTTTTGTATACCACTATGAGGGTGGTTTTGTTCCGTTTCTTACAGTCAAGAGGCATACAGTGGTACCTCTGGTTGCGAACGGGATCTGTTCCGGAGCGCCGTTCGCAACCTGAGCAGAATGCAACCCACGTCTGCGCATGCACGGGTCATGAATCACTGCTTCTTCGCATGCACGTGACATCATTTTGAGTGCGCATGCACAAGCCGCAAAACCCGGAAGTAACCCTTTCCGGTACTTCCGGGTCACGGCGGGATGCAACCTGAAAACATTTCACCCGAAGCGACTTTAACCCAATGTATGACTGTATAAATTTCAAAGAATTATAGAATTGTAGCATTGGAAGGGACCATAAGGAAATGAATAAATAAAAGCAATGTGAATACAGACTTTGTTCACTAGATTGACTTCCGTTCCAGGCACGGGACAAATAAGCAAATATGGGCAACTTCTGCTCCTGTTTCCATTTCTGCCAGAATTCTCTCACATCCCACCTAGCAATATTGAAAGGTTGTTAACCACAAATGGGCCCAAGTTCATGTCTCAGTGTGTCCGTCTTCACTTTGACATTCCAGGAAAGAGAAGTCTATCGGCTACTAAAAATGGAACAATGCTGAAAGGCCATGCAACTCTCCTCTTGTGTATCGTGATTCAGACTTGTGAGCAAAGCACTGTTGGACTGTATAAATCTTTACAATACTCCATCAATGTATTATACTCACAACTCAGTGGATTAGGGCATGGAAACTTTTTTCTTCCACCTGAGGGCCACTTTTCCTTCCGGATAGTCTTTCAAGGGCCACATGCAGGTGGCCAGAGGCAAACATGTATACAGTAATGAATGTAAATATTACTGTTAAGTAGAAACTTATAAGGTAGAAGTGAGGACTATGGGTTTTTTTGGCAGGGAGGTGGGGCTTGCCTGTGACTGGCCTAAAAAGAATCTGAATATTGCCTGGCACCCCCTCAGGACATTTCAGGGGAAGGAGATCTGCAAACTGAAAAAATTTCATGTTCTGAGTTCATATCTCTGGGAAAGAGGGAGGGGAGACCATTAACTTTTCAGAAGACTTAGTATATGTTGTGTGCCTTAGGCCTAAAGGAGGCATTGTGCAGGATACAGTCTCCCCTCACCATTTTGCACCCCATCCTCAACAAAGTGCTACTGAATGTATTGGGGGTGGAGAGGATTTGAGTCCCTCCCTCTCCAAACTGTCCCATTTCATTGCAAATCCCCCCCAAGACCCCCTCCAAAATTTGGTGCAGTGCTATGTCTAGGGTGATTGTGGCTGCAAATATGACTGAGGCTGTAAATCGTTTTTCATGGGAAATGTACTTTATGGATGATTCCCATTAATAACACGCCCACAGTTGCTATGCTGTCCTGTTCTTCCTTGCTGCTCTTAAGTGTGTGTAATTGTATGTGATATATATATATATGTTGTTGTTTAGTCGTGTCCGACACTTCGTGACCCCCTGGACCAGAGCACTCCAGGCACTCCTGTCTTCCGCTGCCTCCTGAAGTTTGGTCAAAGTCATGTTAGTAGCTTCGAGAACACGATATATAGAGAGATATATAGATATCTCCATATTGCCTTTCTCAGCAAAGCTCCCCCATTGCCTCCTCTCCTCACCCGCTCTCTCTTGCCCTCTTCCTGCCTCTGCCCAATCGCAATGTGAATCTGCAAAAAGTTTAGCGATAATTAGCAGTGACCTCTGGCAGTTCTGTTCGCTCTCTGAATCCCGCTTGTCAGCGCAGCCTGTCAGAGGAGCTGAGAAGAAATGAAGAATTCGAAGGCGAGGAGACACGAGCTTGCAGATTTGGGGGTGGCGGGGGGAGGCGAGGTGTCCCTACACTACAAACACATTGCTATTAAAGTGTCAGGGCATTTTTTGTTTGTTTTTGGTTTACTGTTGCAGTTTTATGGATCAGCAGATAACAGTAATTATCAAACAGGCTCTTCAGCTGAAGTTGAATATAACCTTTTATCATTTCGAACCATGGTTCTCTTCCTCCTCCTCCATTTCCCCCCTTCACACACACTCTCTCTCTCTCTTCAAAAAAGCTAATGCATTAAATTTTCTTTGCTTGCTTGTTTGTTTAGTTTAGCAGCAAAGAGGAAATTAGACATCCACACAGCAAGAAGGAGGCAAGGAGTACTTGACCGAGGTGAAGGGGACGCTGGTATGGATAATAATTATAAACAAAGTAGCAAATTGCTTTGTTAGGGTAAAGCCAAAGGTCCATCTATTCTTACACTAAAGGCCATTCAGCACATTCCCTGGGGTGAAAAGGCTGGGTTGGCCTCGGAGCGGGCAAATTGAGGGGATCCAATCAGGCACTTTTCATATACACATCTGAGTGGCAAGGAGGAATGAGGGAGAAATTGGGATTCAATTTGCAGGATTATTATTTGTGGAAATGCTCAGGGTGGCAGGATAGGATATATTGTTTATTAATATGCTTCCTAACTTGTGTTAGCAAGTTCCTTTACTTAGCAGAGTGCATTCCCCTTTACCCAGCAGATAACTAGTTGCAAATTCGTGTGTGAGTTTCTTAAGACAATACACAATTCAATCTGGCTTGTCAAGGTTGAAATGTGTTCTAATATTTTCCTGGTAAGACCACTTGAATGACTCCTAAAAGAATAAAGACACCACAGTCTTATTCATAAGCAATAAAAAGAAAATGGTAGGTAGCCATGTTGGTCTGATGCAGTCAATATATATATATATCCAGTAGCACCTTAGAGACCAACTAAGTTTGTTCTTGGTATAAGCTTTCGTGTGCATGCACACTTCTTCAGATACCAAACTTGGTTGGTCTCTAAGGTGCTAGTGGACAATTATATATATATATATATATATATATATATATATATATATATATTCAATAAAAAGAAAGTTTACTCATGATCAGGCAGAGCACAGTGTGATCCCTGAAGGCAGTCTTAAGGCTTAGAGTTACAAACTTATACTAACAGATTTATCCCATAAGGAAGCTGACCTGGGGGACTGTTGGCCTGGCAGCCTGCAGTTCATTCCAGGAAGTTCACAGGATGAAAAGAAGATGGAAAAGAGAGAGAGTGGCAGCATGACTTGGCCTTTTACCAGGTCTGGAAAGGTCACGCCCACCCACTTGTCACATGCAAGGAAAGATTCTCCAGGCCAGGAGGAACAAGAAGTTTTGAGTGGCTGGACCAAACATTCCCATGCATGTCCACTCTAGGAAAGCAAGGAATGTTGTACTTGACTGCTCTCAGTGGATTACATCCCACATTATTATCAGTAGTAGTAGTAGTAGTAGTAGTAGTACCTCCTGATTCTTGGGAGAAAAGCAATGAAAAACCAAGACAGCATCTTAAAAAGCAGAGACATCACCTTGCAGACAAAGGTCTGTATTGTTAAAGGTATGGTTTTCCCAGTAGTGATGTATGGAAGTGAGAGCTGGACCATAAAGAAGGCTGATCACCGAAGAATTGATGCTTTTGAATTATGGTGCTGGAGGAGACTCTTGAGAGTCCCACGGACTGCAAGAAGATCAAACCTATCCATTCTGAAGGAAATCAGCCCTGAGTGCTCACTGGAAGGACAGATCCTGAAGCTGAGGCTCCAATACTTTGGCCACCTCATGAGAAGAGAAGACTCCCTGGAAAAGACCCTGATGCTGGGAAAGATGGAGGGAACAAGGAGAAGGGGACGACAGAGGACGAGATGGTGGGACAGTGTTCTCGAAGCTACCAGCATGAGTTTGACCAAACTGCGGGAGGCAGTGGAAGACAGGAGTGCCTGGTGTGCTCTGGTCCATGGGGTCCCAAAGAGTTGGACACGAGTAAACGACTAAACAACAACAGCACCTCCCCATCTGACTAGGTTCCCTCAGCCACTCTGGGCAGTTTCTAACAAATATAAAAGCATAATAAAACATCAAGCATTAATAACGTCCCTATATGGGCTACCAGTGATTGATAGCTTTGTCCTACATCTATCACTGATGCTGTCTTTGCAGATCCTGCAGTGAGTAAGGCATCACATTCTCTGATCCCTTCCCATTCCACAAACCTGTATTTATGATGATCAGAGCCGGCTCTGGCATTAGGCAACCTGAGGCAGCCGAACCCCCAAGGCAGCAGCTTCCATGGCTGCCACACCTCTGGGACTGGCTGAAATGGCACAGAATTTTGTGAGCGCCCAATATCTTCTGCAGTTTTTTGTGAGATCTCACCTGAAATTGAGGCAGTGGCAGGCGGGCTGGGAAGTGGTGCCAGCAGCAACAGGAATGGTGGTTACGGCAGAAGCGGCAGGGAAGGGGAAAGTGGCATGTCCTGTTTAGCCTCAAGTGGTAAAAAGGGATGCGATGATAGGGATGTTTCTGCACATAACCCCTTCCTCCTTTCAACTGAAGCTCCCCTCTCAATTATTATCAAAACTCTTTGACCGCCTGTAAAAACCCTTTGAGATTTAGCACATTCACGAGCAACTCAGGCCCTCGCTTTTGTTTGTGAACCTGGTCTCCGGGCCGCCGCCTAGAATAAATCTCCCTCGCAGCTCACTCTGGGTCAGGAGAGAAGTTGGTTAGAGGAGACGCCAAAGCCAAACGAATTGTGTTATTAAGACATCTGTGGTGTCTAATAAAAAGCTACTGGGCAGGCGAGAGGTACAAATCATTATGAATCAATTTAGCCCCAGCCAACAAATACAGGGCATAATTCATGCTGGAGGATGAGTTAAACACCAGCCTTTTAAAAAATATAGTGTCACGTCAAGGCTGTCTCCTAAGCCAGCTTGCCTTTCTGGAATGGCAGTATTTCATTGCCCGGGACACTGGGATGTGCTTATGGCACAGAAGTGGCAGTCAGAGTTGGGTCTGCAGATTTTGGGTGTCCAGATTATGAATGGGAAAAGAAGGGGGTATCGGAGGTGGCCCTGCCAGCAGGCAAAATTAAGGCATCTTTGGACAGCACATCAGGAACAGAGGTAGATGTTTTGTATATACTGACTCAAGCCATCTAGTTCAGAACTCTGTACATGGATAAGGTTTCAGACAGGGATTTTTCCTAGTCCTACCTCCCCAAAGTATTGGAGCCTCAGCTTCAGGATTTGTCCTTCCAGTGAGCACTCAGGGCTGATTTCCTTAAAAATTGATAGGTTGGATCTTCTTGAAGTCCATCGGACTCTCCAGAGTCTCCTCCAGCACCATAATTCAAAAGCATCAATTCTATGGTGATCCGCCTTCTTTATGGTCCAGCTCTCACTTCCATACATCACTACTGGGAAAACCATAGCTTTAACAATACGGACCAAGGTGATGTCTCTGCTTTTTAAGATGCTGTCTAGGTTTCTCAATGCTTTTCTCCCAAGAAGCAGGCATGTTTTAATTTTGTGACTGCTGTCACCATCTGCAAATGGTAGGGTTTTCATTATTTGGGGTGTGAAGGGAGCAATACAGTGAAATATACTCAGATTCGAGAGTGGATTTCATGCTCTTTATTCATGAGCTCATAGTGGTGAGGAGGAATGGAAGTTCCCCCTGCTTTATATACATTATTTACACACTGGGCCCCACGTGATTAACTAATTCTGGGATTCACCTGTAGGCCAATCAGGTTGCTGATTCACTTCCACCTGGAGTTGGATTGGGTGGCTCCTGCGGACCAATCAGACTGCTGCATTCTGAATCCTATTGTTCTAGGACCAATC
The DNA here is from genome assembly GCA_034642415.1 of Podarcis siculus. Lineage (NCBI taxonomy): Eukaryota > Metazoa > Chordata > Lepidosauria > Squamata > Lacertidae > Podarcis > Podarcis siculus. Next base: position 4,265,173 of record JAXCMG010000039.1, on the reverse strand, counting down.
AGACTGCTGCAATTTGGATCCTATTCAACTCAGTACATAACATACAGGCTGCAGAGGAATTCCTGGGCTAGCCTATGCAAAACAACCTGGCCAAGCTAGAACCATTAAGAAGCAATACAGAGCCATTGGAAGTCATCTGCTATGCAAGAGAACTGTCTGCTCCCTTTGCTCTGAGATGTGGACAGAGACTAGGGGTTCAGCAGGTTGTCTGGGGAACTGGGTGTTTAAGGGGACAGGAAAAGAGAGTATGGTAGCAAGCGGTTCTGGGAAGAAGAAAGGAAGAAGAAGGGCTGGGGTCCATTTTTGGGCAGGCTGGCTGCAGAGCTGACTGGGAGGGATGCTTTGGACTCTAGGGCTGCAGTGTTGTGGCCCCTTTTGAAATAACCATTCTGCAAAATCTGGACTCCCTCCATGCAGACTGCAGGTGTAAATAGGTGAATAAAGCATATTTCTTAAAGCTACGACCATCTCTGACATGCCTCAAGTCTCCAAAGGACCACAGACCCTGGGTGAGTGCCTGGAACCCCATGGGATCTTGTCACCGCTCGGCAAAAAGATGGGGGGGCACGCAACATTTTGCAAAAACACTGATAGGAACACCTCAAACTTGGCCCGGTAGCAAATCGGCAACCAGGGCACGTTTCTGAGCACAGGTGCTACACGCCGACAGGGCCTTACTCCTGTCAGCGACGGAGCCGCAGCCTTCATCCTCACCATCTTCATCCTCCTGCCTGAAGGTCACGATGCAGCCGAGGAGACGTGGGTCTCATCCGTGGCTATGAGAAAGTCTTTGAGCCCCTTAGGCTGGCCGCGTGCTCTACTTTGAGGGCTTAATTAAGGTTGAAGTGGTGCTAAGACCCTGGAAGAGGTCCAAAGCTAATCTGTTTACTCTCCAGAGATGGAAGTGTGTGTGTATGTGTGTGTTTTGCCTCCGTTCTCGGCGCAAGGCAGCAGCTCTCTCTCTCTCTCCTCGCTGTTCGGAGGAAAGACCCAGGAAGGAGCAGGCAAGGCGCAGAACCCAGAACCGCAGGTTGATAGGACTGTGGCGGAAGGAGGAAGCCGCAGCCTCCCTTAATCACCAGAGTGGATTCTTGACATTTGAGGTCTGCACACCGGGGCCTCTTACAACCAGCGGATGTAAAATTAGAGATCAGACTAAGCTGTGGCCGGCGTTAGCATAGAGCCATGAGAGATTTGGACAGTTCTAGTGAACTGCAAATGAGAAGGGGTGGGTTTCTTTCTTATTATTTCTCCCCTGGATTTATTTATTTAAACCTAGTTTGAGTCCCAGTGACCTATTGTTTGGAATTCTGGGCTCCCCGTGTTGTTGTTTTAAGGCCAAAATTAGCTCTGGCATGGGGAAAAATTTGTTTCTCTCCAGGGATGAGGGAGAAATTTAAGCGATGTCCAACACATGCATTTAAAGCACTCGTAGACCAGTTTAACAGCCGTGGCTTCCTTCAAAGAATCATGGGAATTGTAGTTAGTTAAGGATGCTGGTAGCCTGCCAACCTAGCAGTTCGAAAGCACCCCCGGGTGCAAGTAGATAAATAGGGACCGCTTACTAGCGGGAAGGTAAACGGCGTTTCCGTGTGCGGCTCTGGCTCGCCAGAGCAGCGATGTCACGCTGGCCACGTGACCCGGAAGTGTCTCCGGACAGCGCTGGCCCCCGGCCTATAGAGTGAGATGGGCGCACCAACCCCAGAGTCTGTCAAGACTGGCCTGTACGGGCAGGGGTACCTTTACCTTTACCTTTTAAGGATGCTGAGAGCCCTTAACAGACCCCTATTGTCCTCACAGAACTACAATTCACAGTCTCCTGGGAAGAGCAGTTGATTTTCTTTTAACTAAATTTGCAGTTTAACTTTATTGGGGTTGTATGCAGCTCAGAGAAGACTCACTGAAATCAATGGATCAAAATTAGTCATGGTCATTAATTCCAATAGGTCTACTCTGAGTAGGAGTGACGATACAACCCACAGTATCTGTGGGGTGAAAAAACCCTTCTGTAATTCTATTCTGGAAGCAACCATTTATCATAATGGGCAGCGGCTTCCTGGGGAGTCGTACAGAGGACATATGGAATCATAAAATTGTAGTGTTTGAATGGGTCCCAAGGGTCATCTAGTCCAACCCCCGATAATGCAGAATTCCTTCCCTCAGTGGGGTCAAGCCACCAACCTTCTGGTTAACAGCCAGACGCAATAACCCATTGCACTACAGGAATCTTATGGTACCTATTGGGGCAGCCATTCCTCCTCCCTTCTTTAATGCCCTTGTAAGGCTAACAGTGACTTTGTGGGTTGAAAAAAAGTACAAGGGAGCAACCATCTTTTTATCTGCACAATTCCCCACAAAGAGACTGTGTGTGGCAATATGCAGTCATTCCCTAGGAACATTTTAATTTGTTTCTCTCTCCACCCTCTTTGTGGACACAATGAAGTTACTAGCTGCTCCAAGCAACTATAAAATGTTCAGTAGTAATAATTTAAAAGGGGTAGTCATCAGACCAGCTCTTAAATGCATCCGTTGTGTTGTCAGACATATTGAGTTTGCAGATTACAATGGACAAATTCCAATCTGTGCACACCCCTGGGGTGGGGAGAGGGAAATGTGTTTGAAAGCAAACATACCTCTTTTGCAGTTTCCAAAACAAGGTGCAATCCAAAACACAAGCACCCTTTGAAATTCACTCCTCCCAATTTTGCAATGGGGCTCTCCAGTCAAAAAATTCATATAATATAGTCTGCATTGTTGTTTAGTCGTTTAGTCAAGTCCGACTCTTCGTGACCCCATGGACCAGAGCCCGCCAGGCACTCCTGTCTTCCACTGCCTCCCGGAGTTTGGTCAAACTCATGCTGGTAGCTTCAAGAACACTGTCCAACCATCTCGTCCTCTGTCTTCCCCTTCTCCTTGTCCCCTCCATCTTTCCCAACATCAGGGTCTTTTCCAGGGAGTCTTCTCTTCTCATGAGGTGGCCAAAGTCTTGGAGTCTCAGCTTCAGGATCTGTCCTTCCAGTGAGCACCCAGGGCTGATTTCCTTCAGAATGGAGAGGTTTGATCTTCTTGCAGTCCATGGGATTCTCAAGAGTCTCCTCCATCACCAGAATTCAAAAGCATCAATTCTTTGGCAATCGGCCTTCTTTATGGTCCAGCTCTCACTTCCATACATCACTACTGGGAAAACCATAGCTTTAAGTCTGCATTAGGAATGCATATATTAGTGAAAATGACAGACTCACCTGTCTCTAGTCTTTGCTTCCAAATTTGAAGCAAACCAGAGTCCTGTGATATACCAAGACCTAAAACTTTCAGTGGTGTCCAAACTTTTTTCAAAGAGGGCCAGATCTGATGAAGTGAAGGGCCATGAGGGCTGACCAAAGGGCCAACCAAAGCACTCTTTGGTTGAACAGGCATGTCCAAACGGACTTTAGACATGCCTGATAAGTGATTGAACAGGGGAAATGCGGTCTTTCAGATAATCTGGTTCCAAATTGTTCACTTTTTCTTTCTTTTTTGTACACGATACTTGACGAAGAAAAAAGGTGCAACATTGGGAGTGAATTTCAAAGCATGGCCGAGAGTGGGTTTGGATACTACCACACCCACAAACACACATGCATACACCCTCACACATGGCAAACCTTAAGGCTACATCAGTGCCGGATTTATGTATAAGCTAAACAAGCTATAGCTTAGGGCCCCACTCTCTTGGGGTCCCCCCAAAAAATGTAAAGGTAAAAAAAACCTGGATGTACATTCCCAAAATATAAGATAAAAAACAAATAAAATAAAACCTACCTACAGCAACAGTGTTTTGTGTTTCGTAGGTTCCTATGATGTAAATCATGGGCCCCGCCTGCTAGCCTGCTCCCTAAAATATCACTATTAATATACTTCTTCTTAATTGTATTTCAGTTCAACAATTACTTTGACAAAATACATATTTTGTTACGTGCAAATGGCTTTAGATACCTATTACCATAAATTGCCATATGGCATATATTCAACACAATTTACCAAAAATTACCATATAGCATATATTCAACACAAAAAAGTGACAATTTGTTGTTGACAAAGGACAGCTGGACATATAAAGGGCCCCATTACCTTCAGTAGCTTAGGGCCTCATCAAACCTAAATCCAGCCCTGGGCTACATACATTGTTCCCTGATGCACTGAAAGGAGGAGGGATATAATGAAGTGGTCTCTTCTCCTTACATTTTCCGCCCCCCCCCAGCCACTTTTGGGGTAGGGGTGGAAAGAGCAGGAGGGTGGGAGGGCTACTGTAAATGGCTTTGAGGGACCACAAGGTTGGTGGAGAAATAAACCAGAAATTCTTCTTTGGCTCAGATTTCAATGCACGCCATAGAAGAAATCAAGGCTTTAAAGAGCCCTCTTCTGATTTTGAGGTCAGTAGAAGTGATTTATGGAAGTGAGAGCTGGACCATAAAGAAGGTTGGTCACTGAAGAATTGATGCTTTTGAATTATGGTGCTGGAGGAGACTCTGGAGAGTCCCATGGACTGCAAGAAGATCAAACCTCTCCATTCTGAAGGAAATCAGCCCTGAGTGCTCACTGGAAGGACAGATCCTGAAGCTGAGACTCCAAGACTTTGGCCACCTCATGAGAAGAGAAGACTCCCTGGAAAAGATCCTGATGCTGGGAAAGATGGAGGGCACAAGGAGAAGGGGACGACAGGGGACGAGATGGTTGGACAGTGTTCTCGAAGCTACCAGCATGAGTTTGACCAAACTGCAGGAGGCAGTGGAAGACAGGAGGGCCTGGCGTGCTCTGGTCCAGGGCGTCACGAAGAGTCAGACATGACTAAACGGCTAAACAACAACAACACAAATCATGACGATATGAGCTGATGATTCTCATTCACCTTAGCAAAGTTACATTGACCCTAACAAGGGGAGCCTGTGTGTGGCATGGCGGCAATTCTGATGCTGTGCCGGCAAACTTGGGCCTCAGTTCTCCAAGTCTATCAGCCTGGTCCTTCCATAGGGACTGAATTCACTTAACAACAACAACAACAAAGGGCCGACTAATTCCTCTCCAATGCACATTTTGCAACATGAGCAAAAGGCTCCCCCCCCCCATCTCTCCACGCCCATTGATTAGCGGGGATTATCAAGCCATTCTGATTATCAGCATTGAGTTGCTTCAAGAACCATCAGAGGCGACGTTAAATTGATTAATCCAGTAAAGCTTCCCTTGTAATTACACACATCCCCTTTCAAATTACCCAACCACTAGTGTGCTGGATTTGATGGGAAGGGGTTAGAGCGCCACGTGTGTCTGCAGGAGCCTTCCCGTCCCTCGGAAATCAGAGTTTAGCAGGCCGAATCTCATTTACAGGGCCATTTTGTAAGTGTCCCTCTCCCCAATGTTTGAATTGTGCTCGGAAATGTATTGGGAGCCAAAGTAGGTCTTTCAAGCATGTGATGGCTGAGAGATAACTGTTGCTGGCTACCCAGATATCACTGACTGAATGTTTCATCTGTGTTTAGAAGGCTGCTCTTTTGAAATATTTTATATTATTGGTGGATTTGTCGCCTTGGGATCCGCTGGGAGGAAGGATGGGGTGTAAACAGAAATCATCATCCTTGGTCATAGGCAACATATCCACTGGTGAGAGGCAATGGGAGCTTCAACAGTCGGTGTGGGTGCTAGTCTGGGTATTCCAAGCCCCTTGCCCTGGTTGAGGAATGGAGACTTTGGTTGTTAGTTTTCTCTTCGTTTCTAATCTGCAGGGTAGCAGAATTCTGGGCCAGATTTGGATAGAGTCTGGGTTGTTGCGGCAGATGGGGAGGCCTTGCCTACTTCAATCCTTTCTGAGGAGCCGGTGCCTAGAAGGTCCGGGCAATCTCTCTGCAGGCCTCCTGGTGAGCTTGGCTCAGAAATAAAGGCCGACAACAGAGTGTGGTGCTTATGATAGGAAATGAAAGGAAAGGAGCGCAAAGGAGCCAGCAGGAGGGACACTTCACAACCGCTTTGAAAGGGGGGGGGAGAATAAAATAACCAACATCTGATGTTTGAAATATAGAAACAAGCCTTTCTGGCATCTGGAGAAAGAGGGCTTTATTGTCTCGATAACAGAGGGTTTTATTTTTATTTTTATGTTTTGCTCCCTGAGTTTCTCAGGCTCGGCTCCACCCGCCGTATCAAACACGAAGTTAAGATTTCTTGAGGGCTTCTCTTTTGAAAAGAAGTGGACTCCCCCCCAGTTAAACCTGTCTGTGCAAGAATGAAAGAAGCGTGTTGTTGAAAGCAATGAGGAAGGAAGAAAGAATTTGTTCATGTGGGACACATATCTCTGAAACTTAAGCAATTGTCAAGTTGTCGGACTCAATATGATCTTAGAACTTGCATGCATATGGAACTCTGAACTCTCTCTCTCTCTCTCTCTCTCTCTCTCTCTCTCTCTCTGAGTTACCTGAGTGCATCCCTCATCCCATAATTCCCTTGTCTGTTGACAGAGGAAGGCTCATTCCACTTTCTCTGCTGGTCAGGGTTGATGGGTGTTGTCGTCCAAAAATATCTGGAGAGCATCAGTTGGCCAAGGCTCAGCTAAACATGATGGTCCTTGCGGGGGAAGACTGGAAAATGCCACTCTCACTTTTGGGTGGGGGTGAATTAGCCACACACACTCTGCCTTCAGTAAGGTGGAATGGATTATCCCAGAGATGAGTGGGAGCGGGTGGCGCTGTGGTCTAAACCACTGAGCCTCTTGGGCTTGCTGATGGAAAGGTCGGTGGTTCGAATCCGTGCGACGGGGTGAGCTCCCGTTGCTCTGTCCCAGCTTCTGCCAACCTAGCAGTTCAAAAGCACACTAGTGCAAGTAGATAAATGGGTACCACTGTGGCGGGAAGGTAAATGGTGTTTCTGTGCACTCTGGCTTCCGTCACCGTCTTCTATGTGCCAGTAGCAATTTAGTCCTGCTGGCCACATGACCTGGAAAGCTGCCTGCGGACAAACGCTGGCTCCCTTGGCCTGAAAAGTGAGATGAGTGCTGCACCCCATATTTGCCTTTGACTGGACTTAATGGTCCAGGGGTCCTTTACCTTTTACCTTACCTGCATGCTTCCCATTGGGGCATTGTGAGAAAAGGATCCTGGAACTGAAGGACCTTTAGGCTGATCCATTAGAGCTCACCTTACCTTTCCATGTCCCTGTCAAGGCAGCCTGAAGGTAACCACATCCAACCTATTGGTTGAGGCTTTTCTCTCCTAGTTATTTGAGTTTCACATCAGAGATTTTGCCCACCTTGGTGTTTCTTATACTGATGGCACGAGAAGGAGGTGGGGAGCAAGACCTCACCTCGCAGCTTCATGGTGGTGTGATGGAGACCACCACAGAGGCAGGGTTAGTCGCCATGACGACAGCACCCAAGCATCTTCCTGCTTCCCATTTTTATTTCATTTCATTTTATCTTCTTCTTTTTTGCCACCTCCACTGAATGCTGTTGTGCTAATCTAATTTGTTCAGCTCGGCAACTAAACAAATAACCACAGAGTAGGCTGGTTGCTTTCATTCAGACATGTGGCGAAGGAGGAAGCATCACAGAAATGATATTTCCTTTAGATATCTGATGAGGCAGAAATGAGGAGCAGGGGAGGGGGGGAGCAGGGAAGAAAGGAGAGCTAAATGGAAAGGGACTTTATAAGTACTGGCAGGTTATTATTGCAACAGTGACTCGAATCATCTTGGATTCATCTGGTACTTGTGAAATCCTAATATGAACATCTTAACAGGATGCTAGCCTGGAAAGACCTTGGCTTTGAGGCAGTAGCGAGAAGACAAAATCAGAGGCCTGCAAATTTTCCTTTCGCCCCGATCCCGAGAGTAATGGTCTCCTTGCAAGTCTTGCCAATGCTCTCTTGCAAAATAATCCCCTTGAGAATCCACAGTGCGCTGGAACTCATGGATATGCAATGATGCTAAATGTTGGAAGATTCGGGATAGATAAATGAAAGTGTTACTTCATTGTTAAACTGTGGAACTCACTCCCACAATAGGAAGTAATGACCACCGACCTAGATGGTTTCACAAAAGGATTTGACAGATTTTTTTTATCATGATTCTTACTGAGTTTTCCATATTTCGTTACATTACATTACACATATCTACAGCTTACATTATTACTCAAAAAGAGCATCGACCTCCTTCCCTCCCTCTTTTCTGACTTCCCTATAACTTTAACGTATCTATCGCATTTCCATAGTCACTTCTTTACCTTATATCAATTTTTAGAATCACCCTCTCATTTGTAAATTAGCTCCTTAATTCCACATTACCAAACATTTCATGTTAAAGCTACAAACGTTTTCAAATGTTTGCAATTTTCTTTCAAATAGTAAATAAATTTGCTCCAGTCCTTTTGAAACCTTTCATCGGGTTGATTCCTAATTTTCCCCGTCAACTTCGCCAGTTCCACAAATTCTACCTTCCAGGGTGGGGAGTTCTTGCTGCTTCCATCTTTGAGCCAGGAGGATTCTTGCAGCCCTTGTGGCATACATAAACAAATTTAGGGTACATCTTTTTTTTGTGAATTTCCTCGCCAATTAACCCCAGTAAAAATGCCTCTGGTTTTTTGCTAAAATAATATTTTAATAACTTTTTTAATAGGATTTGACAGATTCATGGAAGAGACTGCTGTATGCACGGCTTCCACAGTCTGAGGCAGTGATGATGGAAGCCATAGGAGGAGTGAGGGCTCTCATGAATCTTGCTTGCAAGTTTCCCATGGGCATCTAGTTGGCCCCTGTGGGAAGAGGATGCTGGGCCAGAAAGGCCAATGGCCTAATCCAGCAAGTTCTTCTTGTTTACTTTTGTTCTTATTGCTGCTTCCTTTTCTTGCTCAGTTCTTCTCCTCTGCCTCCACCTCTCCTCTCTTGGACACGCCCCATTAAAAATGTCCACCTTTCATTGGATGCCAGGATTGGAGACCCACCATACTTTTCATTCAGAATAGAGGCAGAAATAGCTTCTCTCTGAGAACGTGAGGCAGCATCTGACGTAGGCATCTTTTACATTGTTGGGGTTGGTGCACCTCAATATTTTGGTGGACATTACATACGATTCTAGTCCTAGAAGATTTTCTCCAGTGAGGAGGAATAAAATTCAAGTTCTCTCTTCTTCTCCTTCTTCTTCACTGACCCCCCCCCTTTAATCTTAACTAATTATAGTTCTACAAAATTGAATTTTAAAGGTTCGGTCCCTAAAGGGGCTGAGATGTAATTTGTTGTGGATATTAAATTGTATAAAACTGGCGCATACGTGTATAACTCCCCGTGAAGAACAGCTGGCACTCATTTGAATCAGCAATAATTCAGATGTTTTAGGTGGAACCTGATAGCACCAGAGAAAATGGTGGCTGGTTAATTCATCTCCTGATGGTAAAAAAAAAGTGGTTATTTTCCTCCCTCGACAAGATCACAAGATTCTTTAGGCAAGCTTACCAGAGCTGAGAAAAGTTTCCCAGACAACGGTCTTGTTTTAAACTTAGGAGGTAGGACAAAAATGGCCTCTTAAAAAAGGCGTGGTATTTTTTTTCAGGAGAAGACATTTTTCGAAAGGTTCGTCAGCGTGGTGGGGAAGAGGTGACTTTTTAATCTCTTTTTGAAATAAAATAAGCAGCTAGTCCTCTCAGAGGTCACTGGCTGATGGCCTCCGAATTCCATGCACTAGGTGTTATTCTGGAGCAACTATATTGGTCTCCAAAAAAATCGTAAAAGGTATGCTTAATGCACATTATGCAGAGGTTTGCGTTTGCAGAATGTCTTGTTTTTCAGCAAACTGCAGAATGTGCTTGTGCAGCTAAAGTGGCAAAAAGAGGGTGGGGTCTTTGTTCGAATGTTATGCTAATCGATGACTCATCCCTGAGAACCTGCATCTCTCTCAGAGAATCTGCCAGCATATTGGAGAGGCGAGTTGCTTATCTGCATCTCAGAGAATAGTTCTTGGACTATATTAACAAACAAGAACTTAAATGAAACTGGGCTGTGTCGCTTGCTGCTTAAGAGCAATATGTTGATTTGCATTTATAACATTTTTTTGTGTAACAGGTTTAAAGACAATTTGAGGTAAAACTTGGGAACTCCTTTCTTGGTGTGGAGAGCTTACTGATTATACTCTGCACATGGTCCAGATCAGAAAATCCTGCTCTCATAACTCTAATATGGTGTGGGAAAATGATGGATCTCCATCAGTGGTCATTATTTTTTTGTGGAATCCATCACAGAATTCTTCTTAATATAATGCAATTTTGTATACCATTTTCACTAATATATGCATTTGATGGGTGTGGTTTAGCAGGAGAGCTGCACTTCAAAACTGAGAGAAGTACAAATTCCCAAGGATGGCTGTGTTTCAGATCACATATACAGTGGTACCTCAGGTTAAGTACTTAATTTGTTCCAGAGGTCCGTACTTAACCTGAAACTGTTCTTAACCTGAAGCACCACTTTAGCTAATGGGGCCTCCTGCTGCTGGCGTGCCGCCGGAGCACGATTTCTGTTCTCATCCTGAAGCAAAGTTCTTAACCTGAAGCACTATTTCTGCGTTAGCGGAGTCTGTAACCTGAAGCATATGTAACCTGAAGCGTATGTAACCCGAGGTACCACTGTACTTTCAGAAAGTTTTGATTTGTTATGTTCAGTTTTCGATGCAAACGGGGTCGAATTTATCTCCCATCGCTACCTGCAATCAGACAAATTAAAAGAGGGAAGCGATCTGATGCACAGGGTGTGTTTGTTGGTGTGAGATATATAAATATATCACCCTCCTTGGCATTAAGTAAGTTAAACAGCAAATAAGGGTATCTCCTCACATTGCTCTCTCAGATCTTGCTGTGATACTGAGCACAAATGACCTAAAAAATAATCCATTGTACTCTGGTCCCTGCTTGATAAGGGAAGGGTGTGTGTGTGTGGAATAAAACATCTAATTATTTTATTTTATTTTGAGAAATCTTGTGTGTTTATCTTGGAGTTCTTAGTGGGTCTCATGGGCTCCCTCTGGTGGTTGACAAGGCACATTGTGGAAGAAAGATGCTAAAAGGAACCAGCAAAGTCTAGGTGACGATAGGCGTAATTTTAACTATTTTGCATTTGCTTTCTGACCTTGGATAGTTCCATTAATGGGCTTAGGCTATTAAAAGGAGAACAGGGATAATCCTGTGTCGCCCTTGGGAATCAATATTGGTTTCTATCAATTTCTCATTTCCATAAAGGTAAAGGGACCCCTGACCATTAGGTCCAGTCGTGACCGACTCTGGGGTTGCAGCGCTCATCTCGCTTTACTGGCCGAGGGAGCCGGTGTACAGCTTCCTGGTCATGTGGCCAGCATGACTAAACCAGAGCAGCGCACGGAAATGCCGTTTACCTTCCCACCAGAGCGGTACCTATTTATCTACTTCACTTTGAAGTGCTTTCGAACTGCTAGGGCAGGAGCAGGGACCGAGCAACGGGAGCTCACCCCGTTGTGGGGATTCGAACCGCCAACCTTCTGATCGGCAAGTCCTAGGCTCTGTTGTTTAACCCACAGTGCCACCCGCGTCCCACTCTCATTTCCATAGCACTTCGCATAGCACTTGCTCATGAAGATTCATCAGAACCTAAGTGCAAATTTCACCTGGGCAGGATTCAACTGAGTTCTCTCAGCAGAAGCCCTGTGCAAGGACTTCCACTCGTACAATGAGATTTTGCCCCTGTCCTCCTCTGCCCACACCACATGCCCTCCAAATTAGCTGGGGGGTGGTCAGGAGAACCCCCTAGAACAACACACAACCATAGGAGAGTGGGGATTTTTCTGCCTGGCAATCCATAATGCTTGCCCCAATAGATTGACCATCTTAGTGCAACCCTGAATTTCTAAGTACATAAGAAAGGCCAGCTGAAGCGGGCCAGTGGCCCTGTTCTCCCGGTGATCAACAAGATGCCTGTGGGAAACCAAGAACACAAGAGCGACTCTGATTGTGGACGGCAGAGTCAGGGGGAAGTGAGCACCGGGAAAGCAAGGAGCAAACAGGCATCAGAGAGGCTCACAAACTAATGAAAATTAAAAATAGAGACAAGGCAGAGACAAAGCAAGGGAGACAGAACCATAAGTGAGCAGATTTGAGATGCAGACAGGGAGGCGAAGATCAGCCTGCCAGAAGCTTCTTCCTGCTTCCTTTTACAAAGGGCTGCCATAAGACAGGAGCCAAAATAAGGAAGGAGACCTCGACCGCCACCTTCCTTCTCAGAAAGAACGTTGTCTGTGATCGCTCTCTTGCCTTTTATCAAGCAAAGTGGACTCTCTGTGGACATCCCGTGATGCCAGAAAAGGACCTCAGACTCATACTTAATAAGGTTGACGGTCCAAAGGTACCATCAGCCCAATATGCAACCATTTGTGATGGGGCCAGGGGATGAATGATTGCGGATTCTAGGGAATAAGACACTATTAATGTTGTTTATTTGCGGATATGATAATGGCAATCGCCTTCTTCTATGCTAAACCCCAAACAAAGAGCATTATGTTAGCTCATCTGTCATATCATTATATCTGCAGGGTCTTTCTTTGGTCTGCAGTTTTATTCATTTAATGGTGTTGCTGTTTGCAATAAAAAAATAGAAATAAGGAATTAGAAATTAGAAGTGCATGGTAATGGGCCTCAAGTAGGGGTGGTTGCAGTCAGGTGATAACCCGCTGCATAAGGATGTGAATGTGGTTGTCATTCCCTCCACACATACAGCAAAAAATGGAACTCCTGAGGTGCATTTTGGAGTTCTAATGACCCTTCTATGCTTCGGCAGTGACACCAAGGCTCAGGTGTAGTCTGAAATAGATCGTTGGCATAAGAACACGAGAGGAGCATCCATTTAGTCCAGCATCCTGTTTTTGCAGTGACCAGCCAGACACCACCATCATCATTTTATTATTTGTACTCCGCCCACCTGACTGGGTTTCCCCAGCTTCTCTGTGGGGCTTCCAGCAGATATAAGAACACAATAAAGCATCAGACATGAAAAACTTCCCTATACAGTCATACCTTGGCTCCCGAACAAATTGGCTCCCAAACGATCGAAACCCGGAAGTGACTGTTCCAGTTTTCAAATGTTCTTTTGGAAGCCGAACAGCTGACGGGGCGTCTGCGGCTTCCGATTGGCTGCAGGAGCTTTCTGCAGCCAATCAGAAGCCACGCTTTGGTTTCCGAATGTTTTGGAAGTCGAACGGACTTCCAGAACGGATTCCGTTCAACTTCCAAGGTATGACTGTACAGAGTTGCCTTCAGATGTCTTCAGAAGGAAGTATAATTATTTATCTCCTTGACTCCCTTGCTGGGAGTGCATTCCACAGGGTGGGTGCCACTACAGAGAAGGCCCTCTGCTTGGTTCCCTGTAACCTCACTGTGGGAATGTTCAGGGAGGCAGGAAAGGATATATTGTTTAATTATATCCTTCCCAACTTGTGTTAACAAGTTCTATAATTTAGCAAAGTAACATTCCCCCTTTAAAACTTGTACAGCAGATAACGACTTTGCCATGCTTGTTTAAGCCTCTAAAATAAGTTTCTTGGTAATTCCCCTTCATTCCCTCATAAAAAGATTAGACACGACACAGTCTTGAATAAAAGTATCAAAATAGTTTACTCACATTCTATTCGCAAATGGATCCCAGAAGGCAGACTTAGGTTACAAAATATATACACCTGGAATCTATCCCATAAAGAGATAGTTCTTTTGTCCTCTCTTGGCTGGAAGCCAAGACAGCATCTCAGGCTAAGATGCTGCTTCATTGAGGAATGGAGTCAGAGAGAGAGGTGTCTGCCTCCCCATAGCTATTTTGTTACCTGCCCAGGTGAGGTCACGCCCACCTCAGGTCACATGCAGAGGAAGTCCAGGAGGAAACAGGAAGTTCCAACTGGCTGGTCCAGACATCCCCTTTTTATGTCCACTCTAGGAATATTGTATTTGACTGCTCTGTATTTCACATCCCACACTCACTTCTTGCAATGAGGGAATAGCCAGAAGGCTCTCAGAGCTGGACCTCAGTGTCTGGCTGGACAATGCGGGCAGAGACGCTCCTTCAGGGAAACCCAAAATCAGGATGTGAGCCCAAGAGAACTCTCCCCTCTTGTTGTTTCCAGAAACTGGTATTCAGAAATATGCTGCCTCTGGCCATGAAGGCATAGCCTCCATCATGGCTAGCAACCATTGATGGTCCTACCTTCTGCGAACTCATTGGAGGTCCATGTGTTCTAGCATTACAGCACAGGGAGAAAATTCAGAGACTACTGTATTCAGTTTCTCCGTTCTGTGCGTGATTTTTAAAGATCTGTTGTGTCACCCATTCCCCTCCTTTCCTCCAAACTAACAAGTCCCAAATGCTGTCACCTTTCTCCATAGTGGAGTCTCGTCATCTTTTGTGGCCTTTGTGGGATGGGGATGAGGAGGAGAGTATCTGCTCTTGCAATCCCCTGGCGCTTCTCTTCTGCATGTGAGCCTTATCCTCTGTCTTCCGCCCCCTCCCTTTCCAACCCCCAGGCAGCCAAAGGGAAAAGCTTCAAAACTGGCAATGTCAGCGTGGGTTGAAAGGATGGATCACTGCCCGCGCCTCTCCCAGTGGGGGAAAGGAGACTGCATTTTTAGTCCATTTACATAGGAGAGAGGAGAAAGAGAGAGGGGGAGAGATGACAGGATTCCTTTTGGGAACTCGCCTGCCGAGGTGTTTCATGGCTTTGACTCACGCAGGGATGACGGGGACCCACCTGGCTCTCGGCTCTCCTCTCTGCAGCTGTGGAATCTGACTTCACAATTTCCACTCCCCAGTGACTCGCTTTGGTTCCAGTTTGAAAACTGCAAGGCTGACAGCAAGGAAGACCGGGCTGCGACTTGCTGATGCTCAAAGGACCCGCAAGAAGATAACTCCCCATGTTATTTCTGTTATATCACACACACCCTTTTAATATAAATCAATGCCAATGAAAAATACATCAATTAAAACCTAGAAGAAATGGTTGCAGGGTTTGGGAAGGGAAAGTGCATTTGAAGATGTTTCAAACTTGACTTCAAATAGTTTGCAGGAGCAGGATGCAGCTCAGAAAGAGAGATTGCATGAGCTCTCTTATCTAGGCATGCCTTGTTGACTAGTCGGGGCAGGAGGCCAAGAGAGGTGCAGAAATCCTCTTGAACCCTATGCAGTGCAGGTGTCTTTCCATTCACCTGCATCTTGCTCAAAGCAGGAATAGGTTGGGGAAGTAATGTGCAAAAGAGAAAGGAAGACACTTAAGATAAACCCTTAGAGTGGTGATCTGAAGGCAGCCTTGTACTGGGAAGTTTTTAATGTTTGGTGTTTCATTGTGTTTTTATATTATGTTGGAAGCTGCCCAGGGTGGCTGGGGAAGCCCAGCCAGATGTGCAGGGTATAAATAATAAAAGTATTATTATTATTATTATTATTATTATTATTATTATTATACCTCGGGTTATACGCTTCAAGTTACAGTCTCCGCTAAC
Source organism: Podarcis siculus (assembly GCA_034642415.1). Lineage (NCBI taxonomy): Eukaryota > Metazoa > Chordata > Lepidosauria > Squamata > Lacertidae > Podarcis > Podarcis siculus. The sequence continues at coordinate 4,249,665 of JAXCMG010000039.1, read as the reverse complement.
CCAGAAATAGTACCTCGGATTAAGAACTTTGCTTCAGGATGAGAACAGAAATCATGCTCTGGCGGTGCGGCGGCAGCAGGAGGCTCCATTAGCTAAAGGGGTGCTTCAGGTTAAGAACAGTTTCAGGTTAAGAACGGACCTCTGGAACGAATTAAATACTTAACCCGAAGTACCACTGTATTACTATTAAGCCACCACACTGCACCAGTGCAAAAAATCCCCAAACTTCTTGTGCGACAGGACCTGCTGCCTCCTCTCTGCTACCAGGACACCCTGAACTCACTGGTGGAGGAATGGGGGGGGGACACCGCCCCTGGCACCATTGGGGAGGGGGGGTACCATTGCAGCTGCCTCCTGGACACACACTGCACCCCCCCCACCTTGCTGGGCACCATGCCCCCGCGGGCAGCACACCACGCCCCCGGGACGCACGCCATGCCCCACAGGATGCGTGCCAGCCACGCCCCAGCTGCTCTCTGCCCCCCCCAGTGCCAGAGCATGCAGCTTCGCCACTGCTTGAACCCTCCCCAAATCTTTTCCAGAGGGCTGGGGGAACTCCTTGTACAGTTTTGGGGGGCTCCCTGTGGGGAGGAGAGAAAGAGACTGTCCTGTTGCACAAGGAGAAATCCTTGTGCTGATTGAATGAGAGACCTAGTGCTACGTTGCCCTCCTGCCCTTATAAAAGGTATAGGGACCCCTGACCATTAGGTCCAGTCGTGACCGACTCTGGGGTTGCGGCGGTCATCTCGCTTTAATGGCCGAGGGAGCCGGCGTACAGCTTCTGGGTCATGTGGCCAGCATGACTAAGCTGCTTCTGGTGAACCAGAGCAGTGCACAGAAACGCCATTTACCTTCCCGCCGGAGCGGTACCTACTTATCTACTTGCACTTTGACGTGCTTTCGAACTGCTAGGTTGGCAGGAGCAGGGACCGAGAAATTGGAGCTCTCCCCGTTGGTGAGATTCGAACCACCAACCTTCTGATCAGCAAGCCATAGACTCTGTGGTTTAACCCACAGTGCCACCCACATCCTTATACTCCCTAACTTTTCCAGTGAAAATAAAACATGCCTGAAATGTGAATCAGTACACTAAAGCTGAAACTTCAACCTTCATTTTTAGGAGCTCACTCTTGAGCATGTGTGTATTAGAAGTGCATTCGGACCACCACCGCCACATCTGAAATGTCACACCTGTCTTCACCTTTATGCGGCTTTTGTGCAAGCAGTACATTATGCATGTTTTCGCTTTTGTCAAAATGTCAACGCTGGATGTCAACTTCAGAACTCCAAATTCAATTTTGAGACAAAACTCTTAAAGAGGCTTTTTTTTTTAAAGAGGAAAAAAAAGCATTTTTAAATGAGTGGTTCAGAAGATCGTGTTCCAACACAATACGCGACTGATAGGTTTTGTGCTGAATTGTTGGGTTTTTCGGTGCCAAAATTTCAAGAGGAGTTCTTTTTGAGCTGGAAGAGACCCAAGGAGTCATCTAGACATAAGGAGATGCCTTAGTCAGATCATTGGGTCCATCTAGCTGCATAACCTGTGATCCTTTAAGTAGAGATGTCAAAACTTGATCATTGGACATCCTGCGTGCAATGGATGTCCCATGCCCCATACATACAGGTATTCTAACATGGACTTATCCTAAGTTGCAGAGGAAGGTAGGAGGCTGTCTTATACTGAGGCAGGTCATTGACCCATCTAGGTTAGCATTGTCTGACTGGCCATGGCTCTCTGAGACAAATTCAAACATTCTTACGTGGAAACACCTGGGACCTTCTGCACGAAAATGATGCTTTGCCTTTGAGCTACACTATTCAGCCTTACTGGGGATGCTGGCCACGTGACCCGGAAGTGTCTTCGGACGGCGCCGGCTCATGGCCTCTTGAGCGAGATGAGCGTGCAACCCTAGAGTCGGACACGACTGGCCCGTACGGGCGGGGGTACCTTTACCTTTTATTCAGCCTTGGTCAGAACACACCTGGAGTCCTGTGTCCAGTTCTGGGCACCACAATTTAGGATGGATGTCGACAACCTGGAACATGTGCAGAGAAGGGTAACTGAGATGATCAACGGTCTAGAAACCAAGCCCTATGAGGAACAGTTGAAGGAGCTGGGTATGTTTAGCCTGGAGAAGAGGAGATTGAGAGGAGATTTGATAGCCATCTTTAAATATCTCAAGGGCTGTCACATGGAAGATGGGGCAATAATGTTTTCTCTGGAGGGTAGGACTTGAGGAAAACATGAGGAAAAACATTTTGGCAATAAGAGCTGTGGGACAGTGGAACAGTCTCCCTCAGGAGGTGGTGGACTCTCTTAACTTGGAGGTTTTTAAGCAGAGGGTGGATAGTCATTTCTCATGGATTCTTTAGCTGGGATTCTTGCATTGCAGGGGGTTGGACTAGATGGCCCTCGGGTCCCTTCCAACTCTGCAATTCTATGATTCTATGAAAATATCTCCAAAAATTTCCAGGGAATGAAAACCCTATTCTCAGTCAGGTGGCAAGAAAGAGGGAGGGAAGGATCTCTAGTGGGAACAAGTTATCCACTGTAATTCAGTGGTAGAACATCTGGTTTGCATGCAAAAGGTCTTTGGTTCAATGCTCGATATCTCCAGATATAGCTGGAAATTTTTGCTACCTGAAACCCTGGCGAGCCATTGTCAGTCATTTCTGAGCTAGGTGGATCAATGGGTCTCCCTCAGTATGAGGCAGCTTTCCATGTTCCTCCATCCTAAAGACTGCTTTGTCCATGGAATACAGCATCATAAGAGAAGAAGAAGAAGACCCCAACAGTGTATGTGTCTTGAGAGTGGAGATGCACCAGGGTGTACTTCTAGGAATGAGTACTTAATTTATCCAAGGGTCCATGGCATTCAGAGCCTTGAAACGCTGGAGCAGGAGGCCTGCAAACCAGCTTATTTTAACAATTCCTGACAGAGGAACATTAATTTAATGCAGAGAAGGGAGCTGGCGAGCCGGAGCGTTAAGAAAGAAACATTGTAATCTATTACGGGGACTAGGTTGCCGTTGATCAATATGGCAAAGTCAATAATAGCTTTTGATTCTGGAATATTAGGCTGACTGTCAGATTTGTGTTTATTAGAGGTTTTTACAAATGAGCCGAGCCGTTGACCTGAACGGAGAGGGAATGCGAATGGCTCAGGCGAGTGTGCGCGGCTTGGCATTTTAAGAGATAAGCAGCTGCTTCATATATTTACCTAAGGACGGTTATTTATTTATTTATTTATTTAACAACCCCCCCCCCCGGATGTATTTATTTATTTATTTGGTGGCTTCAATCTTGAAAAACACAGAGAATACACTTTAAAGCAATTGATCGTGGTTTTGTTAGGAGTACAGTCATACCTCGGGTTGAAGTAGCTTCAAGTTAAGTATTTTCGGGTTTCACTCCGCAGCGACCCGGAAGTAACGTAGCGCGTTGCTTCCGGGTTTTGCTGCTCACGCATGCGCAGATGCTCAAAATGACGTCAGAGGGGTATCCAGTCGGACCGTGGAGTCAGGAGTAATTGCCTCTGGAGCCGGAAATGTGCATGCGGGCACCGTACCAATAACAATCTGCTCACAACCCTAAGGATGGCGTCAATAAATATGGCTGCCACTCTTCACTGTTGACATGTGTCGCCTGTGGTTGTTGCTCTCATTTCGTCATTTCTAATGCCCAAACAAAGTGGCTTAAAAGGTCAAGAACACAAACAGCAACGACAGAGGAGACCCACTGAAAGCAATGAACCTAAGTTACTCGTGCCCATTCGCTTCTACCCTGAGTAGGGCTAGCCTTGGGTACGACTATTTCATTTATTTATTAGAATACTCTTATGCCACAAATTCATTAAATAACACAAAAACACAAAGCAGTTAACAACAATCACAAGTACTCGATAAAAACCGTGTAATTAACAAGAAGAAGAAAAACTCAGATCACTAGCTAACTACTTCAGAAAGGTTGAACTAAACAGTCTGAATAAGTCTGTCAGTAAATAAAAGTTTTCAGCAGATGTTTAGACATTCATATATAGTTGATGCCTGCTAAATCTCTGGGCTGGGCCAATGAGGTGGAAGGTTTGGTTTTATGTTGATGACAGATGAGCCTCACCAGCTCAGGGGACATTTCAAAAAGTCAGGGATGGGGAAGCAGCCCTCCCAATGTTGTTACACATGGAGCTACATATGGTGGACCATAGGCTCGCCATACTGGGTGAGGAACTGATTTGCATCTTCAAAGGCAAATCAGGGCCCAATTCCCCACCATTAAACATGGAAGTAGAGCACTGATTATGAGTGACTCCATCTCTGAATTAACATGCCTTTGAAAGGTACCACATTTTCCCAGGACATGTTAGGTGTGTTTGTGTGGGGGGGGGGAGAGAAAGAGACATGGAGGGGTTATGATGTGAATCTAGCATGCTATTCTATTCCTTCTAGGGAAGAAGGAGCATAGTTCTTTGAAGGATCTGTCTCTCTCTTAGCAAGACCACAAAATGCTACGATTTGGGCAGGTACAACTAACAGAGAGAGGCTTAAGCAGGGGTCATTGTGAACTTTTTTTTGTTTGTGTTTCATTCATGAGCCCCAACCTGACTCTTTGTGCTCAATTCCTGACACCCTGCAGATAGTTAAATGGGACCATTATTGGTCACCAGAGCCCCACAGGTCAAGAAGAGAATGGAGCTGTTAAAAATAGGAACGCGAGTTCAAAGCATGGGGTCAAGAGAGATTAATTGAAAAATCTTCTGCCGGCCCCGACATCATCTGTGGAGTCTGCAGCATCTAGACATCTCCAGCTGTTGATAGGTTTGTGGTGAATGCAAATGAGGCCCTCCCCATTGTGGTGGATTAATATGGGATCCAGGTGGAATTTTCTTCTTTCCTCCCTTCTGGGTGTCAATTAGTGCTAAACTCCGGCTCTAGACCCAAACAAACAAACAAACAAAAACCCCTGGCGCTGACCCTGTCGTCCCCCACGCTGAGATGTTGTTTGTTTGTCTGCTTGTTTTCTGTTTCATAAGACAATGGTGATCTTGAGGTCTTACGTTGCTTTAAGACCTCTTACTTGCAGCCCATCTGTGTTGTACAGACATCACTTTTCAGGAAGCTGTGATTACAGAGAGAAGAAATAACTTCTTCCCACAGCGCACAGTTAAACTACGGAACTCGATCCCACCTGAGGCAGGATCACCAACCTAGATGTCTTCAAAAGAGGATTCATAGAGGAGAAGGCTATCGATACTGCTAGCCTCTCTCTCTCCCCCCCCCCCCTCTCTTTATTATTTATACCACGCCCATCTGACTGGGTTTCCCCAGCCACTCTAGGCGGCTTCCAACCAAATATCAAAAACAATACAGCATCAGACAGTAAAAACTTCCCTAAACAGGGCCACCTTCATGTGTCTTTTACAAGTAAAATAGTTGTTTATTGCCTTGACATCTGCTGGGAGGGTGTTCCATAGGCCAGGCGCCACTACTGAGAAGGCCCTCTGCCTGGTTCCCTGTAACTTCCCTTCTTGCAGCGAGGGAACCGCCAGAAGGCCCTTGGTGCTGAACCTCAGTGTCCGGGCAGGACGATGTGGATGGAGACGCTCCTTCAGGTATACTGGGCCAAGGCCGTTTAGGGCTTTAAAGGTCAGCACCAACACTTTGAATTGTGCTTGGAAACGTACTGGGAGCCAATGAAGATCTCTCAGGACCGGTGTTGTGTGGTCCCGGTGGCCACTCCCAGTCACCAGTCTAGCTGCCGCATTCTGGATTAATTGCAGTTTCCAAGTCACCTTCAAAGGTAGCCCCTTGTAGAGCACATTGCAGTAGTCCACGAAAGCATGATGGCTGTGCTCTGCCACTACAGTCGGGGGCAGTGACGCTTCTGAATGCCAGAAGCTGCAGGAGCAGAGAGTGCTTGTGGGCTTGAACCCTGCTTGTGGGTTTCTCACAGACAGTGGTTGGCCACTGTTAGAGCAGGGAGCTGGATTAGGTGGGTCACTGGTGTGTTCTTAGCAGGCCTCTTCTGAGGTATTGATATACCTGAAGCTCCCTGCTCTATAAAACCCTTTTGGTGGACCCAATTTTGCCTTGTATAATTGGGGGAATGAACCTCAAATGCCTGTCCATACACTCAGTTGCAAACTTTCACCATAGCTATAGATAATAGCAATGCAAGTCTTTCAGCACTGGACCCCATCTGATTTTTGTGGCCTCTGCACCCCAAATAGGTGAAATATTCTCCCCTCACTAGACATGGAAAAAATAAATAAATGGGGGGTGGGAATTGGGGGAAGGGATTTTGAAACAGCCTTGTGCTCCAGCAACTAGTACTCAGAGACTCTGAACTTTGGGATCTGGATATCCATCAACATCATCATCATTTATTAGATTTATATAAAACCCTTCATCACAAGCTGATGACCTTTGACAGATGCTTGTTAAATCACTATTCTCAAAGCATTGTAAGAAATAATATTTCCTGAATCTATTGCCAGTGAAATTCATCAAGTGACCGCAAATTCTTTTGTTATGCCATGCGTAATTTTTTTAACTTCCCTTCCCCTTAGCAGTCTTGCACCCCAAGAAACTCAGACGTCTCAAAGTTGTTCACTCGCCTCATAAGAAAGGTGGAACAACCTTTGATCAGTTTGGTGGCCCTTTTCTTGGGGGGGGGGGTGCAGATGCTGCTGCTGCTGGAATCCAGCTTCACAGCTCAGATGCACCAGCAGTATCCCCCCCCCCACAAGACACACAGAAAAAGGAGAAAAATATGGGTTTTCTCAATACAGCAAACAAGACAAAGCTCCCCTTGTCCAGGCTACAGCTGTAATACTGGAGGTTATTAAGGGTCATCCTTGTAAGAAAAGAAAGAAAACGAGTCACAAAGGTATCTGAAGAAATAGCCCCCCAACCCCCAACCCAAAAAAGGCTGAGGGAATCTGCAGACAATATCCTGCTGAAAGAAATATATGCACCACAAAGGCCTCTCCTTTCTCTTTTTGCAGCTAATCTCCCTTGCACTGCCAAAACTCAAAGTAGTCCCTGGGTATGGATTGGTAATATTTTTAGAGATGTAGAAGTAGTACCAGTTCTGATGTGTGTGCATTTTTGTGTACACGCACACACAGAGACACATACACACACAGAGAGAAACTGCCACTGTGGGAAGGGGGCTAGTTGTCCAACAACTGGGCTTTGTGTGGTCAGTTTTATAAATGATAAGAATATAGGAATCTGCTGTGTACAGAATCGGACCATTGGTCCGTCTAGCTACAATTACTGTCAAAGGCCTTCCTACCTAGATATCCTGAAGACTGAACCCTTGACTTTCTGCATGGAAAGCAAATGTCGTCTGACTTTGGTCGTCTCTACACAAGGACTACAAGATTAAAACATTTTATTTTATGAGGACTAGAATCTTATGCATAATTCCTTGTCAGGTTGTTAGTCTACTCGATCCAAAGGAGTGACTCACAGAACTATTGTCAGTGTCTAGCAATTGTGTCTGAGGCTCACAGGGCAGCAGTGGCTCTTGTGTTCAGCTGCCATGTCTCCATTTAGGATTCCTCAGAGTGGCTTGTGTTTGTTTGTCACTTTTGTTGGGGGAAAAACAAAGCACCCCTTGCAGTAGAATTAAGTCGATCATTAGTTCCGATCCCTGACAGTCGAGGAAATCAAGATGCACTTCAATCCACTTTACTGCTGTTCAATTAATTATAATTCTTTTCTGATGGAATGGAAGCCATTGCTGGGTGTTGTGTTTGTGAGGGGTTAATGGTGCTAAAAGTTGTAAATCACTGCTTTAGCTGACTAATTTATAGTTTTCCTAGTGCAGGTGGCTATGCCAGACACAACTCTTTTTAGCAGTAGTGAACCAAATCTCTGTATCCCTGTGCTTAAAATCCCCAGCTAAAGACGCAGGGGACCAAACTGGGAGTTTATGCAGATGCTGTAGCCCTGAGCCCTTCTCCTAAAATGACCTACCTAGCAAAAAGGTAAAGGGACCCCTGACCGTGAGGTCCAGTCGTGGACGACTCTGGGGTTGCGGTGCTGATCTCGCTTTATCGGCTGAGGGAGCCGGTGTACAGCTTCTGGGTCATGTGGCCAGCATGACTGAGCCACTTCTGGTGAACCAGAGCAGCGCATGGAAATGCCGTTTACCTTCCTGCCAGAGCGGTACCCATTTATCTACTTGCACTTTGACATGCTTTCGAACTGCTAGGTTGGCAGGAGCAGGGACCGAGCAATGGGAGCTCACCCCGTCGCGGGGACTTGAACCGCCAACCTTCTGATCAGCAAGCCCAAAGCTCTGTGGTTTAACCGACAGCGCCACTGGCGTCCCGACCTTCCTAGTGGAATTCCCATAAAACAACCTTCCTGGCAGAAGACTTCCCTTTGTTTCCAATGCCAAATCTCAACACTTGCAAACCTATAGCAATGTATCTATCGTGGTCTCCTTCCTTACAAAGAATCCTGGAAGCCTGGCTTGGTAAGGCTCAGAACCTTCTCTGAGAGCATCTCACCATGCAAAACTACACTTCCCAAGATCCCCTGGGAAAAGAAAGGAACTGCTTCAAAGCCAACTTCTCTGCAATGGGGAGAAAAGCTTGTGCAAGTGCTATAGGATTTTGCTCCTTTTAAATTTCCCATTGCCGTCTTCTGACTCTTTATAGATTTTGAGAGAGTAACTTTTGTTGCAGACTATTAACTCCGTGCCTATTGGACTTTCCCCATAAGGGTATAAAAACACTGAGATTTAGTGAGTTTGAAAAAACAAACCAAAAAAAGAAAGAAAAAAGAAAACCACCTAAGTATTGGGTGGGAACTTTGCCAAGGGCAGCTATTTTTGGTTGACTGCAAGAAAAGAGAAAGAGGTGGGGGGTTGAACAGAAATGTCCTAAAATAAGACAGAGGCTCTGCGGTTTCATTTTCACTGCTGCAATAGTGATGTCAGCACTGGAAGGGGAATGTGGTGGAGTAAACAGGGACCTAATGAAAATTTAAACCGGCTTTTGATCTCCCCTGCTGCTTTCCTTTTTGGGAGACGCTTTTTGGGAGTTGGCAATCTTCTCCAAACTGAATTTGGATCTTGCTGTTAGCATGGCGCCACCCGCTTTCCTGGAGTGACCTTTGCAGTTTTCTGGTCCTACTAGAGAAAGAGAAGGGTCATAGCTCAGTGGCAGAGATCCAGCGTGGTCTAGTGGTTAGAGTGCTGGCCTAGGACCTGGGACAGACCAGGGTTTAAATCCCCCCACCCAGCCATGAAACTCACCTTGGGCCAGCCACTCATTCTCAACCTGACCTACCTCTCAGGGTTGTTGTACAGGTAAGATGGGGAGGAGGAGGAGAACGTATGCCACCTTGAGCTCCTTGGAGGAGAGGTTGGGTAGAAACTCAATTAACTAATTAATCAGAGCATCTGCTTTGCACATGGAACGCCCCAGGTCTAATCCTGCTTGAAGGAGAGCCATTGCCAGGCAGTGTAGACAATATTGAGAAAGATCACACATGGGGAGTCTCAAGTCCATGGGCCAAATGTGGCCCTTCAGAATTCTCTCCATGCCACACCCCTATCAGGTCCTGCCCTGAATGTTTTTTTGCAAGCCTGCAAGGTTTCCTTCACCTCTGATCATACTTGGAGGGTATGGAGAGAAAGGAGGGTGAATAGAACCTCAGGTTACAGATGCTTCAGGTTGCGTTTTTTTGGGGGGGGGTTACAGATGTGCCGAAACCCGGAAGTACCGGAACGGGTAACTTCCGGGTTTTGGCGGTCACCCATGCACAGAAACGCCGATTCGCAACCCGCGTGTGCACAGACGCGGGACTGGGGGTTGCGAATGTGCCTCCCACATGGATCACGTTCGCAACCTGAGTGTCCACTGTATTTCTTTCTTTCTAGTGTTTAGGGGATCCCCCCTGTTTCTATGGACACGGGTGGCGCTGTGGGTTAAATCACAGAGCCTAGGACTTGCCAATCAGAAGGTTGGCGGTTCGAATCCGCGCGACGGGGTGAGCTCCCATTTTTCGGTCCCTGCTCATGCCAACCTAGCTGTTCGAAAGCACCCCAAAAAGTGCAAGTAGATAAATAGGTACAGCTCTGGCGGGAAGGTAAACGGCGTTTCCGTGCTCTGCTCTGGTTTGCCAGAAGTGGCTTAGTCATGCTGGCCACATGACCCGGAAGCTGTACGCTGGCTCCCTCTGCCAATAAAGCGAGATGAGCGCCGCAACCCCAGAGTCGGCCACGACTGGACCTAATGGTCAGGGGTCCCTTTACCATTTACCATTTACGAGAGCCAGTGTGGTGTAGTGGTTAAGAGCGGTAGTCTCGTAATCTAGGGAACTGGGTTCGCGTCCCTGCTCTTCCACATGCAGCTGCTGGGTGACCTTGGGCTAGTCACACTTCTTTGAAGTCTCTCAGCCCCACTCACCTCACAGAGTGTTTGTTGTGGGGGAGGAAGGGAAAGGAGAATGTTAGCTGCTTTGAGACTCCTTAAAGGGAGTGAAAGGCGGGATATCAAATCCAAACTCTTCTTCTTCTTCTTCTACCTGTTTCTATAACATAGTTTTCTCATGCTTCATGTGTGGACTAATTGCCACTAGTTGTATGGAATGTCTTCCTTGTTCCTCTTTGTTTCCTGGAAATGCAGTCCGAGCCAGAGCGATTACCTTCCAGTTTTGCTCCAGGTGAGATTGAAGGGCCCTTCTGGGTCTGCAGAACAGATGTAACCATTGGCTGTTCACCAGCCAGGGCCCGTCGGCCTTGCCTGTTCACTTAGCATTGCCTTCCCATCGCTGTGCTCCCCCCGCCCCCCCCGAAACAAACACGCTGAGCCCCCTGGGAAACAACTCCAGCTCTGCTTCTGTGGAAGCATGTGGGGTCACATCCCCTTCTCTCCCCCATCCCAACTGAACAAGGCTTTTCCTCGAGGGAGCCAAGAAGAAAGACACTTTTCTTGTTGTCATCGCTGCAATTATCAGCTTTGAACATAATGGCAATTTGTTGTTGTTGTTGATTGGCTTTGTTATGCAAATGTGCCAGCCCATTTTCTGCCTGCCATCTCCCTTCCCCTCCCTCTCTCTTTTTTTCTTTTCTTTTTGCACAGCATAAACAGGAATATTGCACATTTAATTTCAAGTTGTCATTGGTTTCCCTCCGAGATTTCCTCCAGCCATTTCTCTGTTCAGCTGCGCTCAGGCCGGTGGGAGCCTCAGAAACAACATTTGAAATTCCAACTTTGTTGCTGCTATTTACTTTTTATCATAAAAGGGCATTGTCAATAGGTCTTATGCAGCGCTTGTAAAACCCATTTAGGAATTTAAATCTCCACTAAAACACAGAATTTATGTCTGCTTTTATGATTTACGAGCCTAGATTTCTAAAACCCCGGTTTTTTAATAGTCTGCGCATTTATATGCCAAGCAATCAACTCTGCACTCCATGGAAGACTTAAAGTCGCTAGAGCAAAAAGAGAAATGGCGGCTGAACTTGAGAACAAAATGTGGGGGTTGCATCAGAATTGAATCTTGGGGTGTAAGGGGGAGCTGCCTCATAGGAACTGTTGTTGTTGTTGTTGTTTAGTCATTTAGTCGTGTCCGCCTCTTCGTGACTCCATGGACCAGAGCACGCCAGGCACTCCTGTCTTCCACTGCCTCCCACAGTTTGGTCAAACTCATGCTGGTAGCTTCAAGAACACTGTCCAACCATCTCGTCCTCTGTCGTCCCCTTCTCCTTGTGCCCTCCATCTTTCCCAACATCAGGGTCTTTTCCAGCGAGTCTTCTCTTCTCATGAGGTGGCCAAAGTCTTGGAGCCTCAGCTTCAGGACCTTTCCTTCCAGTGAGCACCCAGGGCTGATTTCCTTAAGGATGGATAGGTTTGATCTTCTTGCAGTCCATGGGACTCTCCATAGACTATATATACTGTATACTGTATATATTGTATAAATGTATATACTGAGCCCCAAATATCCATGGGACTCTCAAGAGTCTCCTCCAGCACCATAAACTTAGGGAGCTGATTTATACTGAATTAGCTGAACAGCTCAGTTGGTTAGAGCATGGTGATGATAATGCCAAGGTTTCAGGTTCGATCAGCTGCATATTCCTGAATTGCAGGGGGTTGGACTAGATGATCCTCAGGGTTCCTTCTGACTCTATGACTCTTTGATTGTACTTTTTCCTTTCCAGAACACTGGACCATGTAGCTCAGTGTTGTCTGCACTGATTGGCAGCAGCTCTCCAGAGATTCTGGACCAGAACACTGGTCTGGCTCAGTATTGTCTAACCCCGTTGAAATATACTCAGAGTCGAGTGTGGATTTCATGCTCTTTATTCAGCTCATAGTGGTGAGGAGGAATGGAAGTTCCCCCAGAATGCCTGCTTTATAGACATTATTTACACAATGGGCCCCACCTGATTGGCTAATTCCGGGATTCACCTGTAGGCCAATCAGGTTGCTGATTCACTTCCACCTGGAGCTGGATTGGGTGGCTCCTGTGGACCAATCAGACTGCTGCATTCTGAATCCTATTGTTCTAGGACCAGTCAGACTGCTGCCTTTTTGATCCTATTCAACTCAGTGCATAACACCCGTGATTCCCAAACTTTTCTGGACCACTTTGGTGCCATAAACACACCCCCAGTGCCCCCTGCTCTGTAAAAAAAGCATCATTCAGAATTGTGGTTTGCAACACCCACTAAGGGAGATAATAGCACAATAAAGGCAGCAATAACGAATTGCACATTTATTCAAAGTCGAGTTAAAACCATTTAGTTCAATTCAACAAAACTGATGAACTTGATGCAGCGATACCAGCTTTTCAAAGTCGGATATTCATGTACACCTTTGAAATCCTGCTGCGGCCGCCTTGCCTCTTAGCACCCCCCTGGATTACACACACACACACACACACACACACACACTTTGAGAACCTCTGGTCTACCCTGACTAGTAGCAGTTCTGCAGGGATTCAGACAGAAAGTCCTTTCCCAGCCCTACCTAGAGATGTTGGCGGTTGAATGTGGGACCTTTTGCATGCCAGAAAAGAATAATAATAAATAATAATTATTTTTTATTTATACCCCGCCCTTCCCGGTCCAGAAAACCAGGCTCAGGGTGGCTAACAACAAATTTAAAACACTTAATTGATGCAACAACAACAAAAAGTATAAAATACAGTATAAAACGTGAATAACAATAAATTTGGGATTCAAAAATCAATTTAGGGGGAAAATCCATCCAATAAGCATTAGATGATCACCAGGGCTAGCTGGCTAAATTAGTCCCACTTGGGCCAGCAAGGAGACCAGGGGAGAATTAGCTGTGGGACCCCAGAGAGGGTAATCTTCATTAAAGGGGAGGGGGAGGGAAGGAATGGGAATAAAACATCAGGCTAAGTTCAAATTGAAAGCCAGGCGGAATAGCTCTGTCTTACAGGCCCTGCGGAAGGAAATTCAATCCTGCAGGGCCCTGGTTTCATGGGACAGAGCATTCTACCAAGTCGGAGCCATCACTGAGAAGGCCCTGGCTCTGGTGGAGGATAATCTGAAGAAGATGTTCTGCCATTGGGCTGTGTCCCTTTGCTTCTGCACAAGCAGAGAGATGCTACTTGTATCCCAGGCCATGTCCTCTGGGGCTGCCAGTGGGGCAGCCAGGATAAAAGTGCTGCATCCCAGTGTAACAAATAAAGGAAAGTCCAGCCATTTGCCAAACCAGTTTTGCAGACACAGGGCTAACTATAATAATTACAGTATTACATACTTCCAGGCATTGTGCTGCGTTTCCTGGCTCCCTTAAAAAGAGCTTTCGAACTTGAAATGGGAACATGATGACCAACATCTCATCAACGAGAGAGATAGATTGTAGTGTCAAACTTGGAACTGAGTTCAAATCACCTCTCAGTGTTGAAACTTGGTGGATAACCTTAATCTCTCGCTCTCTGCTGAGTGAACCTAGCAGTGTTTTTTAGAATAAGAAAAGCATAGACTTCTTTTTCCTTTCTCCCCCTATGATGAGGCTGCATTTTAATGTTTCAATATTTTAATGTTGTATTTTAATCTTGTTTTTAAGTTGTATTCATTCAACTTGTTTTTATTATTGCTTGTTAGCCGCCCTGAGCCTGGCCTTGGCTGGGGAGGGCGGGGTATAAAAATTATTATTATTATTAGACAGAAAGACATATGTTCCATTGAGAAATAGTGGGGTATCAGTGTCACTGTATTTTTCGCTGTATAAGACGCACCAGACCACAAGACGCACCTAGTTTTTGGAGGAGGAAAACAAGAAAAAAAATAATCTGAATCTCAGGAGCCAGAACAGCAAGAGGGATCGCTGCGCAGTGAAAGCAGCGATCCCTCTTGCTGTTCTGGCTTCTGGGATAGCTGCGCAGCCTGCATTCGCTCCATAAGACGCACACACATTTCCCCTTACTTTTTAGGAGGGGAAAAGTGAGTCTTATAGAGCAAAAAATACGGTATGTATAATTGTCATCTCCATGTGAAGCAGGAAAAGCAAAGGTGTGCAGGCATTTCAGACAGATAAGGAGAGAGAGAGAGATTTGATGGTTGCGTTACATCACTGGAGGTTTGGACAACTCACAGTCTGAGCATCTTCTAGAAGAAGCACTTTAGGATTCTCCAGCCCCACTTTTATTAGTCGCTTTCAGAAATTATGGGGCATTGTGATTTACTGCCGGAGTGGTTCCCAAACTTTTTCCCCCCACTTGAAAATTGCTGATGGTCTTAGCAAACCACTTAATGGTTTTCTTTTTCTGCTTGTTTTAGCAATTGCTATGTGCTGTGCTAGATGCTGTATGATTTTTAATTGTGTTTTTATTGCTTCTTTTATTTCCTGTATTTTATTTATTGCAATTTGCATCCCATACTGTAATGCAATAAAATATCAGAAATAAAAGAAGCAATAAAAGTTAAAGTAAAATCGGGATGGGTGTTTAATGCGGACGTGTCGTGGAACCCCTGAATGAAGCTCATGCACCATTGAGGGCTCGCAGAGTAAAATTTGGGGTCCCCTATATGGCTGCATAGAAATATTTGTGGATGTTTAAAAGCTGCTGTTACCCTAGCCAAGATTTTGGAAAATTGGAATGAAGAAACCTACAAGAATACTGTGAGTACACTTTACTGGGATTGCTTTATTTCTCAATATATGGGGTTTGCTTCAGATTCCGTATGCATTGGAATGACTGCAATATTGCACCCGTCTCAGGTCTTAAGGCTGCACATTCATTGCTTCTCCCAGAGCTTTAGCAACCAAGGAGGAAAGCTTACTTGGTCATCAGGGCAAATGAGCGTCACTTGTAGTCATTTATGACGAAGGATTTCTTAGCACTGGTATGCCTTTTGCGGCAAGTGATTTTATGCTCAGAGATTTGGGGGGGGGGGGACCTGATGGGACATTTACTGGTCAGCTTCAGCACAGATGGAACAGCATATAAAGTAAATAAATAAATATTTACTCCAGTCCTCTGAGAATCTCTGATCCCACAGGTTTCGAATCCTTCCTGGAGTAAATATATGAACTATTTGAAAAGCAATTGCAATCAACAGATTAGGCTAGTAGGGTTGCAAGAAGTTTTGTAAGGAGGATTATGTGAAATATTGCAGAGAAAACTATGATGAGAATGATTAGTGAAGGAGTATTAAATGTAATACTGAAAGTAATGAAATGCAGATTAAGTGATAAAGACTGAAAAATCTTCAGATGAAGTTGATGGAAGTCCGAAACATCGTATGAGATAAGAAAGTATGTTATATGATTTTTGGAAATTATTTGTGAAAATCAATAAAAGTATTTTAAAAGAAAGAAAAGTAAATAAATAAATAAATATGGGCTGTTATCAAAGTGGCCACCCAGATGAACCAATGGGAAGCCTGCGAACATCGGTGCAACAGTGCGCTCCCCACTCATGTTACCCAGCATTCAGAGCCATGCCAACTCCAATTCCTGCTTGATTGCATTATTTGTTTTTGTTGTTTAGTTGTTTAGTCGTGTCCGACTCTTCGTGACCCCCTGGACCAGAACACGCCAGGCACTCCCGTCTTCCACTGCCTCCCGCAGTTTGGTCAAACTCATGTTTGTAGCTTCGAGAACACTGTCCCACCATCTCTGTCGTCCCCTTCTCCTTGGGCCCTCCATCTTTCCCAACATCAGGGTCTTTTCCAGGGTGGCCTGAGGTGGCCAAAGTATTGGAGCCTCAGCTTCAGGATCTGTGAGCACTCAGGGCTGATTTCCTTCAGAATGGATAGGTTTGATCTTCTTGCAGTCCATGGGACTCTCTGGAGTCTCCTCCAGCACCAGAATTCAAAAGCATCAATTCTTTGGCAATCAGCCTTCTTTATAGGGACGGTTATTTTCTCAACTTTTTTTTTTCCCCTTGGAAAAATATGAGCTGTTTTGGCACGATAACACTGAGGTCTATGTTTACTGGCCAAGATTCAAAAAACATATATTTTAAAAAACACCCAAAATTATTATTTATTTATTCTTTGTTTTGAAACACAGACCCCAGTGCCACAATGCAAATTGCTTCCAAAACTTTCAAGAGGTAATGGGCGCTGATCTTCCATAAATGCAACCCTCCAATTGCTGGAAAGAACGAGTTCCATACAACCCCATTATTCCCAGTTATTCTCACTCTTGGTACCTATCCTGAATTCCTCTCTGTTTTGCTGTTGGGATAGATTTTTGGAGATGTCTTTAAAAACAAAACAAAACACCAAACCCACATCAGATTTCATTCTCATTCCCTGACCTGCCTCAGTTGCAACTGGAAACCATGATTTCCCATTATAGGAACAAAATATGGCCTGTGCATTACTCTTTCCCTCTCTTTTTCTTCCTGCTGCCTCCCATTTTAAACAAACCACAGTTCCCTGTGACATTAAAACTCAGGGGACTGTGGTTTGCTTAAAGCGGGCTTGGTGACAGCAAGCCAGGATCAAACCCTGGTTCCAGATTTTGGCTTTGTTTAATATTTCATTTATTATTATGATTAAACCCATTGTTTCTCCAAGGAGATCAAGGTGGTGTGCATCATAATCTAACCCCCCCCTTCATTTTAAACCAGAATACGAAAACAGAATTTGCACCTGCCTGAACAATTTGAGAATAGGATGACTGGGCTTTGGTGGTCCTTTGGCCTGATCCTGCAGGGTTCACCTTTTGCTCTTATGTGCTATTAATTGGATCCTAAGCATGTGAACAAAGTCTGAATGTGTTCACTGGACCTTGTTTCCAAGTAAGGATGGGGGGAATTTAATTAAGTTTTCATTTAAGGACACTCTCTGAAACAAGGTGCAAACAAAAAACAAAAAAACCCCAGTCTATTTGCATTTCCCCAAATTTTGCAGTTGTCCGGCCAAGCAGTGTATATGCATACACTAAAGCATGCAAATAAATGCATCTATTAGTGAAAATAAGATACAAACATGCAGTATGTTATGGGAAATTCATTTGTGAAAATGCTTCTGTAAGGGAAAAGTGCATATGAAATGTGCGCATTAGGAAGAATTTGCACTAAAATGCTGATGAATTTTCACAAGGACTGTTTTGGGTTTTTTTTTTTTTTTTTTTTTTTTTTGGAGGGGGAAGCAAACCATTGTGTAGATGTGGAATAGTGAATTTAAGACTGGAAAAATAAGAAGGTTGGGGAAGTAAAAGGGGCATACCCAGTGCTTTTTTTCTTTTAAAAAAAATGTTTAGGGGTACTCTCATTTTCCTTGACATATTGAAATACTGCCCCTCAATGAGACCAACCTTAGATTCACAAAATGTTTAGGGGTATGCATACCCCTGTGTCCCCCCCAGAAAAAAGCACTGGGAATACCATATTTGCCTGTCCTGCTACAGATCTAGCCAAACTTGGAATCTAGCAGCTTTACAGCCGCACTGCCAACATTGGGTACATTTGCTTATTCAGTCATTTGTTTTTAGCAAATTTCTTTCACACCTTTCTACTCTTTTTTTTTTAAAAAAAAGCGCCTAAGGTAACTAATAACCCATTACAAAAAGACATTTAAAACTATAACAAAGCAAATTATGATGCTTAACACTCTATGATGTTCTTTAAAAAAGTGAAACAGAACTTAACCCAGTAAATTAAATGCCTACTGGATTTTTAAAAAATAAATGTCTTGAGGAGGCAACGGAAGGACAGTGCTAATTATTTGTAATTATTGCCTGAATAAAATTAAGGCATTTGCACCTTTATTTTTTTATATATAGAGATACCAAACATTTAACAAAAGAATCTGCAAATTAAACTGTGCATAATGCATTTTGTTGTTGTTGTTCATAAAGTAGTTTTGCTTTGATGAGAAAGTAGGTATAGAATACATTTCAAGTTTTGTTCAAATTTCCCTTTTTTTGCGGGGTTGGTGTGGAAAAAACATCCCCAGTGACAACAAAACAAAACTTTCTCCCATCACTTCAGACAGATAGATAGATGATAGATGATGATAGATAGATGATAGATAGATAGATAGATAGATAGATAGATAGATAGATAGATAGATGATGGATAGATAGATAGATGATAGATATAGATAGGTAGGTAGGTAGATGATGGATAGATAGATAGATGAAAGAGAGAGATGATAGATAGATAGATAGATAGATAGATAGATAGATGATAGATAGATAGATGATAGATGATAGATGATAGATGATAGATGATAGATAGATAGATGATAGATGATAGATAGATAGATGATAGATAGGTAGATATAGATGATAGATGATAGATAGATAGATGATAGATAGATATAGATAGATAATAGATAGATAGATGATAGATAGATAGATAGATAGATAGATAGATGATAGATAGATAGATAGATAGATAGATAGATAGATATAGAGATAGATATGATGGAGACAGAGAGGGAGAATATCTCCCATTCTCAATCACGCATCTTCTTATTGTTACATAGAACAGAGGAAGTTATCTTATTCCAGTTCAGAACATTAGTCCATCTAGTATTGTCTACACTGACTGCCAATGACTCTCCAAGATTTCAGGCAGGAGTCTTTAAGACCAGTTCTACCTAGAGGGAATCTGGAATGTTTAGCATGCAAAACTCGTGCTCCACCACTGAAACACAGAACCTGTTTTTGGACTCTGACTCTAATATTTCCTGACTTCGCTGGCTGGGGCTGATGGGAGTTGTAATCCAAAACTTCTGGAGGGCACAAGTTTGCAGAGATTTTCTCTAACAGACAGACCTCGCTTTTGTTTAACCAAAAGATAACTCTAGCTTTAATAATCACCACAGGATGAAACACCCCCATCAGAAAAGACACCAAAGCTCAGGACTGCAATTTGCTTCATGGAAAGCAGCATTTGGGGCTTCTGCTCAGTTGTGGAAGCAATTCTGTGTTTACAGACATTTGGGTGCCCTTGAGCTGTTTACTGCACATTGTGTATTTTTTTCTTAAAAGGGAGAACCAAGATCCATAGGGAAATGCAGCCTTTTTGTTTCCTGCTTAGATCCTTTAATCCCTTTGTTTTACTCCGGTGTGTCCTTTTTCACCGTTCTTTCAACCAGTTGCCCTCGAGATTAGTCAACATAATTTGAAAGTTTACCAAAGTCGGCATCTCCGAAACTCCAAATTCAATCCAGCATGAGTGACGGCGGCCATTACCCACAATGCACTGGGATACCACTGGGCAGAAGGGTGAGATTCAGGGCTGGAGAGGAAGAACATGGCGGCCGATGGTGCTTTTCAGGCTTCCATGAGTGCTCTCAAAGGAACCAGATGTTATGCCTTTGCCTCTCTTATAATCGCATTGTCTCATCATCACATGTACACATTTTCAACATGGAGGGAGAAGACCTGTGCTATTGATTCCAAATTTTGCTGCTTCTGCTGCTGAAGTGAATCCTGTGTTGTGGAGTAAGGCTAATAACATCTCTGTGTGTATTATATTTTCTTCTGGTAATTCAGAAGACCCCAGTAGGGAAATGTGAGACAATGTTGCTGGAAATTTGCACATGTTTGCGACTGTAGACAAGTTTTCCACAGATATCTGGTTGGCGACTGTGAGAACAGAATGCTGGCTGAGATGGGCCATGGGCCTGATCCAGAAGGCTCTCCTCATGCACATGAGAGATAGATGTAGGTGCAAGATCCCAGAGGCTCCCTGTGTACATTGTTCATGTGGGTCCTGTTAGGGAATCTGTGGCTCCTCTTCTAGGAATGGGGCAAGAGTTTGGATTGATTCACATTTCAGTGTGAACCTACCTAATCCACAGTACAGTGGATGCTTTGGTTGCGAACGTGATCCCTGCGGGATGCACGTTCACAACCCGTAGCATCCGCAACCCGCAGCGACGCATCTGCACATGAGCGGATTGCGATTCGGCATGTCTGCACCATAGCTGTCAACCTTTCCCTTTTCTTGCGAGGAATCCTATTTGGAATAAGGGAATTTCCCTTAAAAAGGGGGGGGGGGAGTTGACAGCTATGGTCTGTGCATGCGCAAAGCATGATTTAGCGCTTCTACACATGTGCAACCACCACAACCCAGAAGTAACCCGTTCTGGTACTTCCCGGTTTTGGCGGTCCGCAACCCGAAAAAACGCAACCTGAAGCGTCTGTAAGCTGAGGTATGACTGTACCTGAAACAATAATCAAGCCCAAATGCAGATGTCCTTCAGAGTTCACACTTCTCCAGATTTTGCGAGGCACTTCTCCAGGCCAAAAATATTAGGGGAAAGTGTGCATAAAAATTCATACATTAGGAAAGGTGGCACACACACACATGAAATAATTGTTTGCAACAATTGTGTGTATTAGGGGGAATGTGTACTAAAATACAAACGACTCTTCATGCAGAGCAGAAATGATGTAGAAATGTTGTGACTTCAACTCAGAATCGGGGGGAAACACCCACCCCCTCACACACGAAAACAAAGATGACCACAGCCAATCACAAACAACCAACCACACCTTTGGCCAACCTCAACCTCTCTCACCACCAAAGGAAGACAAGTGAACAGTAGAGAACGTGCACAAGCAACGCTGACAACAAACCCTACATATATAAAGTAAAATAGAAACATTGCCACCCGACCCCAACCCCACCCATCTTTCCCCCCGCCTCCACCTCTTTCCCCCTTTTCTTCCTAATGTTTCAACAAATGAAACTGATTTGTAAAAATGTTACATGGTAAAAATACGAGAGAGAGAGACATTACACATACTTTTGTAAATCAAGAAAATCTTTAATAAAAATACATTTAAAAAAGAAGAAGAATCGGGGGGTGGGGGGAGATAGAGAAACTGAATTTGGCAGTTTCCCCATCCCTACTTACTTCCTTCCTTGATCATACCCCTCACAAAAACTCTTTCTTTGCTCCCTTTGAAAATCCTTGAATGTGTTGCCCAAGGAGGAACCTCAAAATTCACCTTGAAGTTCTGCTTTCGACAACATTCTCAGCCGACGCTGTCTCCCCCCTACATTTATCACATGGTGAGATTTTAAATCTGAAGAGCTGTTGTCCTCCCATTCAATACCAAGCAAGCACCAACCTCCCCTTTACGCCACCTCCTTCTCCTGCTATCCCCCTCAGCTGCTGAGCTGTAAATAAGAGGGATTGATGCCGGACACCGTGCTCAATGTCACAAAGCGCCATATATCACAACAAAGAGCCACTCAGCGGTAGGGGGGATCTGGGAGCAGATACACGGAGCCGAAAGCATTCAAAAAAATGCCAGTGACCCGTCATAATTTGTCAAGCAGTTGCAGTAACTCCACCATGAGCTCACACAGTCCTCGCCGTAGCCAACTCTCTGAGTCAGACGTTGGCTTCAGATGATCCATGAATCACCAGTTGAGAGAGGGGAGGGCACTGGTTTCCCCCCGTTTTTAGCACCGCCGGTGAATTGCAGCTGGAATAAAATAAGAAGATGCTTTGGGTTTGCACTTTGGTCAAAAGATCTGAGGTTTCTTGAGGGAAACTCAGAAGAGGTGGCAGGCAAATCATGGTGGGACTTAGCAGGGAGCGTAGAATTCATAGACAAAGATCTTAAGGTAGTTGGAAAGGGTGGTCAGCACCCAGTTTTCCTTCGCCTTTCTCCCCCTACCAGCTCAGCTTCCAAGTACACAGCTGAGCTCTGAATAAATCTTCCCTTCCCAGGTAGCTCTTAAACATTGCCTCTCAGGCCACACTCGCTTCCCACGTGATGCCCACTTCCTGTTTCCTTGTGTCATTTCCTGCATGATAAGTGAATGTGTCGACATTGTCTGTAGTGGAACTGCCATTATCCGCGCCCAACCATGCATGCACAGATTATACCAGTACAATTCCTCAAGGGTGAATGGATATCATACATCATTCTTACATGGCAACAGAATTCCAGCTCAATATTTCAGAATTCCAGTCACTCTGAATGGCTTCAAACATATATAAAAACATAATGAAACATTGAACATTTTTTAAAAAAACTTCCATATACACAGCAGCCTTCAGATGTCTTCTAAAGGTTGTATAACAACAACAACAACAATTTATTATTTATACCCCGCCCATCTGGCTGGGTTTCCCCAGCCACTCTGGGCAGCTTCCAATAGAATATTAAAATACAATAACCTATTAAACTTTAAAAGCATCCCTAAACAGGGATGCCTTCAGATGTCTTCTAAAAGTCTGGTAGTTGTTTTTCTCTTTGACATCTGGTGGGAGGATGTTCCACAGGGCAGGTGCCACTACCGAGAAGGCCCTCTGCCTGGTTCCCTGTAGCTTTGCTTCTCACACTGAGGAAACCGCCAGAAGGCTCTCGGCGCTGGACCTCAGTGTCCAGGCAGAACGATGGGGGTGGAGACGCTCCTTCACGTATACTGGACCGAGGCCATTTAGGGCTTTAAAGGTCACCACCAACACTTTGAAGTATAGTTACTTATCTCCTTGGCTCAGTGACTGCATGACTCCATACCCTCCAACATTTCTCCGATGAAAACAGGGATGTCCTAAGGAAAAGCAGGACATTACAAGATCAAATGAGAAACCAGGACAGCTTCTGGAAATCCTGGACTGTCCCTCGAAAATAGGGACACTCGGAGGGTCTGAAAACAAGCCTGAAGTCTGGCTGGCCTCCTGAGCACCACCCATACAACTTTTTTCCCTACAATGTGCAGGGGAAAGTATTGGTGGCAGTTACAAACTGCAGCTCCCTGCCTTTCCAGCCTGATAAGGCTTCCTCCAGGCTTTCTGACAGCTGACAAAGTACAGAGGACAGGCCTGTCGGGAACGAAGAATGGGTGCCCTCCTTTCTGGCTGGTGGCCCTTGCTGTATTCAATTAAAATTGATCAAGCGGGGTCAAAGTTGCCCCTCTGTTTCACTGGTCACCAGAAGCTTTCGTGATGACTAATGAGGTGGGAGCACTCAACAAAACACGGTGCCATTCAGGAAGGTTTTAGTGTTTATTTCCCCTCTCTGCCCTTCCATATCCCCAGTAGGTGCAATAACTTTCTAACTAACCTGACCTCATGCAAGGCATCCATCAGCATAATTCAATAACCTCTCAATAACCCTCCTGTCTTCACCGCTGCCTGCCCTTTAACACGGCCACAGACGTCCGGAGGAAAAATTTACACAGGTACAAATAGACGCCGTTTCATCTCTGCCCTGCCTGTTTTGCAGCTGGTTTCGGCAAAGCAGGATGGAATTATTATGGGTTGGAGGGTGGGGCGGTGTTGCCACTTTAGAATGTGATCGAGAGGGTATTGCTTGTGTAAAATGCTCCACTATTCTGAGCCTGAGAAACTATTGTGTTAGGGAGTGCCAATCCATGTAGACTAGGGGTTGGCAAGGCTTACTGGGCATGGGCCGGATCAGTCCCATGGAGATCATCCGTGGGCCAGACCAGTGCAGCGCAATGCTGGAAATTGCATCTGCACATGTCCACGGGGCCAGAAATCACTTCTGCGCATGCTGAGATGCCAAAATTTGAGCCTGCACAGAAGCGATTTTCGGCATCTGGGGATGCACAGAAGCGATTTCTGGAGCCACGAAAGAGAGTCCCCGCGTTGCACTATGCCGGTTAAGCGCAGTGTATGGGGACTCGCCAAGTGTGTGGCTTGGTTCGGGGGTGGCTCATGGGCTGGTTAAGCGACCCTCACGGGCCTCTTCCAGCCCATGGGCCTTAGGTTGCTGACTTCTGATGTAGACAGTACTGGGCTAGACAGACCAATGGTCTGATTCTGTACAAGACAGTTTCCTATGTCCCTATCTGCCAGGGAGTGGCAGGATGCTGGCATGTGTGCACCAGGGGGAAGGGGGCTGGAATATGACTCAGGAGAGGGGGTCAGTGATTTGTGGGGAACTGTTCTGACCAGGTGGTGAGACTCAGGGTCAGGAGAAGCTTCAGAGCTTTAGGATGTGTTGGAATAGGAAAAGGAAGAGGCAGGTCAGGCAAGTGAAGGGCCGGGTGCTTCCCCCATCTCCTGCACCACTGTCTTCCAGGAGCAGGAGGGGGTTGAAAAGGGATGAGTAAAGGAAGCTTCAATGCAGGCATAGTCTCTGACTGCACGTACACAACCCCGGGAGTAAAGATACATAAACTGGTGGAAGGGAAGTGGTCCTCTGTTGCTGCAACTGCAGACCTGAGAAGAGCTGCCTAGGCACTAGAGCTGGGCAATATATTGGTACAGTGGAACCTTGGTTCTTGAACACCTTGGTACTCAAACATTTCGGGTCCCAAACGCTGAAAACCAGGAAGTAAGTGTTCTGGTTTTTGAACGTTTTTCATAAGCTGAATGTTCAATGTGATTGTCGGCTATTGTTTTTGGGGCGCCTGCGCCAGTCGGAAGCCATGCCTTGGTTTCCAAATGTTTCGGAAGTCAAACGGACTTCTGGAACGGATTACTTTCGAGAAACAAGGTATCACTGTATATTGTCCAAACCACTTTGAAATCGGTTGTGATATCAGTTTCATAATTTTTGACCTGGCAATATATCACGAATCATGATGTGTGCTATGCAAAAATCACAATGTTGGGCAAAACGTAAAGCCAGCCAATGTCTCTACATATCACGATGTTTAGCCGGTAAGATATCACAATGTGGAAAACCAGATATCACCCAGCCCTACCAGCCACTAGATTGGTCTGCATAGGTATCTAGAGCTGTAGAAGCAGCTGTAAGCATTATATTTTACAATAAAGGATGAACTATCTGCCGTGTTCAATCCTTTGGCTGGAAAGCAACCTTGTCGCTATCCTTAAGCCCCCTTAAGATTTTGCAGAAAAATATTCCCCAATAAATCCTGATCTTGTTGCACCCTGTTTCCATGTAGGCTTGATATTTTCCAGAAGCCTGTGTGAGGAGTTTGACCTAACACTGCTGGTGAAATTGTATCTCCTGCTACCAGTCAGTGCAGACAATACTGAACTAGATGGATCAATGGTGTGATTTGGTACAATTTGGGTTTCTATATTCCTGTGCAGAATTCTTTCATGTGTGTTGACAGTCAAGTTCAACTTCTTTTAAGAAAGAAAGAAAGAAAGAAAGAAAGAAAGAAAGAAAGAAAGAAAG